>OY365806.1:5544665-5639056 GCA_959347315.1 Bimastos eiseni
AGTGTCTGTATATACTGTATACGCATTTTATCTGTCATGGACACCTTGCCCATGTTTATTTTGTTACAAATGTTATCACATAATGATTAATCGTAGAACATTCTTATTCATCAACTTAATCGACTGCTTGCTATTGGTGACGTCAAAGTAACTTCCATATGTGATAATTTCCAGCTTCTTTTCTCAATAATAATAATAATAATAATAATAGTAGCAGTAGCAATAATACTAATAGTAATAATAATAATACTAATAATAATAATAATAACAATAATAATACTGATAATAATGAAGTGTGTTTTATTAGAACTACTTGAAATGTGACTTCACAGATTCGCTTTTTACTTTTGGGCGTTAAATGTTTTAGAAATTTAGACCATCAAAAATCGGTGGTTGCACTCAATAAAAGTGATATAACTTTTGCTCTGCTTGAAATATTTTGGTCAATTTTGGTGGTTATATGCACGTATGAATTGGTTTTGAGTCTATGATATTTCATTTAATACATTCTACCTCTGGCCGAAATATTAGAAAAAACCGCAGGGTTAATTATTTGGTTCACCCTATATATGTGTCGCACCTAATGAGCTTCTGTGTCTAATGGATGAACCATTTATAAAATGGTGTACACGCAAAATTTCTTGCGCACACAATCTTCAAAGCAAACAGAGGAAACATTGCTGCTGTCCAAAACATCCAGTTGTCACATAACGTCATTGGCTTAGCCTTAAAGACTTCAGTGCATCCGTCACAAAACTATAATTCTTAAAATTCTTATTCCAACGAAGGTCGTCTATCATCCGAAACATCACAAATTCGCCAACTATTTATCATGATACTAATTATATTATTCAGATTTATTCCACAAAATTTCCTTATTAACTTGACTTCTTTCCCTCCTCCTCCTCCTCCTTCTCTGTCAAATGCTGCAACCAATTCTCAATCTAAGACGGGTAAGGCTTCTTGTAATAGAATATAATAGTTACTATCGTTGTGGTTTCGCTTATCTCTTTCTCCTCTGCCAATCACAAAACCTGCTTTCACTCCTGTAGTATTCCGCTGAAGATTAACAGCCGAAGTCTCTAAGATACTCCGATGAAATTGCGCATCTCCACTCTCCCATGACGACAATCACCATAGCAACCACACGATTACGTCATTTGGATTGACCTCAGGATCCTAACCAGATCAGATTTTGTTTGATATAGCGCTGATACTTAAGTTGTTCTCCCCGACTCGACTTAATGTGGCGCCGACTAATTTCGTACACTGACAAGAACTTACCTTACAGATACATTAACAATGTTATAAACAGCTTGGCCACTGCTCTTTCTACGGCGTCAGAAGAAGATGTTTGTTGGTGAGGCCGGACCAGATGGATCAGGCGTTGATGGGTCGTGTCAGGCATCGGTTACTGCACCGTCTCAATCGGGGGCTGAATCTGCGCCGTAGCAGTCTTTGAGCGACGATGAAAGAATCGCTTTGAAGGTTCTTTACACTGGCGCCACTAGGGATGTGTCTGAGAGAGATGGATGGATGGATGGATGGCTGGATTGAAGGATTGATTGATGGATGGATGGTTGGATGGGTTTGGATGGATAGATGGATGGATGGATGAATGGATGGATGAATTGGCGGGTTTGGATGGATGGATGGATTAATTGGTTGAAGGATGGGGATGGATGGGTGGGTGAGTTTGGATGGATGGATTGATGGTTGGATGGATGGATGAATAAATGGTTGGATGGATGAATGGATGGATAGCTGTGTGGATGGATGGATGAATGGATGAATGATGGGTCTGCTTCATCACATCGTAAAAATAAGGTGAAATAGACGTAAAGGCAGACAGTGGAATGGATAAATGGAGTTACAAATAAAGAGACAGACTGACGGACGGGTCGATTAACCGAGACGAGCGAGAAGACAAGCGCGGTTACTGGAGCAGAATAATTGATATAACATCATAGTCACTGATCAGCGATTTCCAGAGCAAGGAAAAGTGTTTAATTGATGAGATTTCGGAGTCCATCAATTACGATAAAAATTAAATTTAAGAAACTTATTCATACATTCGAAGAATTCACATAGCCCATGAGTGCCACAAAAGTCCCTGGTTATTGTTATAGGTATGACTTTAAATTATGATTGTGTCATCCGGTCGGCAACATTAACAAAAGTCATGGTAGTCACTTTCTTCGGCTATGTGCTGACTTTTACGACATCTGATCTTGGATTCGATATCTATTGCAATGTTGATATACATGTTGCCTTCAATTTGTTTTACTCTCTTATTGTCTTCTGTTGCTTAGTCTTTTCTCGCATGGGCGATAATGAGGGGTAGGTTGTATGGAAGAGAGGAGGAAGGAAGAAAGAGAGCTGGAAAGAGAGCTGGAAAGATGGAAGGAGAGGAAAGAAAGGATTGGTCAAAGCATTTTAGGTGACAACGCAGTACTTCTTGTCGATGGCATTAAGTCAAACAATATAATCATGATTATATGAAACACGAATCCAGAGCTGCCAAACAAAGAATGACATAATGATGAGGTGTGATCATTCTTCGTTAATTAAAGGGTAATTAAGAACACGTATTTTTTGGCTTCATCAGATTGCCAATAAGGCCCAATATTATAGGGATATTATGAAAGAGAAACCACTGGAACTTACAAATTGGGTATAAAACATAATATTAATACCGTGAAGTTTAAACAAATCATAGTGGCTACTTATTTACATATTATCGTCGATACAAAACTACTTTTGCACACCAAAGCGCTGAACATTATATATAGGCCCTATATTTCATATGTACACACATAATATATATTATATATATATACGCGTCGTATGTTTACGTAAAGTTATACATCGTGTGGGAAACGATTATTGTGTTAATGTGGAGTTCTTTAGAAACAGCGTTGAAGAAAGGTTCGCGTGAAGGTTACGACCTTTTGCACGGCGAGAGAGATAAGTGTTAGAAAAGAGCGACGTGTTATCAGTTTTGTGGATGTGGTTACGATACGAATAGCCGTTATCGCGATGCCATTGGCACTTAGCGTTGAATTACCGTCGAATGTTGATAGAAACCTTTCCAGGAGCTGTCATGGTTTCTTCCACAGAGAAGCCTTTCCAGGTCGGTTATCTACAGTGCATCTTCCTAGAGCGGTGGCCGATGGAGTGGAATATTTTGACAGAAAACTTTCTCGATGTTAGCTGTTCCACTGCTTCGTCTATGTCATTCGTTCGGCTGTTAGTCTCTTTTGTTCCATATATATATTTATATATATATATTTATATATATATAATTATATATATATATGTATATATATATATTTATATATATATAATTATATATACATATACGTCGTATTGGAAAGTGAACGCAATTCGCTGTTTTGTGAACTGATCCGATGAACTGCGTTTCATGTGTCGGGCTGACGCAAATCCCTCAATCAAAGGTTTCTTTATTCAGTTCTATTCTGAGAAATGACTGCGTTATGTAAGAATATGTCTCGAAGTTTCGGCTCCATTGCAGCAGCCGCCATTGCGAACTTCTATAAACGAATACACTGACCGTGTGGTGTCGATGGGAAGGCTGCGAAGGGGGGACTGGTCAACCGTTATATATGCCGAGGTTAAGAAACTGAATGGACCAAAATGCATATAGCTCTATCTGTTTCTCGCAAAAAAGAGCAAGCAATAATGCTCCAGGATGGGAGAGTTATCGACACACACAAACACAGAGACAGAGATAATATGAAGACTGATGCAGAGGCAATCGCATAGGTAGACACATTCCTATCCTATTTTCATCTGTTCTATCTAATCTAACGACATCTACATCGCATTTACTGCAAGTAGGTTCGAACCGAGAGATAATGGATACTTCACACCTTCGGTAACAACAAAATAATCACATTCATAGTACAAGGCATCGAAGTGCAGGCTCTCGAGCTATTCGATGAATACATGCGCTACATGAATGTCTCGCTTATCCAATTAATTATAGTACACTATGACACTGTATTACAATACTTATTATAGACCCTATAGTACATTATGGGCCATTTGGCTTTACACTTACCCACCGTACACTCTAAATCAAGCGTGTTACATAAACACATAAAGTAACACGCGTGACGAATATCCACGTGTGTATTTTGGTGGCGTATTGGCCACCACGCGTGGACTTTACACGCTTGTTGATTTGTCAGGCGCTGAAAAAATGCAGACATGACACGCGTGTTACATTGTGTGTAACTTTACATGTGTAGCTTTACGTGCGCGCACCCGTACACACCTGTCATGCAGAGCCTGTATGACATTGGCTACGATCCCATTCTGATCGTAGCCCTGCCACTGCATGCACTCTAGAAGTGCCAGTCCCAAGCCTGGGTGAAGGAGAACAATGAATATCCACTTCAAATATTAACATACCAAAGACTCAAAGTAAAAATCAGACAAAAATTGACATTACAGCAGTAATAAACTCAAAATGTGATGACCTTGATTTCAAGATGTCACATTTTTTAACACATTGGAATAATTTACATACATCAACTTGTGGTAAACGAAGAGACACCAGACATATACAAAATTAAGAATAATATTTGAATGTCCTTTAATTCACGCAGTCCGTTTCAAATGTTTGAACTGTCCACTCCACAATAAACTATATGTCATACCTGCTGCATCTGCAGTAGATGTTCAAACAGAATTACACAGCTTATAAAATTTTGTAAATGGCATACTCTCAAAGAACTTGCCTCTTTTCTGTCAGTAAATATGTTTGCAAGAGTCCAAGCAGTTGATACTTCTCAGAGTAATTAATATCCCAAGCATACAGCAACATCCAATCAAATCCACTAGGTGCTCCCACATGACACGGCCTGTGCATGGGAGTTTCATTTCGAATGAAAACTACCAGTGCTTCTCCTGCACCTTCTCCATGCATGAAGACAAGACGAGGTTGGCAACCTTATCTCTGACAGCTCATTGAAGTCCGAGGCCTACAAAAAACACATAACCATGAGCTAGAATTTACCAAAAAACACAAGCTGCACATAGTATAAAAGGCTGAACCCGACATGTTTTCAGCCTTCAGTATTCTACGAAAAGGAAAAGACTACTTGGGTGCTAAAAGCTTTTGAGGCTGAGGCAGAATTAAAATTGAATAACTAGTTAACCACAGCCAATAATACTCATGCAAATCCCATTCCCAACCTATAATGATTTCATACCATGACCTCAAAAATAAGCAAATTATTCACCTGTCATAAATCTCCTCAGATCCATGCAGTTTCATCTTTGCAAACCGCTGCAGCATGTTCTTGTAGTCAGACTCAAGTTCACTGACGTCAAACAATAACTGCAGCTCCAAACGTACCTATGTAATAAATAATGTGCATAACAATTTCCTATATACAAACTGAAACACAAAAATAAATCTCAGGAGAAGTGAAAAACAATACACAATAAAGAAATTGTTAAAAAAGGCCACTGGTTTCTCAGCTTTCTTCCTAATCCCTTCTAGTTTCTAATATTCATGTCTCTTGAGCAACTAGTTGAATGCCATTACTGAGTTCACAGTAAGTCGCCTCATCCAGCTAGTTGGCAAACCATCCCAGAATTGCCAGAACAGTCCGAGACTCGACCCAAGTCATCCAGTGTTATGCCTATTTTGTCCCGGAATCCAGGAATAGGTACCGTAAGTAACTACAAAAGATTATGTGATTCAATGACATTATCCAAATCAAAGCATTATGAGCAATACTGTAGTCCGTAATACAACATCCTAATTCTCAAAGTTCATAATCACAATTTAATCACATGTGCTTTGACAAATAGACTTACAATAAATGACTTGAAAGTCCCAAACATCAACTCATAACTACATAAGCTTACGAGAATTTGGAAAACTTCACACGCTTGAGGTTTGTCCGATTTCAACGGTTTGGTGTGAAATGTCCTGGAATGGGTTTGTTCAGCGTTGGTAACTCAAGTCTGGCACTGTAGAATTTCATGCCTTCATGACCCAATCGTTTTTTAAGATCTTATACATGTGTTTTCTGGTTCTGATTCAGTTATAGGGTATGAGCAAAATGCTAATTCGCTGACTGTCATTACCATATTTAATTTTTTTAAAGTTATTTTTTTCTCCATCATTTTAATAATGAAGCATTTAACTTTTATTTGTAAATATAATGTATTGCAATGGGACACTTATATAGTCCCACTCGATATCAGACGCGCTCACGACTCAACACATAGCTAAGCGGAGAACAGGAAAGACTTCAGACGCCTCTGAAGGGTAGCAGAGGAAGAGAGAGCAGCTTCTGTCGAAGAAATAGGGGAGGCTGATCCAACTGGTTGGACTCATGTAGGCAAAACTGGATAGGGCCATGGCAGAGCACATGCAGGGAACCACCAGCAGTCTACGGGCAGAGGAACAAAGAAGCCCGGTGCAGAATAGAGGAGACCCTAGTGCAGAGGACCAGAAGGTAGACGAGAGCAGACCCGAAGAGACGGTTACGCACAGTCCAAGGGTCATGGCCAATAATTACATTTTGATCGTGAACTTTTGTCCTCTAGCCAATTGTTGTCTCTATTTGTTCGTTAAACATCCATGGTGAACCATTTGTTGTGGAACTGCCTTGAACACGTAGTTTAGCACAATGGATTCAACGATGTACTTTCATAAATTCAAGTTTTAGTGTGATGATAGGTGCGTCATAAACACTGTTTGGACCACTGTTTGGAAATTTAAACAATATTGAAGACACAAAAGTTCTAATTAACTGTGATTATGCTGATTAGGCCCCCAATGCTTCGTAAACACTCTGTTTATCAATTTAAAAATCAGCATTTTACCATATACCTTGCTGATCAATCAGCATTTTCCAATCATTATTTTGCCCACCACCAATCAGCAAATAAACATTGCCCCTACCCGACCTTCATGATGCTGAACCTGACCCTAACCAATTCTCACGGCGCATAATAAAAATATACGCAGAGGTCTTCGCCTGCTAAATGCTGTACGTGTTCGGGTGTTGGTAAAATGCGAACTGCGAACCGGCGAAAGGTGAACCATAGACACGAACAGATCAGGTTAAGGCATCGTGAGGGTCGGTTAGGGTTAGGAATAGGGTTAGTGTAGTTGATAGATAGGGTTCAGGGTCATGGCTAGTATCGGTTATAGATAATTGCCATAAAACCTTTGGCCTCATGAATAAAAATATAAATGGCCGCCATAGGCGCGAACCGGTCACGTGACTTTTGGCAGCCATTCGAAAACAAATTCGCACACGGTTCGCATTTTACCCATACCCTACGTGTTCGGCCGTAGTAGTAAGATTTTCATTGGTGTAGCGACAGAACTATCGGCTTCAGAAGATTTATTCTTTCATAAAATCACACTTACCGAGTTCACGTGACATGTTTTACCCAAAATCTTAACGGCCTAACTTTAAAGACATCTTCAGGCATATCATAATAGACATCGGAGGCGAATTGTCAATCACCAAACGAACCGCCATGACCGCTCAAACAAAACAAAGAGCATGCGCTAGTCGCAACAACAAAAGAATTATATAATTTGAAATCATCAAATTCCAAAAGCTCAGAATATACAAAACATAACTTACCTTCGAAAACATTTTGCACCGATATCTTTATGGCTGATAACGCAGTTTTACATAAGATAACGGGGAAGATTCGCTAAACCGGACTCGCAAATTCATCGCCGCCATTTTGCTAAAGGACGCAGATATCCGCGCAACATGGATTTAACGATAGACGCACCCGTGTAAACCTCGTTCTGTGGTGATCCTCCACATAATCCTACATATGTGGCGCTATCGACATGTGGTTATAGTGTGGAGCAGGTGTGGAGATCCAACACGGGAAGATAACAGTGTAGCCTATAACAGTCCTATAATTCTGGTCTTACGATTAGATTTCGACCTGGCCTCTGAGAGTTAGGGGGTTCTAAAACAACAACCCCCGGACAATAACCCACCGTACAAATAATACCCATGCAAAAACAACCCGGACAATAATCCTCTAATGGTAAAACACGTAAATCCACAAACGCCACTTAAGAAAAGAAATTACTTTACAAATAATGTAAAAAACCCAGACAAGTTATAATGTTTTTATTAGTACATTATCAGTACATTATTAGTACATTCCCGTTGAGTATTAAATTAAATCTCTCGAAAATGAAATTACTGCGTATAAGCCTATTGTCGAATAGTTCAGCGCACTCAAAAAGACAGGTTTTGAGCTATTTCACGAAGGTAGTCAATAAGATTGTGCTTCTTTTAGTTTCTGACGAGGGTCAAAATCCGTTCACTTAAGTCAGCATATTTCTTTCTTGGAGGTTGTGATGGATAACCAGCCGGAAATTGTTCGCATTGAACTTCTTATAAAGCTTGTTTCTCTTCTCTGAATAAATGCAATTAACTTCCAAACGGTTGGGTGAAAAATCCTACGTTCGATTGAAAACTCCTGTATCAACCTATAACTGTTTGTCAATTATCTGCAACATATATCTAGGACTACTAATTCGAATGTTATAGTATTTATATGATATTTTCTACGTAGTTCTTACCATTAAACTATACGGGGGTCATTGTCCGAGTCTTTATGCATGGGGGTTATTGTCCGAGGAATTATTTCCTGGGGGTATTTGGGGAGAATATGAACCTCTCGTGATATTTAAAGATTCTGTCTCTTGTTTGGTTGTGCTTTGCATCGGCCAAGCTTCAACAATTATTGGCTTTAATTAAGGATATGATTGGAAGAAGCTGCAGTGAGAAAGCCATAGTCTCTCTAGCTCCAATTTATTGAGGCACTAAGAAACTTCGAAAATCTCATTACGTTCACATTTTTAAGCACGATTCGATTCTTAGTTCGATTTTGGGTACGAGTCCGGATTTGCTAAGCTACTCCAAATCTCACAAAACTTCACTTGGTGGTCTCTAGCATCAAACATATTAAAAGGCGCCGATAAGACCTTACCATAACGCTGTAAATTACCCATGTTTATTAATAAATATAGTCGCAATTTTCTCCATGGCAAATCTGGTTAAGCCTCGTTTGCGTCAGTAGTAGAATTGATTTTGGTGAACAGATGTCAGTTTAGGCCTAAATTTGAGCTTAGTTGATGAAAACAGTTCTGTTTAACTGTTTAACTGGGAGCTGGATTGATGAAAAGAATCATGCTTAAACGGAAGCTCGATTGATGAAAATCGTGGCTAAATGCAAGATGGATTGCAAAGATGTACTTCCCAACTTAGTAAATCGGGACTCTAATCCGATTTTTATTATACCGACGACCTATTGTCGTGCATTGAAATTTGTCTGAATTACAATTAAGAACGAAATTAAATACACAGAAGATCATAACAGCCCGCCGATGCAGACATAGCTGTCAATGAGACTTCAGTCGATTCGACTGAAGGCGTCACTGGAATAATAGCATAGCTAGAACGGTATCGCCATCTGTCGAATATTGACTCGCTGCGTATGTACTATACCGTGTCTCAAAATAAGTTGCGCAAATTTGTTTCTGCGTGCTAATTCAGTCGTCAGATAGTCTGTTGCAAGTAATAAAATTTAAGCGCAGTACAAAAAATGAATACATCTGTACATCTTCACCAGTTAGTGTGGTGAAGTGAGTCAGTTGAGGTGGAAAATTTATATACAGCATAAAATTTCAGCCATTTTGCCATCTACTTACCAAAATTTATTAAAATTGGTGGAAATTTGACGAAGTTCTGACAGAAGCAATTTTGCACAGTTTATTTTTAGACACAGCGTATGTAATTGGTGTTGAAACACAGGAAAAGAGTACAATTAGGCCTATAGACCCAACTCCTCCATTGTTTGTATTCTGACAGTAACAGTCACAAGTCTGGCAAAATGAAAATGGTCACGCTAATAATCTTTGTTAATAAACAGTCTCGTTAAACTATACATATATATATATATATATATATATATCTGTCGGTGGCCTAATGTTAGAATGCAGGCCACTGGTTAGCATTGCATGAGTGCATGAATGTGATTGATGACACGAATTGTCATTTCTACTTCGTATTTTGAAACGATTCCTTCGCTCTGTGCAATGTACTTTCGGAAGAATATAAGAGTCACAGGTACTAGTATCGGATTATGAGGGGTGTTCCTCACCGTCTCACCTCCCCACCGACAGTGTATGGTGAGTGTATTCAATCTTGTTCTAAGCTCGCTATAGGATGCGAACTCGGGACATTTAACTAGGACCAAATCCCTGCTCTGGCGGAGAATTGAACCACAGTCCAACCCGCTAATCAGTATACACTATGGAGCAACCCTATCATGTTATGACCCCTTCGCTTCTTTTCCGTCTTCCTTTATCCACCGAATTCAGAATTTGGGCGAATGACTTTGACCGTCCCTAACGACTTTCACGGGATAGCCAAAGGTGATTTATAAAGACTGGAGATCGATTGTCTGATAAGAAGAGAGAAAGGAAACAGAAAAGCACTTGTCACTGATGGTTCCTGTTCGCAATAAGCAGAGGACACGTAATTGAGATAAAAGAAAGGACAGTGACAATAAGATCTACACAGGCAGACAGATGGACAGACAGACGAAACGAAGAAGACGCAAAGGCAGACACATGGGTGGAGTCACTGCGGCAGGCAGACATAATAATTTATAGAAAGACTTGCAGATGCCTACACGTGCATTCGGATATGGAAACAAGAAACACGTCAGTACTGTTACCGTTACAGAAGCATGGACAGGCAGGCACACAGGTGAAGTCAGGCGCACATACGCACACACCCAGAGAGACACTCATAGAGACCTACAGACGTGTGATCAACATAGCCGCCGTCTGCTGTTGACGGGGTGTTTGACGCTTTGGGTAATTACACCTGGGGTCCGTCCGTTCCCTTGGCCGTATGTTGAAACCCTTTGCCAAACAATGGCACACTTCCGCCTGGCCACCAGGATTCGAACCCCGCAGCTATTTGTCATTCACCCGGGCGGCGCCTTTGAGGGCAATTAAGAAGTGAACGGCGCCTCAGCGGGGTCCAAACGAGACGTCGTACCCCGTCGTGACTATTATCATTCTAATGGGGGCGTCATTGACTGCGGCTCCTATCAAAGCGTTGGTGGCCAATGCGGTCACAGACGGAGAAAACCCTGACGCCAAGTGATTGTAGTGTCTGTCATTCCTTTCCAGCTCTTCCACTAATCTAATCTCTGGCGGAAAATCTGGTCTCGTTAACAGCATTGAATATTTAGAGGGAAGTAGAAAGCAACTGACGGTAAGTAAATCGTCCACCCTCGTGAAGAGAAGCTATTACTGTGGTGAACAAAATCCACTGTGGGCAACAAAATATGTTCTTATGAAAATTCTGTCATCGTAAGAAAATTCTATATTCTCTTGATCAAATCTCTTTAGCAAATTTCTTGAACAGAATCTACTCTCGTGTAAAAATTTACTCTCTTGTACACAATAAAATACTCTCGTGAACGTACTTGCTTAATTTCTTGCTCTCATTTAATGGAAAGTAATCCCGTGATTAGAACGGCAAACACAAGACACGTTCGTGTAAAAAATCCTGCAGACTTTCTTGCATAACATTAGAGCAGGGAAAGCTGAGTTTAAGACCAGACTAAAAGCATTTGCTCTGCCTGTTGCACTCCAGGCTTCGGTGCAACTCATGTTACGCATGATAATTGGCTCCATTAGCCATCTGCTTAGATGACGTATTAACAGACGAAGTGTCTTTATTAGCCATATTTAGTTGACGAGAATGTTTTAACGCAGAATCAACAGTGAAATGGTCCATTCGACGATTTTTTAATTTCGCGAGAAGGCAGAGGAATGGTCCGAGTATAGAGAGACTAATAGTTGGACCAGAGGGAGAATCCTTCGTGAATCCAGAGACAACAGTTCATTCAGAGTCTCAGCAGCTGCGTCAATTCTCTGACAGCGAACACATGTTGAGGTCGACCTTAAGAGACACGGGACGTCGTCAAACAATGGATGCCACTATAGCGAGCCTATTATTGTCTAATACAGGCCTATCTTGCCACTCGATGCCGATGCACCTACCCCAAACTCCACATATTAAACCCATCCCATGGCTTAAGGCATTTGCGCCCAGGTGCGAAACGGGCATCGATTAACAAGCTATTGTAAGAGAAACACGATTGTCTCTGGATTCACTAAATCGGTCTCTGGTTAAAACCTTAAGAAATACTCTAATGCAGCCACACTCCTCCAATGCTCACAATATGGCAGTGCCAATCCAAAGCCTGGGTGAAAGAGGAGGGCGTCGCAAATTATCATTGTTATTAAACAGAATCGTTAGACTTAAACTATTGATGCGTCCATATTTTTTATTTAGCTCCAGTTTTTCCCATGCATGTCTGGCGCAAAGATGTTGCTGAGATAACTAAGTTACATGACATTTCTCATAAATTCTTCATCAGACCAGCACATTATACAACATATTTTACATAAACAGTACATTTAACAACTTATGTTGAGAATAATAATGTTAATATATGGACCTATATATATAATAGTCTATATATATCCATATTGAGTTGAGACGAATGTCCTATATATATATATAATATATTAATATTATTTCTCATGTGATAGTATAGTAGGCTGTAATAATTACATAGGTACATATTGCCCATAAGCATAAAGAACGTCCGTTCCCTTATGGAGTAAGCTTATACGGGTAATTTGTGACGTCAGTTATATACTAGTGTCACAGAAGTTGCTTCTTATTTCGCTTAAATTTTGTGCATATATATAGACGTACATATTTTACACACATACATAAACAGACTGCATACTTATGTGTGCATAATTAATTATTAGTGCGCTTGGAATGCTTGTGCCATATTATTGAAAATCTTGCACAGAGACAGACGTTTAAGTTATGTGAACTCTTTATGCACGAAATGCATGCATGTAGATTGCATATATATATATACCTATGTAGATGTCTTAGATAACTTAATATTGATTTTATATAGCGCAGAGGTAAACTTCATGCTCATCGACAAATGGCAATCAATGGATATCTTGACATCCAAAGGGATCCGTGCTCCAAAAGACAATCCATTCTTTACGACGGACAGACAGACACACAGACACACAGACACACAGACAGACAGACAAACACAGACAGACACACAAACATACAGTCAGACAACAGGTATACCTAGGTAATGGATACGATGAATGAAAATTTGTGAAGGTAGGCCTACTCTTGCTTAAGGACGTCATCCATCACGTGGTCCATCATAGATGTGTCAACTGTGGACTAATTGCGTGACGTCATTGAATCGACGCTATCTCTTGGAGGATATCTCGTCCGACGTCGTCTTCTAAGTCGTCCATTAGACTGATATAATTATCACAATTCTTATGCCGACATTGACAAGCACATGTCAGTTTAATACATAGGTAAGCGTACGTATGTATACTAGATTGTGTCTGTGTTTGTTTGTGTGTGTACCTGCGTGTATTAGTGCGTCAGTACGTGTGTGCGTGTGTGTGCAGTGTGCGTTGGTGAGGGCTGATGTGATCGTCGCTTGGGGGTCTGTTCTTATCTTGGCTCCAATCGGGACAGTGGTCGTCTGCAGCGATCAACGGACAGACGAGATGAATATAATTCATATTTCCCGCATACACACAGGCGCGATCTTCTACCATTCTTTATAGCCCGTCGTCGACGCCACCCTTTCTTTCTTCTCCTCTGTCCCATTGCTCTTTTCGGCAGAAGGTGACAGCGTCCGTAGGGCTTTCTTTATCGACTGCCAACGTGTCTGGGGCGGCGCCCACTTCGAGTCACCCCATGACGGACCGTTTCATCAACGCTCAGTCCGCCCGTAACGCGCCTCTTATCGTCGGTCAACATCTTGATCGGTGCGGACCTCCAGCGCCCTCTCTACCCCCGGAGCAACGCTAAAGCTCGTCATGCCCCGGCGTCCTCATCCTATCAAAGCCTTTGGATAAGAACAAAGGACAGAAGTGAGGGTTCGAAGGCCACGGAGACATAGGCGCAGTATCTGTGATCTTAATAGCGGCGACATAGAGATAAAACGCAAGCACGTCGTAACAGTTTTTGTCGGGGGCGTTGTTTTTTGTCCATAGATAGAAATCGACATGAAGGTCGCTTGTAAACTGCTGTTAGGAAGTCTTGTAATTACGTCAGATTTGAGCGGTTTAATTATACTGGCAAGCGTTATGACACGCTTAGTCATATAGTTGAAAGCGAGGCTTGATGCGTCCGTCTGTATAATTTATGTCGTGTTATGAATGGCGCAATAGTTCCGCTTCTTTTGATGTGCAGACGTAGGGATGCTGCTGTCAGCCCTCATTCGCTTCTCTTTATTGCTTTGTGGATGTGGGCAATGTGTCGGATTCATGCGACGCCGTAGACACAAACGCAGGATGTCTGAAGATATAATACACGCTTGACGCTAATCGCCTTATAGATGTGATGGTGTTCTTTAATCGTAATCGTTAGTGTGGTTATCTTTATCGCCATCTCCGTATTCGTCTTCATAATTATTATAATGATCATCGCGTTCGTCACCATCATTTTCAGCATCGTGGCTGTCACCATCATCGTCATCATCATTATGGTCTTCATCACTATCTTCATCTTCATCCTGTGTTTGTAATCATATTGCAGCTTGACAGTTTGAAATTGAACGAAAATTGTTATTATTGTTTTGGTTATTATTAATTTTATTATTATGAATACTTTTATTAGCGCGTCTTGAAAGGCTACCTCTCCACAACGACTCCTCCTCCTATATCTTATGATGAAGACGAGGACGACAACGACGGATGACGGATGACGGATGGTGGATGACGGATGACGATGACGATGATGATGATGATGGTGATGGTGACGATGATGATGATGATTATTATTATTTTTATTACTATTATTAATAATAATAATATTATTATTAGTTATATTATTATTATTTATCATCATTATCATCGTCATCATCATCATTATCATCACCATTATTATTATTATTATTATTATTATTATTTAACAATTACTATTATCATCATCATTGTCACTATCGCCATCGCCTTCATCACCAGCTTCTTCATCACCTAATTATTACCATTATGTTGACAATGACCTGTACTCATGTATAGCAAAAGAGAAACGTCTAGCTGCGACAAAACCTCTTTGACTACTGTTAAAAACATATCAATTCTTCTATTTAGCTAAATGAAATTTATTGAGCAACAAATATATTCCAAATGATTTATCCAATTCGATAACTTGATTCTGAATGGGGACTCTCGCGACCTCTGGTCCCTTGTTTTCGCTGGTTGCTCAAAAGTACCTCTCCATGAAAAAAACGTTTACAAAACCCAAAATCATAACAGTGGTCACCGGTTACTTTGGACAAATCTAGATTTGTGATTGTATAAGTATTAAGGGTTAGATCAGAGTTTGACTTCTCTGTTGAATCGAATCTTGAGAAGATATCTGTACTTCTGTTGCGTCACTATAAGTAACCAGCAATGAAATATAGTTATAAACCGGTTAACGTTTTAGGGCATAGAAGCTGCTATATATACTCTAACTTTCTAGACCCAACTACGCATACCATTACTTTACAATACTTTGCTGGTTTGCGTTATAATACGTAATGTCAGAAGAGACTATACGAGCATCACGACTGTGAACGCTGGATTGCAACTATACTCGTTGTGCATTAATATTGATCTCAGCATAAGATAACATAGCATAAGATAGAACAACATAACTTAACATAATTAAACATTACAATATATAACATACACTATAGCTTATCATAATGAGTGCTTTCAGTGATTCTGAAAACGTTTTAATCGGTGTGAGAACCAATGGATTTGAATACGAAATTCTCAATGGCCAATGTTTCCATTGCTTCCTCTATAAATACCTGTGATAGGAGCTGTGCCAGCATATACTATTTGCCAAACCATTCATCAAGTCTATGACTCTTGCACTGGATAATTACTGCCCTAATGTCTCTTATCCATCACATCTGCCCTTATGTCTCTTATCTATCATTTGACCTTTTCGTCATCAGTCAAGGATGGTTTGAGACAACACATGACCCGAGGGTACAATTCTCGCTTGACAATGCCCCTATCTTCTAAACGGCTTATCTGATTATTAGGGTCATTGACACGCATCAGTTAAGTCACGTGGCCTTAGAAAAAAACCTGCGACCATCTGCAGCCCAGGGCAACATCTGATCTGGGCCTAGGGTGGCGTTTAAAACCCCCGGAAGAGAACAATGCTTCAATGACCCTTCATCGCGCCAAACGACAGACCAAGCATATTATAATATGGTTGGATGGATAAGGACTTACAGCAACGAATCATTAATGTCATCTGACAAATACACCAGACACATACATATTATATATACATGCATATATATATATATACACTATATGTAAATATGTATAAAACTATATATATATATATATGTAATGTTTGTTATATAGAAATGCATATTTGTACCTATGCACACATGTATGTGAGCATATATATATCTACATCTATGTACACGCATGCTTATAATATTTACATGCATATGCATATATGCAAATTTACATAAGTATGTACGCAATATAAATATATGATTGCGCATATATATATATATATATCATACACTGTATTTCCATATATATATGTATATATTCATAGATATGATGTGAGTTATACACATCTACGTTGAATTAAAGGGTGACATACGACTATATATATATAGTACACACAATAATACTGCGCACATTTGTGTACATAGATTATAATATGCATTATATAATCAGTCCTACAGATAAAACATATATATATATATATATTATTGCGCATAATGCTGTTTATATAGTTCATACTAATGTGCCAATGAGCTTATATAATATAAAAATATATATGTACAAAAATTGAACATAATGCATTTGATCTGTAGATATGGCCAATAGTTTGACAAATACTATCCCGTACATATATACAGTTTACTGTATGTATATTGCATATTTATTATCGCTATATACAAATATATATATAAACGCTCTCATAACAGACCGATATACACATATAAAATGTTATATATATACATATATATATATATATATGTCTGAACGTTAGTTTTTGTCGAAACTGAATCCGATAATTACGAGTCTTTATCTGGTGACGGAATCGGTGGTTATAAGAGCGAGCGACGTTTCTTCAAATGCGATGAATGGTAGCGAGTGGTTGGCATCAACGAGGCAGCCACGGACCCTATAGGTCTTTCGGTGGGGCTTAATTGCCCCCAACCCCCACCCGGACTCAATTTATTGCCGTCTGATTTATGGGAACTAAATTGGACGCCCGTGAAAAATTTTCCAATAAAAAGTCGGGTTCACTGGGGTTGCTAGAGTTTTAGAGAGGGAGCGTGGGACGTGAGTGTTGTGGATGATGTTGACGTTGATGTAATGTTAGTGTTCGAAGTGTTTGGATGAACAACATTACCGCTATATCAAATTGAAGTGAACAAGGGCATGGTCGTTTGGTTGGTTTCAGTGCCAGGTGAAATTCTCGGAACGGTCAAAAGCAACTGAGTGAAGCTGTCGGTATACATGCAGTGGAAATCTTTAGGTCTAAAAGAGAAGTCATGGTGATGTGTAGAAGTGAGATTCGATGAAATGCAGGCACCTCAGCTCACCTCAGAGGTATATGGTGCCACGGTTATGAAGTGTTAATTTTCTTTGTTTCAACGCATGAGAACGGAGGGTTGTTCCTCACCCTCGACAACTTATCTTGCCACCTATAGTTGTGTATACGACCAGTCTGCTCTTTATAATTGAGTTGGATATATATGTTCGCACTAAAATTCAGTTTGGCAGTCTCTCATCCTCTTTTGCTTTTCCCAAAACCTACTTCTTCTCACGGGGCCTAGCAAACTGGCAGCGCTTCCGAACGATTCACCCTAATAGAAGCGCTCTAGAAATGTCTAATAGGCCTACAGTACTATATATATAATATATATATTTTATATATGCAAAAAAATACCTAAGACATTTCTACCTTGGTGGGGATTTAGGCCCCCAACCTCTCATTCACATTCCAGCACGTTCACAAGTTAACTATCGCGCGTATCTTTTCTCTCAGAGCTACCATTCTTATAAGAATATACGTATACCTCTGAAAAGTTGTTCTGCGACACATGCTAAGGAAATCTAAAGCTACAATTACATACGATGCGATACACTCACTCCAGCAAGACGGATGTTGAGTATCAAGTCGGAGAGTCATTATTTCAAAATCAAGTATATACAGGCTTATGATTAAAATGCGTTGATATTCTTCATATATGGACAACATATCTGACGCGATACAGCGCGTGCAGTTAAAGATGATTTCCTCTTATGAGGTTTAATGTATAGCGATAAAGAAATTTAGAGTTTGAGATTACGTCTCTCACAACTTCCGGTCAGCCATTATTGTCTACACAGTGAACAACTGAACAAGTTTTTCCTCAATTTAGTTTATTTTTTTAACTTGTATTTAATTTATTTTTATAACTTGAATTTGAACGATAGGTGCATTAGTTTCGTCTTGTTAAATAAACAAATAAACCTGTATTGATAAATGAACACCGGATGCATTTAATTAATGTTTCTTCAAGGATTATATAATTATGTGGACGAAACATCCTATCAGTTTCTTCTTTGTTCAAATTGAAGAACTTTGTTAAGTCGAAAGATGAAACTTTATTGTAAGCTTATTGGAAAAGTTGTTCCGCGATCGTTCACACACACATATATAAGCAAAGCGAAAAGGTAATCGTTGTCTGCATAATATTATCATGGAAATATATAATTAAACTTATCATTTGCAATGGACGTGAACTGTTTTTTCCTTCTTTTTGACTCTAAGGAAGTAACTAGACATGGCTCAAAGCACTTCCTAGCTTATCTTGACTGAAAGCAGTTAGTGTTTTTATACACAACTGCAGCTTAGTGTATACGGCTGCGTTTTTATTCTGACGTGAGGCGGCATATTGGGATGGGATGGAGTGGAGGAGATGGGAGGAGACAA
This sequence comes from Bimastos eiseni, assembly GCA_959347315.1. Taxonomy (NCBI): domain Eukaryota; kingdom Metazoa; phylum Annelida; class Clitellata; order Crassiclitellata; family Lumbricidae; genus Bimastos; species Bimastos eiseni. The sequence continues at coordinate 5,563,811 of OY365806.1, forward strand.
ACCTCGATGTGGAGATGTGGAAGACCCAAATGGGGATGGTGACGCAGACAATTTTTTCTTCCCGTTTCACTTCCATTGGAAACAGCAGCGAAGCGACTATATAGGCTGATTTGTTGGAGTTTGATGAAAAACATAATTGTAATTACGACAGTTCATATAGCGGCGTGAGAGAGAGTGACGGACAGACAGACAGAGACAGAGAGAGACGGAAAGAGAGCCGTTCCCTTTAATACAGTATGCAACATTCAGTTCATTTTACGCTATTGAGCGAGTTGATCAATGGATAACCGAACCTAAATGTTTTGGTGGAAATGTGTACATAACTTAATCGATCAGTTTACAAAGGAAGAAACCGAATGTCTTTTTATAAGTAGTTATTGAAATATTATAAACAGTAATTGTGTATGACCTACTCTTATCAAGACCTTCCTTTCCTCTATAAAATGATTAATTAACTTACCTAACTGATCATCTTACACAGAGAAGGATGGATGTAGGATTATAGGTCCCTTACTTCTACATAGCTCTCAAATAGATCTTCAATGTATCCTAAGTAATTAAAAAGTTTATAAAAAACCATATTAGAAGAACTTCATTGGTGACCTCAGTTAATAAATGGACAGATCGATCATGACAACCTTAGGAACATTATATGCAGTATTTTAACTGAATAAGTCCCATATAGGCCTGGGGTCGACAGTTCATTGCTGCGAGTCGTGGGGACTTGATGGTCCCGCGCTCCCATACATCGATGCGGACAAACCGTGCCTTCTCATGCATTTGGGCCATCATACTGGAACGCTCTTGCGTTATATAAACTTCGCAACGTTGCACTGCTTGCAGCCAACTTTTCTAAATTATTCAAATCGCATTTGTTTAGATCTGTTGGGTAGCTACGTTTAGCATCTTCGAGAGGTTCGTATAAGGCGCTATATAAATAGCCTAATACATAAATACACACATACACTATGCTCAAATGTAACCTCGATACTTCAACATCGCCCAAAATAAAAGCGAAGTCGTGCGAATCGGCTTAAATGCACATTTTCATAGTCAAAAGAAACGACATGTCTGGTGGGGGTGTTAGAATCGCGATCGTAGTCTCCAAACTTCTAATGCGAAACTCGAAAGTCAAGCGTCGCAGGGCACCAGCTTATTCACGAGCGCTGCGTCAAATAAATTGGGTCGTCGATAGGGGAATCAGAGGAAGGGCAGAGTCCGGCTTCCAGAGGGTCAGAGGTGGCTGATTTGATACATAATTATTCGCTGCAAGTTCCTGTGACGCATCGCAACGATCAAGAAATATCGACTGCCGAACAAATATGAAGCCATTAAAAGGTACTTCTGCGCTCACCGAAGGATAGGTCGATGAGAGTTGCCGGAATACTGATGGGGATAGTCTCTTCATATATTCTGCCTTACATTAAACCGTTCCTAAAAGTTTTCAAACCCAATTCAACAGAGACAATATTCCTAAATATTTCCTATGTCGACAGATGCGTCTCAGACGGATGCCCCTATCATGTTCCTCGAGTAGCAGTTCAGATTCTGTTGTCCGGAATTGGGAACAAACCCCGTGAAGGAAGCAGCCATTCCTCCGTAGGACGAACCGCCGGCGAAGGAATCTGACGGAGAGAGGGAGAAGGTTCCTCCTATTCCGTCGTAGTACCTGGGGTGACGAGAGGAAGAGTAGAACCGAGACGAAGCCGTGGGCGCTGCGAGAAGCGGGTTCGTCTCGATGGGTAGTTTTCCCGGGTGATGGGGTGACGGTGGAATCGTAGAGCGGAGGGGTACTCCGAGCCTCGAAGAAGGGGCAAAGTGAAGCAGAGGTTTGCTGTAGGTCTCTGGTTCGTGGTTCGATTCCTGGTTGCTCTGCCTACGTCTCTTCGACCCTTTGACCGACGATGCCTTTCGATTGCGAGACTGGATACTCTCCTTCTTCATTGTCATCGGCCGACTTATCTAAAAGAATAAACAAAATTTATTTATTTATTTAAAAATCAATTTATTTGCTGACCAATTGGGTTAGTTTCTTTATTTATGATTTGATTCATCTAAAGTTATTACTCCCATCAGCATCGGCGTTGCCTTTCTGCTGAAGGAAGATAAAGAGTGTCTATAGTCACATCTCTTCGTTAATTTTCACGTTCATAATAGACAGTATATATGCTAGAACTGCATTTTATAATACCCTCCTACCAAAGTTAAGACCTTCAAATCGACAGATCATAATGTCTCACAGATGCATGGACTAACAAACGCGTAGCTCAGGCCTACATACAGTCACACATTCGATGAGCGCAGATCACACAGTAGCTGTGATAGATGAGATATTGCTTTCAACATTGCCAACCACCGATGCTAGAGGGACGAACCTCGACGTCACGCAGCGCTGGTATCCTCAGTGATCTGTCGTTCCCGCTGACAGCCTCGTTACGGAATCTCTCAAGTTACAGGGCGGGCGATAATCGAGGAAAGACGAGACGATATGCATCCGTTTCCCTTATGCCCTGGGGATAGGCAGATGCGGTCAATATTTCGAGGTAATAATAGGGTGGAAACGACCTGTTGTATGCCTCGATGTCAGCTGGGTCGGTCCATCCAACGACGTTAAGGCGATTATTATGGACTTAATTACAATCTGGTCTTTCAAGCGGTCGGTAAATTACGGTGTTGCTAGGTTATGACATCGACATCGTTAACACCACGAAGTAAGCCTCAACGCTGTTCTCCTTTTAACACTGGTTGCATCAATGGATTTGAGAAATATTATCGGGTTCTTATATGCCATTCATGGTTAGGTTACATCTGCGACATATTTCTTAACAGTCAATGACATGACAAGCAACGATAGCCCTAATATGCATGCTTTTATCATATTATAGACGTACACAAATATAATACGATCCAAGGTCGTCATCGTCTCAGACTCGTGGAAATGGTGACACTTCAGAGAGAAAGAGTCTGAGATGCATATAACGAAGACGATGATTATGATGATCATCATAATTTATTATGATTACCGTGCTTGCTATTATGATGATGACTACTATCATTATAACAGTCACTATGATGATAGTTACTATATGATGATAACCGTCATGTTCATGATGACGATGCGATGACGATGATGATTGATGATGATAATGAAGATGATGATGATTGATGATGATGATGATGATGACGACTACGATGATGATGATGATGATGATGATGATGATGATGACGACGACGATGATGATGATGACGATGATGATGTGGCATTTTTCCGATTGCCTACGTTGTGTAGTTTAAAGTAGAGTCCACATGCGTTGCAGACAGGATCTCCATTTTTGTTCCGTCTCCAGAGCGTGGTAACGGAGGTCTTACAGTTGACACAGGTGGCGCCACAGTTACGGGTCACTGACTGTAACAGACAACACACAACCACATAGCCAACCCATGTAATGGACAACAAATGTAACATACATCACATGCAACAGACATCACATGCAACAGACAACACATGCAACAGACAACACATGCAACAGACAACACATGTAATAGACATCACATGCAACAGACAACACCCATTCTTATATACTATCCATGTTATAGACAACGCATATGATAGACAACACAGTTGTATTGAATTAAATACAGTTGTATTGTATATTGCACGGCATCGATGAGGTCAGTGTCACGCGTCACAGGTCATACACTGACCTCTTAACATGGCGCTGAAACCGTTTAAGACTTTTAAGGTCCCCAAAAATCAACGTTTAGTCCTCCGATGCATTGAGATTCGTCATTTCGACTCCGAACATAGGAACCACGTCCAACCCACTCCTCTCTCTCGGACACCATCTTCGTACAACCCGTCTAACGCAACGCAGTGATCGTGAATAATCCAGCGCCATGAACACTACCGTAAAGTAGCGCATTATAAAATTTTATAGTTACTATTACGATGGTAACATCTCAGACGAATAGTAGTCGAAACCCAGTTGGAAGAAAGTCCTTCCCTCTGTCGTATATACGTCTTCTATGATAATTATTGTCTAGCCCGTAATTGCTAAATAGGAACCTTAAAACTCGCACGTGTAAATTTCAGGCACAAGCGGCGCCTTCCCTATCACGGGAAAACAAATTAGAACGAACCCGAAAGGGTCTCATTAAATCACCCCTCTGCGAATACAGCTGACGCCAGGGCGCGTTTTATGACGACCTCTGTCGGGGCATATCTTCACCCTACTGTGTACACCCGATCCGACACGAAATACCTCTGAGCAAGACTCGGTACAATGGCCGCAGACTTTCTGTCTCGAACTCTCCGTCGATCGTTGGTATTCGAGACGAAGGGCGACGACGCTGAGTGAAAGACGACGTCGAGTATTGTGAGAAGACGTTCTTCGCGTCTGACGTCCACGGCTCAGTTGGTTGATGACAGCGTGCAGTTGGGGAGAAGGTGGGACGTATGCGAAAGGACTGCTGGAAGGATAAGTAGAGGGACGTAGAGTGAGAGAGAGAGAGACAAACAGACAGAAGGACAGACAGACAGAGAAGCAGAGAGAGGGTGGGGCAGAAGGAGAGACATAGGGACTCGCCGAGGTGTTGCTTGATTGGTCGACGAGTTCCCTGTTGCGCGTTTTGACTTCACAGAGTAACAATGTTACGAGACTTGTTGCAGTCTTCATACGATAGGATTGAAGGGTACGCAAGGGACAGAGGGCGGCTGATCTAAGGGAGGGAGAGGGACATCCAGCGTGGTCTGGTACGAAGCCCCGTCGAAAGGGCGAACGGGTCGGTCGGTCGGTCAAAGCGACGCCGTTGCTATTCAGGAAAATCGTCAGACGTTATATGAGCCGCATTGGCTTTATATGAGAGGAGACGATAGTCTGGATGTGACAGAGGGACAGGCACAGGGCAGGACAGGTAGACAAACACAAAGGCACGGAGTAGGGCAAGGAGTGAAACTGAACGATCTGGAGTAGAAAAGTAAGATGAACAGAAAGCCAGGAAAGACACAGGAAGACATGGAGAAAGATATGAAATAAGACACTAAGAGAAACAGATATGCGGATATGGGATACAATAGTACTATGGAGCAAGACAGGGAACACGACAGAGCGGTCAACGAGAGAGACAGAGAGAGAGAGACAGACAGACAGAGACATAGAGAGAGATCAGAGACAGTGAGAGACACTGGAATTTAACTAGAATCTAGTTTAATCCAATGACTTATGTAGCTCCATTTTGACAATGTTACGACATGGATCGATGGTATCTACTTCAAGGAAAGACATAGATACGCAATGGGACAGAAGGAAGCTATTCAGAAAGTGATCAGCACATAGCAACAGAACAGTGCGACGGACGAAAAGTATAGAGAGACAGTCAATTTTTGCAGTTAGCAGTTATGCAGCTGGCTATTTATATAGCGCATTCAACAACAGTTGGTCCTTCTGAATGGTGGATCAGAGACCTGGACACAAATAGAAGTAAACTGACGAGAGCTGTGGATGGAACCTTGCGTGTATACCTAGCTTTGCGATGTGAACATATCATATATGTCAAAGCATAACTCATTTAGCTAACAACACAGGAATGCCTTCCTCCCTCGATGTTGTAAAGGGCTCTTTTCAGACTATAAATTGATGCCAGGATATGGCGAAGATATTGCCGCAATTTCTCAGCTTTTTAGGCCTAACAATGATGATGATGATGATGATGATGATGATGATGATGATGATGATGATGATGATGATGATGATGATGATGATGATGATGATGATGATGATGATGATGATGACGACGATGACGATGATGAAAGAAATCCACAAAGAAAGATGAGAACAACGTAAAATACGGAGATGTAAAATAATCTGATAGAGTCTTTGTACACCCATTTGACGTCTTTAAAGTCATATTAAGGCACCTAGAAGCACGCAGCGTTAAGTCGTCCGGGAACTTTTGCAGAAGCACTTTACGGTTCTCCGTAACAGAAGAGAAGCTACAAATCTCATCACGTCTTCGTCTTTAAGCCTATATTCGATCTTTATATCTGAGTATTGCTATAGCATGCATAGCGCTTCAAGCATTGTTTGCCTTGGGTTGGCTTTATAGAGTATGCAAAGACATTTATCATTACACGAAACGCATAACTCATTTGGCTAAAAAAATATATACACGAATTGCCTGCCACCTTGGAAATTGTAAACGGTTTTCTCAGACAGTACATTGATGCCAGGATATTGCGAAGAAAGAAACTGCTGCCGCAAAGTCTCCATTTTTTAGGTGTGTCGGGTTTTAAAACCAATGGTTGAGTTTTTAACTTGCAAATAAATCCTCTAGCAACAAGATAAATTTCATCAGTCTGTTGCTTAACGTATCAAAACGCAGTTTCTTTTTTGCAGGCGCCTAAAATTTGCGCACTAAATCATTTAACTGAGTACTAAAAATGCATTTATCATTTCACTGAATACAATTCCCATTTCGTAAAATATATTCTCCATTTCACAAAACATTTCTCCATTTCACTAAATACATTTCCCATTTCGCTGAACGTATATATCATTTCGCTTAAATACATTTCCATTTCACTAAATACAGTGTGCTGCAGAAACTCCGAGATGCCCAACTATACAACAAGCTGATTTCACTCATATCTCATTCTGCGTGCCATTTAGGTCTAAACTGTAGCGATCGATCCTGTCAACAATGTACACCGACGATCTATGTCAACAAATTCATCGGACCATTTCATTCGTGATCCCAATTTTTCAAAATTGCAAAATTCAACAATTATAATTGATGGTTTAGTTGATGCATTAAATGTGTCTGACTTCAACACACAGTGGAATGGTATCTTCAGTTCTTACTCTACCAGACGTTACTTAGAAAAGTCTGAATTCCCACAGATGAGAAAGAGGACAGGTATTGGCCTCGATGTCCCTCTATGTAACGGTGTATGTCACTGTCTCTGTGTTACACAGATCTGTTAGCGTCTCTGTCTGTCTGTTTTGGAGTTATCGATGGGTCCAATTTTCATGACCTAACCCAACTCGACCAATTATAACTGGATCCGACCCGATATTTAAAGGCAAATATCTGACCAAATCCGACTCATGACGTAAACGACCCGACCCAATCCAACCCGACCCGCATTTGGTGCTAATTTTGCTAATATTATTTATCGTCAAATTATATTGTCATAAAAACGCAGTACAGTCATATAGGACAATAATGATGATTTGTGAGGACGTATCAGGGAAGATACCCTTCGTTTATTCCATTTCTGTTGGCCTAAACCCACTTTCTCCATAAATATATGCAAACGAATTCCTGATATTATGTTTCAACGGGTCGGGTTGAGTCGGGTCATGAAAATTGGATCCATGGACAACACTTCCCAGCATGTCCCAGCGTATCCACCTCAGCTAACTCACACGCTTGTAATAAATGCCCTGACATTTCGTTTTCATAAAAAGGAACAAATCCGGCGTTGCTCTAAGTTGTTAAGGTAATTCCTTCGCCACATTCAAATTATTTGATTAGTACTGATTAACATTATAAATATCACTTAGTTGAAAATTAAGCTCTGCAAAAAATTGATGGGTTGAAATTGATCCGGGTTTGGGACCCGACCCAAAACGACCCGCCAGGATCTTGACCTGACCCGACCCGCTTTATCTACAGATATTTGTGACCCGACCCGTGGACAACTCTGGTCTGCCTACAGATGTGCGGACAGACAGACAGACAGACACTTAGACTGATTAGAATTTTGATAGACAGGTATGAAGAGTAGAACATACACTGAGACAGAATATCCTTTTCTGTAGCTGTGTATGTCTCTGCCTCTGCTTTCAATATCAGTGTCTGACTCAGTATCTGTGTGTGCGTGTGTGTCTGTCTGCATCTATATCCATCTCTGACTACATCTCTGCCAACATGTACAACATCTGCCTCATTCTCTTCCTCATCCTCTGCCTCATCCTCCCATTTTTATATTCAGCCCTTCTAAACAGCTGAGGCAATTTGAGGATACTTCCAACCATGGCCCCTACCTTAGTTCACCCTCCTCCTATCCCTCACTCCATTCGGCCAAAGTGGCGTTCGGTTGAACAGGCGCCTGCCTTAGACAGATCGACGATACACCCAACAATAGAAAAACCAACACAGTCGGGTGATTGACTGGGACATCCTGCTGTGCCCGGCTCCCAACCGTCAAAGCCCCGTTAAGAATTACCCCAAGAGCCACAGAGGGCAGTTCACAAGAGGCAAGGGTAGGTGAGTGGGTGAGTTAGAGGCAGAAGTGTACGGGACGAGGGGTGGTAGGCGGAGGTTTTCGTTAATTGTTCTGAGATGCCGATTTTCTTTCATCCTGTTGCGACTCCCGTTGGTTCTTCTATTGTCAAAGTTCTGTTTTGTCTGTTTCGATTTGTCTTCATTTTTTATTGACTAGGAATTTATCACTAAATCCATCTGGATGTCTCCCTTTGCAATTCTGGATGTCCCTGTGGTCGTCTCTTTGTCTGCCTCCGTATGTCTATCTGTTTGTCGTGCATCCGTGCGCTTGCCTGTCTGTTAGCAAGTCTGGATGCTTGCTTGTCTGTCTTATTGCATGCGCTGTGTCTGCCTGCGTATGTATCGTTGTTAGTCAGTATATCAATCTGTCTACATGTCTGTCTGTCTAAATATCTGTCAGTCTGCACATCTGTGGACAGGCAGACAGACAGACAGACAGACAGACAGACAGACAGACAGACAGACAGACAGACAAGCAGGCAGACAGTGAGATAGACAGATTTTACACGCATATAGTCACAGTGTACACATTTGTGCTCTTGTGTTTGTCTGTCTGTCTGTCTGTGTCCTGTTTCTGAGCGCTGCGTGGGTGCGTGGAGTCCAAAGCTGTCTCCTGCAAGTGGAGACGATTGATTGAGTCGTTTTGTAGTCAGTGGCGTCGACTGTGTTTCTCTTCTGGTTACCTGATACAGTCCCTCTCAGCGGGTCATCGGTGCCTCCTGTCAGGCCAGGCCAGACCGATCGTCTTTGGCAGGGCCCCAGATGGAGAGTGCAGTGTTCAATATTGATTCTAGAGATAATTATAGACGGTCGGAGTTGATTGAGCATTTACCTGAATATTAAGATTAGAGATGATTACAGATCCGGGGAGTTGATCATGGGCTGCGCTGAATTCGGAAATCATCCGGAAAATGGAATAAGGAAGAATTTGAAAACTCTGATCAGAGTTCAGAGTGTGTGTGTTCTATGAAGGAACCTCTTTGGGAAATACCTCCGGATTTATTTCCCGGAGACAACACGATTATAGTTTTTAGTTGCTGTTGACATTACAATATTATATGAACTAATATAATATTGAATGACATTATTCACATATAATAGTATACGATGATGTGACTGGTGTCCTTTTACACATTTTCACGTAATACAGTAACAGTATGTGATAATAACTTTTTATCAGAAGCACATTGTGAATATATTGCTTTAACACAATACAGATACAATTATGATTGGTACAACTGCACTGCAGTAGGCTATCATCTTTGAAATTTCAAAATATCAAATTTCAAAATGAAACAAGAAATTTTTTTAGTTTGTTTACCCTAATGCATTCTTGGAAATTGTACGAATTCTCCAGCTTTTATATTAGATATTGTATTTCCTAGTATTGATTCTGTTGCTTCTCCGATCATTTGATACAATGACAAAACACTCGTTACGAGTAGAATCTTGGTAAATGCCTATAGGAGCAACACCAGAACTGAGTTGTTGAACACAGACGCGGCGATCTCATTTGAGAGGTGGGGAAAGGGACACCTAAAGAGAGGGGTAAAAAATGTGGGTGGGAGACAAACGTATACGTGTTCCCCTCTCTGTAAAATGTGAGGGACTTGTTGTCCCCATCGACCTTCCGGGATCGCCGCCTTTGGTCGAATACTTGAACTCAAGCAATTATTCTGTTCCTACGTTTACTGAAGTCTTAAACCATTTCTATCAGCTAACACTAAAATGATTGAATAATTTTGCTTGACGACAACCTTAAAAATGTTGCTATTTACAGTGTGGATATTTATAAATCTCACATCCTCCAAAACCCTCCCTCTGCTCGATGGTGGTTGTAACTTATCACTTTCTGCCCACATGCCTTCATTTCACAGAAGACATTTTTATGCTTGTAAGTTATGTTATTCTATTACGTTTTTATGCTTTTTATTATGTCAATCCGTTACTCTATTATATCTATGTTGTTCTATTATGTCTATCTTAAGTTACGTTATGTCTATGGGTCTACATGTATATGTTGCTCTATTACGTCTATCTGTTGCTCTATTACGTCTCTCTGTTGTTCTATTACGTCTCTCTGTTGTTCTATTACGTCTATCTGTTGCTCTATTACGTCTATCTGTTTCTCTATTACGTCTATCTGTTGTTCTATTACGTCTATCTGTTGTTCTATTACGTCTATCTGTTTCTCTATTACGTATATCTGTTGCTCTATTACGTCTATCTGTTGTTCTATTACGTCTATCTGTTTCTCTATTACGTCTATCTGTTGTTCTATTACGTCTATCTGTTGCTCTATTACGTCTCTCTGTTGTTCTATTACGTCTCTCTGTTGTTCTATTACGTCTATCTGTTGCTCTATTACGTCTATCTGTTTCTCTATTACGTCTATCTGTTGTTCTATTACGTCTATCTGTTGCTCTATTACGTCTCTCTGTTGTTCTATTACGTCTCTCTGTTGTTCTATTACGTCTATCTGTTTCTCTATTACGTCTATCTGTTGTTCTATTACGTCTATCTGTTTCTCTATTACGTCTATCTGTTGTTCTATTACGTCTATCTGTTGCTCTATTACGTCTCTCTGTTGTTCTATTACGTCTATCTGTTGTTCTATTACGTCTATCTGTTGCTCTATTACGTCTATCTGTTTCTCTATTACGTATATCTGTTGCTCCAATTTATCTGTCCGTTGAGCTATAATTATTTCAGTGTCTGTCACAGTTTTCGTTGATTACTTTACCGCTATTTAACGGTTATGATCAGTTATCATACCACGGAGAAAAATGTCATGAAAACTTAAAATTACAATTTTTAAAATGCTAACAATACGATTCAAAGATAAAAAGAAATAGCCGAAGAAGGTGTTACTCACCAGTCTTCGTTTCGGTTTAACGAGAGGACGATTCTGTCCGTTCATTTTGTAGTAGAGACCGCATGCGTTGCACAGATAATGCCCCGTCCCATCTCGACGCCAAAGTGGTGTCGACGTAGCTCCACAGTTTACGCACTCTCTGGTATCACTCACTGCAAATCAATAACAGAGGAATCGTATTTGCATATTTATATAGCTCCTCTCTCTGTGCAACCTACTCATGGCGCTAGTAGCATAGTGGCAGTAGGCCTATAAGTTATACCTACAATTTCTATGGGAATGACGTCATACGACATGATGGAGGCAACTAGAAACTGGTGCCTTATCGAGCATAAATTTTCTAAATGGAATTATGAAAATCAATTAATAACCGAGTTGCAGAAACGTTTAATCATGATGCATTTTTAGTTTATCTCAGTTTATTTAGCAACACTGTTCGAGAGCAGAGATCATTACCGCCGCCTCCCTTTTTATCCAGGCTTGGGACTTGCGCTGATGTTCTCAGGACACGCGATGTTTTTAAAGCGGGAATGCTTACAACTGATTGGCTCTTGCGATGATTAATTTTCGTCCTCCCGATTGACAGTTCAACATGACAACCAATCAACCATCGTGCACCCGGATAACATAAAAATGTAGGCCAATGTTCCCAATACTAAATAAGAAAATTAAACTGTGCGAATTTTCAAAATTGCAAGATACCCGTTTCCATAATTATATTATAAAAATGATGAAAATATACGATTAATACAAATTAAAGAATATTTTAATTAGTCAAAAATGACAAATCTGCAATGTGTATAATTAGAGCAAGTAGTTGCAAACTATGCATAGCGTATGTGTGTTATCTGTGACACGATTTCTTATATAAGTTAGACCAGAGGCGTCAATCCCCTCTAACTGATGGAGGCAAATACCCTGGGTCCAAGTGTCAGGTAGTCAAGATATCCCCCCTAAGACTCAAAAATACCAACCGCCCTCTATCTGGACGCCCCTGAGTTAGACTAATAGTCGTACTGAGTGTCACTTGTAATGTTGTGCAGACTTTGTTAGTAGTGTCAGTTATTATGGTATGGCTTCTAATTGCAGAAGCTAGTTAGGGCAAAAGGGAGGTTTCTTCCGGGATTAATGTCCTGCCTAAAACAGGGGGGTTTATGTCAGAGGGGTTTATGTCAGAGGGGTTTTTGTCAAGGGCGTTTTTTGTCAGAAGGGTTTTGTCCTACGCCCGTTTTGACAGCTTGGTGTTCTCATTAAACGAAAATTGAATTGAAGCAGATATGATTATTATCAAAAGACACATCGATGCATCTTATCGTGTTGCTTTCTTCATCAAAACCATCGATTGATGTTTTGCACACGATGTCAGCGGTTCTAACTAGAATATAAAAGCAAAAAAGAGTAGAACAGAGTATTATGGGGTATATGAATGCGTTTAGGACAAAAGCCCCCGTACAAAAGCACCCCGGACAAAAGCCCTCCCCCCATAGTGTAGACCATAAGCTCGACCAAATTATATATGCATGCTTGTATGTGTGTGCATATGATGCATGGTTGTATGCACAATATGTATGTGTGCATGGATGTGTCCATATCGGTTAAGTGTTGCTAAGCCTGCAAAATATCTATTTTTAGCGGGTTGATATATTGCTTTGGTTCCAATACCTGCAAAGTTTGAAGACGAAATGGTTCGTACTATGCGGTGTGCATCTTAGAAGTCTTCGTTTTATAGGCGCACATTTCTGAGATTTTCATCTATAAGGATCTTCACCCACTCTCAGAGAGAGATGATTATCGCGTGTCACTGACTGACTGTCACCAACTGTAAGCATACTTACTTGCTGACCTTCACCGCTTATATTCTTAGATTACCATCTATATAGACGTTTTCACCCACTCTCTCTTATTAACGTTAGATGATTATCGAGTGTCACTGACAGTTTGCTAACCAACTGTAGGCCTATCTGCTTACTAGCCGACGACCTTCACCGCTTATTAAGGCGTTTCACGGACTGTTTGCAGTATTTATGCATCCAGTAAGATAAATAAAGATTCAGAACTGGACTCACTTTGTCTCACTTTGTCTCCTATACGATTTGATAATTAGTTGCTTGTTATCATATATTTTACATAATGTCAGTTAAATATATAACTTGTCATCATCTGTTCATACTTCACGCTAGGGGAGCTATTGTCCGAGGGGCAAATGACCTACCCAAAATCGGAGGGGATTTTGTCCGGGGGGCCTTTGTCCGTTCCCCATATATAATATGGCAGATCAGAATGGAATGATATAGAATAGAATCGAATGGATCAAATTATAGGTCTAATAGAATGAAGTCGAACGCAGAGTTGCATATGGATAGAATTGAGTAGAATAGAGTATTAAAACTGAATAGCATAGATCATAGCTATCTACTAAATCAGCTGAGATGATATATCGATCACTGAAGACTCCTAACCTGAATTCGATGAGTCTGACTTTGACCTTGGTCGTACGAATGACTGCGGCGCCGTTTTAAAAGCGTTGCTTCCGGAGTGAAGCAGTGATGAATTTCCGGTTGCGTTGATGACGTAATCCCTCGACGTCATCAGATACGACGAATAGGCAGAGGCCAGCGAATTTCGCGCGCATCCCATGTCCGTTCCGACGGCCGTGGATACTCCGCCTCTTGAGGGCAGAAGCCGCTCCCTTTCAATTGTCTCTACCCGCCCACTTCCCGACTGCAGGACACCCCTACTCCCCGGTCGTGTCCGTGGGAACGATAGTTGGTCCAGGGGGCTGTGGGATCCTGGTCCACCTGGGTAAGGGTCGGGGGCATGGGCTGACTCTAGCAGGCAGGAGTCCTTGCCGCATGAGCCGTTGCAGACGATGGGTCGTTGAAGATGTGTCATTGGGGCGGTAGGAGGTAAGGGTGGTACGGCGTAGGTGGGGTGCGGGTCGAAGGATGACGAGCAGAAAGGGGGTGAGATCCAACCCGTGTGGGTGACGACGGATTTGTTGGCCTCGTTGATCCAGTGCTGGAGAGGATTCGGCGGAAGTAAATGCGATCCACACATCACGGAACCAAATCCACCTGGAGAAACAATTCAATTCTATAATACGATACGACTCAACAACAATACTATGCAGTACAATGACGTTCGACGCCATGAAAATTAGTAGGCTACAACATGACACATTATAATACGATGTAGTGGGATCTAACGCAACACAGAACCAAGAAATGCAATTAAAGATGGCAAAGCACAATAGCGCACTTCTTACACTGCGTGGTATGCAATGTAATTGAACAGTAACATATAAGTAACATAAAAGTAACATAAATGTAACATAAATAAAATAAGTAACGTGAAATAAAAGTAACATAAATGTAGACCTATATACTATGTACGTTTACATAACAGGTCCACAATACACACGAAAATTTAGAATATTCGAATTGTAAATCGTGTTAAGTTTGTAAGAAACTGAAAATGAGCTTCCATCCATCGATAAAGACGCCAATTGCAAAACGATTTGGCTAAATTGTCCCTTCATATTTACACAATACGTATTGTATTGTATTGTATTATATTTACACAATACGTATTGTATTGTATTATATTTACACAATACGTATTGTATTGTATTTACACAATATGTATTGTATTGTATTGTATTTACATAATACGTATTGTATTGTATTGTATTGTATTTACACAATACGTATTGTATTGTATTGTATTATATTATATTTACACAATACGTATTATATTGTTTATAGCGAAATCAAAAAAAATATTATCTTAAAAGACATAAAATATTAACATATCAAGGTTGAGCTCTGAAACCTTAGAAATGCCATTTTTTTTATTGCATTAGTCTTGATGAAACAGATTTAAAAAAATGTTGCAATTCATTCTTCCATTGATGTGAGTAAGGCGCTTGATGCTGTCTATCGTGGAGTCCTTTTTTTACAAAACCAGCATTTCTTTTCGAGTTGCAGTCAACCGGTTCTTTCTTAGACAACCAATGACGCTAGTCTGGAGTTTCGATACGGACCACCAATGAGCTTGATAACCCGCAGAGTCAGGTCCACAGATCGCTTTGGTCGGTCTTACTTTTAAGTAAGTCGCTCACTCACATTACCTGATCGTAATCGCAATCTCAGAATTTCTTGAGTGGTGCAGAAAGCTAAGCGCAGGGCAGTCGCTTATATATAAACAAGCGCTGCGTCGCAACAGAGGGGTTGTCTAAATAGGTTCAAGTGCCGTATTAATATGAACGCCTAGCGTCTAGTATGATATCAACGAAGGCGCTTTATAGCTCTTCGGATCACTTCACAGAGAAACATCAATTGTTGATTCATGACGTAAATTCGGAACTGCAATTGGTTCCTTCGTAGAAAAAGGCCGTTGGCAAAACCCTCCTCTGGCAATTAAACCTCGCTTCTAATTGACGAATGTCGCTTTAAACCGCACTCAGCAAAAGAAGCATCCATAGTGAAGACTCGTAAGAACACCTGTTTGCCAACTTGGCAGCTGCCATAAATTCAGGCCCTAGGTTCGTGACGTAATACAACGCTTAATTAAGACGCCCGAGGGTCTTTAGTCGTTTCTTTAAATTATAGAGGGTCAAAGTCTATAGGAAGTATGCGTTACATACGCTTATGATACAATTTCAGAGGCTGACGTTAGAGATGAGATCGATAAATTGAATTGTCTTCCTTCTCCTCACAAACATTGACTTCCCCATCCTGGCGTGGGCGAACTAGACTGAACACTGGTCCTAACTTGTGCTGAGTTTAAAATTATAGTTTGCTCCACGGAGATGGACCACATAACGTGCGAGAGCGCAGTGTGCCGTCGTGTTGAAGTGCGTCAACGAGGGACCAGAATATCATGTTTGGCCTATTTCCATGGCCAGGAGAAGGCAACATGTTTGGCCTATCTCCATGGCCAGGAGAAGGCAACATGTTTGGCCTCGACCTGGTAGGAGCAGAACGAGCAACAGAACGGAGTCGCTTACCTAGACACGTGTTCTTATAGAGAAGAAACAGTTGTTCTCTTCTTTGGCTTCGTACGTTTACAATTTTAAATATCTTGGTCTGCATTTAATGTTCCAAATGGTCGACGCAAGAGCACATATATCATGCAGTGCTTGAAAACTGTAGCAGGATTGATGAAACGAATCAGGACCTATTTTAAGCTTGAATTGTTGAATGATATACAGATGTGGCACGGTGGCCGATTGGTTAGAGCGGTCAGCCCGTAACGTTCAGTGTGTGCTGAGCGAGCGGGTTCGACCCTCGTCCTAGACGTCAGTCACTGTATAGGGACCTAGGGCAAGTCCTTCGTGCACAATTGCTCTGCAGTACAACTGCAGTTGCGTCGTCGAGGCATGTGTGAGCACTTCTGAGCAAAAAATGTGGATTCATACAAGGAATAATTTTCTTATTAAATAATCCGCATGATTCGCCTAGTGATGTTGGAATTTCTAATCTGCGTAGTCTACTGGCGTTATAATTATTTCACAACAATAGTTCTACTTTTTCGTTAATTGTCTATTGATTAATTAATTAATTATGTTAGACAAATGATGCGGAATGAGTGTTCAATATCTGAGTTTTTGCACAAATTATCTACTGACTGCTGTCATTTAATCAGACACTGGATAGCAAATACTTCTGCCATAATACACGTGATGTGGCAGAAGAATATCTAAGAGTTTACGGTTTACCGTTCAAGGTTTACAGGCACGGCGGACTCCAAGACCTCGTCATCACCATCTTCATCGTCATCATCATCGACATAAAGTGACATAATGACATTCCCATGTGACATAAAGTGACATCTCTGATCTCCGTTTAGTTTAGGTTCCCTTCATTTTTAACCATAACCAACCATTTTTACTTCCGACATTACTAGACGATTCACGCGGTTCACTTAGCCATAGAGATCTTCCCGGCTGTCTGTCTGTCTGTCTGTCTGCCTGCCTGCCTGTCTGTCTGTCTGTCTGTCTGCTTTCTATCTGTTTGTGCACCCGTATATCTGTATGTTTGTCTGTGAACATTGACAACGTATTCCCAGAAACGCCGAACCTATAAACCGATGCTTATGGCGAGGTCTATACTCACAAGTGCAGTGTACATCTGGCATTTATAGATAGGACATGAATTTGTATATCTATCAAACGTACCTAGACACTTATATTGCGCTTTTATAAACCGGTAGCGGGAGGAGAAATAATAAATAATGAAGTCAATATTTGCTCATTGCGACATAAGATGTCATTAGACGAGCACCATTATCCCAACGCTATAACTCGTCACCCAGCTATAAAATGTCATTTACAATGTAAGTCATGTGTCACCCCGTGTCGTATTTATATGGCGAATTTTCATCGATGCATTTATGGAAAGAAGTAAAGCAGTTGGACATTTTGAACGGCTATACATGTATATGCGTAGAGTTCTAAAACCTGCTTTGATTGTAAATTGCTTCAGCTACTGAATAGTGACGGTGATGACGAAAATGTGGACTAAAATGAGTCGGACCTCATTCGGACTACCCTTTTAGACAACCACTCGGACTCGATGCATCGCTCGTGAATAAGCTGGTGCCCTGTGCTCGGCTTTCGAGTGATGGTCTAGAAATTTGGAAATTACGATCACTATAACGAGTTATTCTTTGCGATGGAGGCGAGTTGAAAACGTCAAGTCTTAGGTTTAGAAAGATAATCTTACTAGACAAGAAGAATGGACAGATATATATATATATATATATGTTTAGAAATATAGAGACATAATTATATCCGTAGATCGCTTTTAGGACATTAATGAATATTACTTAATAAATTATCTCACGCCATTGTCTAACGAACAAGATACTAACTTATGGTGCTCCAAAACAGGATGTAACCAGTGCGTTGCAGTGCGCCACTCAACGTGGATCGCCACCGGTCAATACCCAGAGGGTCAGTTTTCCAATTGAGAAGGATAGAGTACAATAGAGGGGCGAGTTAAAAACGGCAAGTCTTAGGTTGAAAAAGATAGACAAGCAGAATGGAGAGATACACAGAGACGTCATAGAGACGTCATAGAGACGTCATAGAGACGTCATAGAGACGTCATAGAGACGTCATAGAGACGTCATAGAGACGTCATAGAGACGTCATAGAGACGTCATAGAGCGTTTTTGTTACATCTAGAATGTGAGCCGAGGAATTTGCATTTTAATACAATATGGTGTGCTAAACTGAGATAAAATAATACTACTAATTCTAATAAAAAAAATTAATTATCATTATTAATTATTATTATTACAGCAGTTTATATAGCGCCCCTTCAAGGATGTCTACTCAGCAGCGCTCCCAGCCCAGCCTAAGCCAAACATTGTCCAGAGATGAATAGGACAGAGTGACCTATTGGCGCGAAACGCAATGGCCGCTGGAAGGTCGTTCCAGGTCACCGGACCAGCCAGTGAAAATACCTAGCATTGCAATGTAAAGCAACAAGATACTGTCTGGAATACTATACAATGCAATACAATACTATACATTTGAAGTATAGTGTTTTAAATAACAGCGATTCACATTAAGGCAACATCAACACACAGACACACAGACACACAGACACACACACACTTTGTGTCTATACTATAACATGGCACTTACTAGGAGCGTATATTAAATGAGCAGCAAAAACTGAAATGCCAGAAATAAATATTATCAGGAGTTTTTATTAATTGTTTTAATTTAAAAAAATTATTTCGTGCATTTATTAATAGTCAATATTTATTATCAATAACAAGTGTTGCCATAAGCACATTTTACTGCTACACTTGATCTATTGGTCATGGGATTAATATTACTCTTCTGTATTATCGTTACTCTTATTAGTAATGCACTAAATATTATCACTCTTATTATTATCGTTACTCTCATTATGGTGTTCGATGGTGCATACTCGTTAACTTGTTGATCTGTTAATCGATAAGTTCGGGGTTAAAATCCTGCTATGGTTGAAATTTGGTTTCCATTTGCAGCCAATTCAGAAATGAGCAAACCACCCGTACGCTATCCAGATAGATTAGATTAGATTTGCATACCATTAGTGGACGTCCTATATCCGTTGAATTGCTGCGCGCCATAATACGCGGAATGAGCAGCGGTAGAAGTTTGACCTTCATAGCCAAAAGTCATTCCAGGTGGATGACTCGGATGGTGGCGAAACATCTCCGCAGCCGCTGCCACGCTTGGCGAATGCATGTCATCGTGGCCGAGGAGATTGTAAGCGGCCGAGGGGGCCGAACCTCTGACGTTATGGCGCATCCAGTGAGACCTATGTGCAGCCATTGCTTGTCCAGAAGGATCCGGAAGCTGGTAGTTCATTCTGACATCGATGAGTTATATAATAGTCCTCCCAGTCACTTCGAGGTCGTTGCTCATATCACAGATAATGCCACGCAGTTGTTTGAGAAATCCATGTCTTGTATGAGAATATGCAAGTGTTGTCTTGGTGTCATACAAGAGTTCAGCATATTATAAGCTATAGTTATCAACTAGATAGATCATCTTTTTCTGATCGATCTCTTGCCCGTCCCTTCATACGGAATAGGCGACGACTTCTGATCTTTTGGCGTCGTCTGACTTCTTATCCAAATTAACGGTGTCTTATCGACCAGTTTATCTTGACTTCTATCCAGACCCAACGGACATTATGCTCTTGAAAGAGCGCCACGCGTCGGAGTATTATCTATTCCGAAAAACATCACCCTTTAATCCTCCAATTCGATCTCCGATTCGATAAGCCAGGTCCCGTAACGTCGTCGTGCGATCGAGGAGTTCACGCAGCGATGGTATGACCCCAACAATTGCTGTCAGAGCTTGGTGGTGATTGGACAGAGTAGCGACAGAGGAAAGCCAATTGCTGGCTTTTGGGGAGGGCAACAGATCCGCTTGGGTGAACGTGCGATCGCAGTTAGCGTTAGTGGCACCCCCGATTTGCCCGGGGCAAGCATATTGCACACGTCAATGGGGCAACTGATGTGACCGACCCCACTGTGCAATTGGCGGAAACGGTGAAAAGAGGCGTGACATCGACTTAACGTTCCATGGTTAAATTCGGCTGGTGCCTGCGTCATATTCGGAGGTTAATATGAGGGCCACGTTTGGCTCGATGTACCAGCACCCCAGGGGCAACATTGGTCAATTCGAAGCTGGTCGCATGTTAGAGGGTTCGAATTCAGATCGCTCGATACATAAGTGCTCTGCGGTCGTAACAAGTGGACATTGATAGCGCCTTCGAGAGGTTCTCCTAGGGCGCTATATAAATAGCCTGATACATACGTACATTGATTGAAAGAGAATTCGCCTGCAAAAGCATGACTATTGATAGCAGATACCTGTCTTCAACAAGACAGTATACAGTGTGTCTCGACTATTAGTCAGCATGGCGGAGAATAGGCATGTGGAATAGTTCCAGATGCAGGTCGCATTTCGTCCTTACTTCCGAAACCCATGCGCAAAATATAATGGTATTGAACAGATGAACAATCTAACTCAGCGATATCTCAATTCGTAAACTGAGTATGGTTCGTTATCTATTATCGATCCGATGGATGCATGGAATCTCTCTATACGCCTAGTAAATTATCCTCTGGTCGCTCTAGATTTCCATTTCATATACATATATGTATGTCTCAGGATAAATTACACAGTGCATTTAAAAGATCTCACAAAAGCGGGCTTATTTTCTGAATGTGAGCAGAAGCAAGTGAATAAATGTAGTTATTCCGGAAAATATAACTAAGAAAAACCAGTGACCAAATTGCGCCAAAAACACGGCTAGAAGCCTTTAGAAACATCCTCTGGATTGGACCAGCAACGTAACCAAATCGATTGAACGATGATCTCTATATATGTTGCAGGTCCAGTTTTAGTTAGTCTACCGATTATGTGTCATAAGAGAGATGGTCAACTTTGCCCTTCTCCCTCAGACAGACAGTACGACGATTGCAGATTTTAATGGGCGATTGGATTCAGAAGTTCAACGAGATCTTATGACGTCGGCGTCAATAAACAGTTCTTGTTGGGCAAACGAATAATATTTGATCTCGCATTGTATACAGGCGTATACATTATTCCGATGTTTCTACATTATATATATAATTATATCATATATAGATATATATAAAAACTATTTTACTGTAGGGTCTACTTCAGAGCAACCAGCATATAGCTAGCCATCTTACAGCTTTCATACACATTGCTCCTTAACAAACACAATAATAGCGACATCTTACAGCTACGAGAACCGTTGAGGTGATGTGATTCAGTTCATTTTCAAATAATCTTCGTCGCCCGTTTTAGTTCGGTTCTGTCGTCGTAGACTTCACGTCTGACAGGTTGTTGAGGCTGCGATGCATATGACATGTGTTATTATTATCGATGTTTAATAATACAGTTGACGACGCTTTTAAGTACATTGCCTCGGGACTACCTTCAACCTATTCACGTAACCGACTCGCGCACCTGAGAGAAGATCACACATTGGCCTTTGGTGTAAATTGGCCAAAGCGCTGGTATTTAATGACAATGACGAAACCTCCATCCATGTTAAAGCAAATCTCGTTTCATATAGGCATTCACTTCTTCGCTTGCGTCAGTCTTACGGATGAACCCAGATATTCAACGTTTTTATATCTTACACGAGTGTCAAGCAATTGAGACCGATGCAATGCGGACTGTTGACGGGCTATACGTAATAAGTCGGAGTAATTTCCTGTTCTCCTGTAAACTGGCTGGTCGAGATAAACAGAGCAGTAGGTCTATGCATATTCGCTTATTTTTCTTTGTAGTAGAAGAGGTTGACCGTCACGATGCACCCTAGTTTTCACGTTCCATGTCCCAAAGATGTCCCAAATGTTAGAGAGATCAATAGCTCGCATGGATGCCCATTATATCTAGCTGCATCTCATTTTATACCGGTAAGCATTCCATCTTTTATACTTGGTAACGATGCACAGAATATGAGGGTTTCCATTTAGATTTCGAATCCAAATAACTCCCAAAAATTTTGCAATAATTCTTTTTTATTCTATGGCGCGTTTATATATATATATATATAGGCGCACTAGGCGCGCGCCTATAGGACCACCAAATCTCAGGGGGCACCAAAATGATGAAAACATTAAATACAAAATAACATATCAGTGGGCCACCAAGTGAATGAAAACATTTCATACAAAATAATATCTCAGGGGCCCCAAATGAATGAAAACATTTCATGCAAAGTAACCACTAGGGAGCCCCCGAATGAATGAAAACATTTCATACAGAATAGCATGTCTTACATTTGAAATATTTGAAATATTATATATTCTCTATTTTTTGCAGCTAAGCAACATTCACACGACAAGTGTATTGTGGTAATTCATAATTGTTTTATTAATGTCAATATCACTATCAGCTCGGTTAGCTGTGTTGGCAAGAGCAAAGGCTAAGTGTTATGAGCCTCTTCGCTTCCAGAAGTTGGCTCACTCTTTACTTGAGTGAAATTTTTAAATAAAGTTATTTGATACGATGACGTGACGTCACCTATCTCAGACTCTCTCCCCTTCACCTCAAAGCGTCAGAGATGTATGACCCCTCCAATAGGTGCTTGACATCATTTATAGACGGCCCCTTAAACTCAGTGTACAAATTCAGAAGGGCCCCAAAACGTTTGCGCCTAGGGTCCCGTTTTTTGTAAACGCACCTCTGCTGGGGTCCCGTTTGCAAAATGGTGTTGGGGGAGTTTCTCACTTCCAATCAGTCAGTGGGTCCCTAGACATGAAAATTCACCGAGGTGCATTTCCACCATCCCGCCAGGAATGACGTAATTGCAAAAATGGCAGCAAACCGATATAAGAAATGAACTCTATATCCATAATCAGCACAATTAGAGGTATTACATGTGCTGTAAGAGTGTAAGAAATAAAAAGTTGAATTTTTCAATATGGCAAGCTATATATCGACATCGTTAGTTCAACAAAATGTCCTTTACCATGTCCTATAAAACCGAAGATGACCCCAATGACTAAATAGACATCATAAATGAAATGTATACCGCGTTTAGTACATTAAAGGTATTACACATACAAATGAGAAGGAACAGAAAAGATAAATTTTCTAATATGGCCGACGGCGGCCATATTTGATTTTTGCAATTACGTCATTCCTGGCGGGATGGTGGAAATGCACCTCGGTGATTTTTCAAGTCTAGGCACCCATTGACTGATTGGAATTGAGAACTCCTCCAACACCATTTTGCAAACTGGACCCCAAGGCCAAGTCCTGGATTATATCTCAAAGAAAAACTCCTCTCAAACTTTCAGCTTAAATGTATTTCATCAAAATAATCGAACCATTCTATGCGTCGCAATGAGAACGAGATACTTATATCGTTTTACGCACACAAATAAAAGGTGTCGGTAGAGAAATATACAACGTCACTAGTATTCAATACTTAACAACATAGAATACTATATTTGACATTGTTTCTTAGTTACACATTTTGTGATCAAATGGTTTGATGAAGATGGAATAATTATTTGATGCATTCAGAGTTTAACAACATCGTTCGGCAACAAAGACGGTTGACGTCTACATAAATTATTTAGACATTTCGCAGCTTTCAATTATGGATCTTATTGATAAATGGATCCAGTGTTAAATTATTTTTTGCATAATACAGCCAAGAACGAAAGCAGTGAATATCATAGAATACATCATAGCATCCTCTTAAATGTGTCCTAAAGGCGCTGTCTATAATAGCCTAATAATCACATAGCTGTTCGCTTCACAGTTTTCTGTTTCTTTCAAAGCAGTATAACAACTCAAAAGGCAGAAATTAAAGTGGTATACTCTACAGTATAATAGGCCGATATACTTTTGAACAAAGACCAGAAATTTCTGGCTAATTGCAATGAAATGCTTCAATAGATCTATTAATTTCTTGTCTGCGGTAATCAAATATAGCCTGACATGTGCAAATCAGTTTATCATCATTTTTCTAAATGATTTAAGGCAAATTAAGCTATCTTAGTAGGAAAATGTACCATTTACGAAGAAGTAGCCTTTATATATAATTAGCCTACATGCAAACATAGGCCTACTAGGAATGAACCGAAACTCGGCTCTGAACTCGGCTCGGCCCGAGTTTCATAGTACACGGCATAGACTAGGACTAGGGCAAACAATGGGTTCGAGTTCTAATCTACCTAACTAAAGACACAATTACTGTTACTATTAGTACTCACTAATTACTAATTCTTAGTAATAACTATATAATATATATGACAAAATTAAAAATTCATAAGAGTTGTGCACAATGCCAAACTAAAAATCAAGAGAATGAGACTTTTGAAATATTCTAAACTCGGTTCGGTCCATAACGCATCAAAATTCAATTCGTAAAATCCGTTACTCGAACTCGGTTCATCCCTATTATACATACACACATAGTCCCACATGTATGTGCATACAGTTACGCTAATAGACAATAGCATCCTATTTATTCTGATCCTGATTGTTATAGCTAGAGTCGTTATACACATCACATGAGACCGCCTGATTCCAAGACTCTTAATGCGTGCGACCCAATAGAGAAACGACCCTGAAAGTTTTTATGAATGGAGTCTCTTGACACCGCCAGCGTCCAGGTGGAGCCACGTCGCGTGGTGACGAGTGATAAGTGAGCGGTCGAAGAAATTAATCATATACTTTTAACTCGTTTTAGACGGAGATTTGTTCAAATGTTGCTAGCGTTGACATAGGATATTAACTTTCATTCAATGAAGGATTGTGTAGTAAGGGGAAAATACAGTGCGTCACGTGATCTTGAGACCACAGTTACTCAGCGGAGCAAATGTTATGATCTATGGGCCTTCAGTTCACGTTATTGGGAACACGTGCAATGAGGTGAATTCTTGAACTATGTGTCTTTAACTAGGAGTGTCCTTCTCTACAAATAGAAGAAAACATTATTCTAAGGGAGTTCTGACAGTCATTCTTGTTTTGGAAGGTCGTGAGCGTTCAGCCCGTTGCTGATTTTCTGCGTTTGACTGTTTGAATCTCAGTTGTTAGTCATTAAGCTAGAAAGGGACTTTCTCTGTTTAATGTACGCCGTTCTCTCGTCGTTTTACTGTCTTCTTGGCTGACGAAGATTATGTATAACTTGTGTATAAATAATTAAATTGATATTTTTTTATATCCCTAGAGCTTTAACCATGTTCTCAGTTATAGCATTCAACCACGTACTTAGGCTCTCGAGTCTCGACGGATTCTGTTCGAGTCGATAGATGTCAGCGATCAGGCAGTCTTAGACACCTTTTAATTACAAAGACACCTTCCATAAATCAAGAGCGATTCGAAGCATGCATCCTTTCTATCCATGTTGTCTTGCAGCCAGCGCAAACATTGTTCCAGTGCAACTTTCTGGACCCGATAGTCTGACCTGTCTTTACTCTGACCTCACATTGAAAAAGGTGCAAAAATTCGGACTCGAAATTTGCCTTGATTTAGCGCCGTCGAATCGTAATCGTGATTTCCAAACTTCTTAAACGCCAAGGACAATGTAATCGAAAATGAGTATTTTGTCATTTACCGTCAGACTCGATATTTTCGTTAAAGTACTTGTATAAGCTTACTGGAGAATTTATAACGTTCACACGCCGGTAAATTACAACTATATCCATGTTATTAAAAATCAGAATGCTAATCTTCCCAAATGTACACATGTCTTTCATTCAAACTCTGATCTTTCACCAATCTTATCCTTATTCCTTCTCGGTGCCCTAGTTGCCTCATCGCTTCAAATTATTTCATAAATTGAAGTTTGTTTATGATCCTCGTTGATGGTGCTATAAGTTGCACCTTAAATAATATGTCTCCAGATGGTGAATGTTTAAAAGACAGCTGCAAATTATTGTGTTAACGCTATAAGAGTTTTCCTTTTAACCAGCTGTTCTCATGGAAAAAAAATTCCTCCTTTCAACGGAACACTAATGATCACTTAGACTTAAAACTCTTTAGTCCGCATTTGTAATAATTGAGAGTGTTATTGTTATCATTAGACGAGACTCATCAAGTCTTCTTTTCTTCTGAATATTCTTCCTTGAGGACAGTTTACAACTGCAGTAGGTTTACTTAAACGACACTGTGTGATAATAAAGATCATTTGCATCGCCCTCCTCCTTAGCCTCTTAGGACTGGCACTGTCAGAGTGCTAACAATGTACTCCGGTACTTGACTGTTTGCAGGTCCCTTCATTTCCGAATCAGATTTACTCTTGCTTACTCATTTTCATGCAGCTTATGTGCAGCAATGAGAAATATTTCAGACCTACGACGCATTACATAATACACGGAGCGGCTATTCTATTGGAAAGGTAGGTAATGAGTCTTTCTGTTAGATTATTATTATAGAGCACCATTGTGTAAGAGCTGAATCGTAGTCGCATTATTCATTGTGACGATTTAGGTTGTAAAAAGACAAATCCAAACTTTACACTTTCAACGTGAGCTGAGAACGTTGCTTGAGCGATAATATATAGCAACGGTTGTAACACACACTAAACGTCTTCAGAATCAGTTTAAAACTTTCTTTTGTTACTTAACTATATTATGCTATATTATTGGAAATTTTATCAGTCGTGTACTATAAAACTAGAGAACTGAATTATTTACTGGCCTATATCCAGAAGGTGAGCATAATTATCTATGTGACAGTTATCAAAGGATAGCATGGCCGAAAAACTCCGGATACTTTATTCAATAGGCTTCGATAAGAGAAGTCGAAACACGTCACGTTTTGAGACTTCGCTGATCCGAAGACTTCTATAATGTTCTAAAAAGTAACGAGTCTTTCCTTCCTCAGATCCCACTCAGCCTTTGGTTTCTCTGACTGTTAACCCAGTTATATTATGTCGGTTGACGTCTGTATGTTAGATCTGTAGCCACATTTATAAAAATTCAGAATCACTGCATCTGTCTGTGAAGCACTTTGATGATGAGATTTATTCGAATTCTTTACCTGTTATTCAAGTTAATAGTGGCTGCAACCTTCAACTTAATCATTGATTAACATAAGAATACAGATGATTAAGGTTGTAACAATAATTATCTGATATGTCAATCGATGATTTATGGTTGCAACAATTGGCTGAAACAGGCCTGCTTGTATGACAATAGATGACTACGGTTGTAACAATTGACTTACATAAAATGTATGTTGTAACAATTGACTTACATAAAATGTATGTTGTAACAATTGACTTACATAAAATGTATGTTGTAACAATTGACTTACATACCATGTATGTTGTAATAATTGATTTACTTACAATGTATATTGAAACAGTTGACTTACATGTGTAATTTGTAATTCACTTTCATATTCGTATAAGTGGTCGATTCAAAATAATTACGGCTAATGTATAATGTATGGTTTGCTTAATAAGAATCTCTTATGTAGAATAATTTACATAAGACTTTCTTGTTATTAGATCTGGTCCTCGTCTCTTTTGTTTTGATTAAGCCGGAAATGAGGTGAATCCTTATTAGAAACGTAAACTTGATTGAAGAGACAAGAATAGTAGATTATAATGATCTTTACGGCGTTAACATGCGCAAGTGCGCGTTTTGTCCTGCAGTGGGTCCATCGGTGTTGGCGGTCGTAAGATGGTGATCATTGGCGAGGGACATCTGTCGATCATTGTGATCAATCGTCGCATCTGAAACAGAATTCATTTGAAGTGCAACCTCTAGAGCTAACCCAAATGGGAGCGGAATATGGTCCATAATGTCTGAGAATTCGTTCTAATCGTTATCAATTCCAACTTTCCAAAGAAAATCGATTAAAATAATGTTCGTAAATTCCATTCTCTACTTGAAAATGATCATCCTCATCATTAATGGTCTGTATTATCACTAGTGAGCCCTCATTCCTTCGTTTATAGTCCTTGGCCAGAATTGGAATAGCCTCAAAATCCTAGACACGGAGCACCGCATGATTCGTATTAAATGAAATGCCATATTATTCGCCTATTTATATTGTATCAGATATCTGCGACAAAACGGCTGCAACAAAACGTCCTGCTTCGCAACTGTCACTACAAACACCACCAATTCTTCCCCCATCAATCACCTCTCCTACTGCTACTACGAATACCAGAGTGCATCAAGATGCTTTGTACTCAAGCCTTACCATGCTTATGCTAGTGCAATGTTAATGCATCGTACCCAGAGTAGATGTGTTGCGAGTCCTATCGGAATCGTACTTTCCAACCACGAAATACGGTTGAAGGCCGATGTTTGCTGGTCCATGGACAGACACTTCGTGACAAGACCCGAGTCCGACTGAAGCCCCGAAAGGCTGAGACCAGTCCGGTCCTACTCCTGGTCCTCCAAGCCCCATGTTGCCGCCATACAGGGCCACTCCTGCCCTACCATGCGCCATGAAGGGCGAACCGTTGGAGCGACGCGAAGCCAGGGCCTCCGGAAGTCCAAGGTGGGATTCGCCGAAGTCGGTCTTGCAGGAACCGCTGACAACTGGAGTGGCAGATGTGGAATTGGAAACAACACCTGGAAACATGATCATGGTAAAGTATAAGCATGATAGGGTAATCCAATGTAACTTATGTAAGATAGCCTAATGCGTGAGCGACGATTTTTGCTATCATATTCGAGTCCAGATTTATTTAAATTATCGATTGTAATCATTTTTCACACACGACGCTATTCGGATAAAGTTAAGTTAGTTGAAAGTCTAGTAAAACAAGCTGAGTTCATTAGGGCAAGATAAAAATAAGAGCAATGTAGAATCATTCCTAAGATTTCCAATCTAAATTAATTTCCATCATACCGATCAATTAACAATAGGCATCAGCTGGCCTCAACAAACGCTTTATAGAGCCAATCGTAGCTTTGCCCGCATATAAGCGTTACAGCGAGGTAATGGATGATTATAGTGATGTGTAGAACTTAGATATAATATATTAGCCATATGTAGGCTACACTTGAATTCCGTCACCTAAAACGGTTGGCTTTGCTACAGTCATCTTTGAGTTAAAGAATTTAAAATTTGATGTAACAAAACAGTAACACATAACCATAACCAAGTGTTTTTATTAATCTGTAGAGTAGGTTAAAATAGTAATTACATTATAAACAAGGAAACGAAGGGCAACCCTAAGAACATAAAGGCTTAACAGAGTTATATAAGAGACGGACCAATAAGGAAAAAGAGAGAAGAACCCTAATGGTCCCAAAGGATCCCGCTAGCCTGGCCTACTTTTACACAACAGCAGCAGGTCAACAAAACTGAACAAATTACAGAAGTTTAATTTTCTTGGCTAGTTAACTAAGCTGTTGCATGTATGGTGCACAAGCTTAAATAGCACTCATAGCTTAATAGTGCTAATGATAAAAGAGATCAAGTATGCCCAGAAACAGCAGCGAATAGATGTTCTTTGAGTTTTTTCTTAAACATACTAAGATTGTGGGATTGTCTTATTTCAATAGGCGTCTTATTCCATTCACTGGGACCCACATAGGAGCCTATCCTATGGAAAATAGACGAGTGTTCGTTCTAAAAAATTGGTCTATAATCACATGATGAACGAACATTGTAAGGATGAGCAGACGAGATTTGGATAAATTTATTAGAGAAGATTGGCGGTATAAATTCGTTAGATTGGAGCAATGCTATTTTGTTGAGGTTTTAAAACACGAGAATAAGTAAACAAGTCGTTGGAGAACCAATGACGAACCATATAGGAACCAAAAAATAAACATTAATTTTAGACAAAACTGGCGCTAAATGAAAAACTAATATTCTCTGTATAGACCTATCACTTCTGACATGTCGGCTATTATTATGATTAGTGGTATAATAATATTAAACGACTTAGTCAGTTAATTCCATCAGCGAATCTCCAAATAATAATAGGCTTCAAGTCTTACTGAATCTTTTCCACATAGTAACGGCGCAAGGCGAATATTCAGTTTTATTTCCTGCGCTTATGACATAAAATTTCAAGAGCGGTTAACGCGTTGACATTATAGCCTTCGCAAGAAATTATGGTCGATCTAAAATCCTGTCGACAAAATGTCTACGCAAGTGTGCTTACTTATTTATACCTTTAGGATATTTGATAGTTTCAGTCGTGGTGTGAAAATGCGTCTTTTGCCTTCATGATGGCTTCATCCCGAGCATTTTCTTTCACGCCACGAGCAACTTATCATATTTCGCACGAATGCAGTGCAATAAAATAAAATGTAGCTGCAGTTCATGCAACTTCTCGCGTTTCAGCGATCGGTAATGAACAAACAACCGTCCAATACTATATATATATATACTGAGTATTGTTCGGGGAAATTTTACTCATCCCCAACTTGGGGCTATAGTAATAATTGATCCGTTAGAGGCCATATGCACTCTGACCAACCGTATAGGCCTACTGTGTTCAACGAAAATGTACAAAGCAAATGTTCTTACCAGTGGAGCGATGTTGACCTAGCTGCTTTTGCTGTTTCCGCCATTTTGCTCTACGATTTTGAAACCACACCTGCCGAACAACAACTTATCCAGATGCAAACCTCTATATTCATGACGTATTGGTCTTAAAACCGTGACGGCTCTCTGTGATTGGCGACTAACGCATTATGAATTTTCACTTACCATATTTTTAAAGAGACTTTTTGGTTGACCAAACAGACTCAACTTCTTGAAAAATATTGCATGTCATAAAGGACGTTTGTTGGTACGCTGTGGGATCTGGTTATGTGAGTCAATAAGTGAGCAATTGCGAGACTCAAGGAACGAGCACTGAGCAAGGTTATAATGCTGGATTGCTGGTATGGGGAGATGACAAACGCGGCAATATCTGCATCACAGTTACAAAATCAAGTGTGATGCAGAATTCAGAAATCAGAATAAATTTGCAATAATGGCATGATTAAAGTACGGATAATAACATAACAGATGCCAAAATAATATGACTAAAACAAAATAAATAATAAATATTTTATTAGTTATTACATATATGATGTGAACATATAATTTAAATTACCAATTCAAAAACATTAATATAGCCTACTATAGAACATAAATAATAATAATAATAATAATAATAATAATAGTGATAATAATAAATAAATAAATAAAAGCAATGAATTTAGCAAAATTAAAGCAATTATGACTAATAATACGATAGCAAAAATTTTCGTTGATAAGTCATTATGTTATACGTTCAAAAACTTCAACCTGACAAAATTATCGAACGTTGCTATTTGGAAATACTACAATAAAAGGTAAACGTACGAGTTGCCATGAATTCTTGTGACGATGGTAAAGCCTACCCTTGCTATAATTCTATGCATTACCTTACCAAATGGTTGCATTGAGAACTAAAGCAGAAGCTCATGCTAAAATGTAATGTATCCGACCATTTTAATTGGCCTCGCGATTGAAGCGATGATCTGCCTAATAAATTGCTGACCTGAACCCTGGCCTCCGTCAGGTCAATCCGAAGAGCCAATTCCTCTCGACAGAACACATCCGGATAGTGCGTCTTCTGGAATGTTCGCTCCAGTTCTTCCAGCTGGAAACTCGTAAATGTTGTTCTGTATCGTCGCTGCTTTCGCTTCAGAGTGCTCTGCTGCCCTAAGACGAAAATTGAGGAACCTAAGAATGTGCCCAAGAGAAACCGACGTGGCTACGGGTAGAGTTCATTTATCTAGAGCCAAGATATCATCTCCTATTAGAGTTATCTTGCTGAGATTCAGTAATTAGGTCAACGTAGGTCATAAAGTGTGAGTATACGTAATAGGTGAACTAGTGAGAAATGGGGTGAATTATCAAGCGAGAGTGCGAGCAGGTAGTTGGGTGGACGGGCAGTTGGAATGGAAAAAGGCGTATGGGGGCTTTGGCGTGACTTTGGAAAGGATGGGTGAGTGAAAGAATAAGCGTGTGTGTATGAATGTGTCTTTGAAAATGCATGTTTGTATGTATGTTGGCGTATTGATACGTGTGCTTCTGTGTATGCTCTCTAATATATATTACATTTATCATATCTGATAAAAATTATATGTATTCTATACGATATTTGTGGTATCAATAAAATCTCTCAATGACGCAGTGTATCTATGCGTTGAATTGGAATCGTTAGTTAGTTACCTGTGGGTGCCGATACGTCAACGAATTCGCGATGATTGGGGGTGAATCTCGGATAGACCCCGACAGCTGAGGCAGACGAACTACCAATGTCACGTGGTCTGCTGAACCCGGATGATTCACAGGTGGTCAGCATCTCCTTATGAGTCGACTGGATTCCTCCACCGTCGTTCCACATTGGCACTGAATCCGCAAAGAACGTCATGCACAATAGATGCGTTGCACAAAGTATATAAGGCTTATAACGCTGAGTTTTGAAGCACATTTACTTAGAGCTTCTTTGTTCCATGGCAAAAAGGATTCAACCGGGACATCAACCTTATTTATATAGCCCAGAATTTTCTGGAATTACTACTTCTTATACTGCACAGCAGTGCCTACGACTACCACTATTACCCCAATTACTGCTATAACTGCTCCTCGAGTTACTGCTACTACTAATACTTATCACTTTTATTGTTGTTATCATTACCACCACCACCATCATCATTGTCATCATCATCATCGTCACTATCACCTTCATCACCATGACCTTCATCACCATCATCATCATCATCATCATCATCGTCATCGTCATCAGTGTTCATACATTTTTATGGTGACGCATTTGTTAAGCGCCATTATCTAGTGACGATCGTGACATCAGTTCCTATAGCACCATAGTTATGACGTAGAAGACTTTTGAATGCAATCTCTAAACAAACGCCTGATCCTTTTGAGAGGAACGCAGTCGAGCGAAGTCCTGAGACTAAAGCTATAATAAGGAGAATTATAAATCGGAGAAAGATGATTGCTTGACTTCAGCCATGGCTATTAGGCCTACACATATGGAAGTTCATGGAAGACTAGAAATGACCAAACGTTGTGGGATTTCTGTTACATGCGCTATGTCTCTTGTGGCTGCATGTCAGGTATAGGCCTATTGGAATATAGGCTACTTCCTGTTTAGACATGAGTTTCCGGGTAATGTACCTCATTATGAATCCGCCGATAATATTAACCACCACGTGATCAGATATGTAAATCTGATTGGTTCAGACAAGTGTAGCCAGTGGCTCAGAAACGTCTTTGGCCAGGGCAAGATTTGGAAGCAACTATGCGCCCTTACAATAATTATTAAAAGTGACCTAACGTAAACGTAAAGTAATACCTAATTAGATCAGCTATGTAGCCGTGTAAACAACTCTCTCTGGCTTATTCTTACAATGCTTCAAGACGCAATAGGAAAGGTCGCTTTTAATAATTATTGTAAGGGCACATAGTTGCTTCCAAATCTGGCTCAGGCCAAAGACGTTTCTGAGCCCCTTGCTACACTTGTCTGAACCAATCAGGTTGACATATTTGATCACGAGGTGCTTAATATTATCGGCAGATTCATAATGACGTACGTTACCCGGAAACTCATGTTTTTATTAATAGTTTTTCCAATATGCTCCAGCCTCCAATCTCCATTTCTCTCACAGCTTGGTTTCCGACATAATATGCGACCGTGAATATTAAACCCGCAGCAAACGTTGCCTGCTAAATCAAATGAGTTGCTGTAGTAATTGGTGCGCTTATTAGATTCGGTTAAATGAATTTGTGCCGAGCTAAATTTGCTTACCTAACCAATTAAGCGTTTCCATGTAGCCACGTGATTCGACTCTGTGGACATGAGAGTATACATGTACGCTGCGTATATTTAATTATGTGTAATTTGGGTGAAATTGCTTTAGCATGATTTTCTGAGCTGAGTTAAGGCTTCGGCGTTGGCGCTTGAAACATTGCTGCCGCTATATAAATGTCACAGGTTTGTGACAACGCATTGCAGTCATTTGTAGGCTTTTGGGCAAGTCTGGTATGGAGCCACTTGGACTTTTAGCAGATGACACATGGGATTCGCGCTTGTGCAAGCTCAACAATTGTTAGATGACGTGCGAAAAAATGTTTCTGAGAGCTTCTGCGTTTGTTCGTAAGTTTCGTAATACTCCTTAGTTCATAGAGTGTAACTAGACTGTTTGAAAATAGTTTCCGTAGGATAATTTCAAGAGTGAATACAGTGTACATGACAAGTTACGATAGTCATTGGTTTTATGAAACGCATTCATGAATTCGATATAAAACCGGAGTTCAACACTGTTTTTGTTGACCTTCCTTCGCCAGGCGGCGGCGTTGGCTAAATTATATGTATGACGTAGGCCTAATTGAGCCTTGCATGGCTGCCGACAGTAGGCCTATGATTCGACTCCTATACTAACTAGTCATCATTCGTTCATACTGTACTTGCAATCATATTGCGATTTGTTACTTTGAAATTAAACGAAACATATTATTATTATTATCATTATTATTATTATTATTATTAATTATTTTTATTAATTATTATTATTTATTATTATTATTAATTATTTTTAATAGAAGTATAATTATTATTATTATAATTAATATTAATATGTTTAATATTTTTATTATTAATGCGTGTCTGTTCTTGGAACCTCCGATTGCCTGGAACAATCAGGAGACTGGATATTAAATTACCCATACGTTTAGAAATGTTGAAAGGTTAATTAAGGACGAATTAGTCTGTATCGATGTTTTATTATTATTATTATTATTTTAATTTTTATTCTTATTATTATTGTTACTATCATAATTATATATTAAGCTTATATCTGCTCGAAAGAGCCTATGAAGGCAACGGCATTGAATCGTTGGATATAGACTTGGAATAGATAACAAGTTTCTCTATGGGTCCCTCGTGACCTGTGTCAGAAGGCGACCCAAGTTTTTGATAAAGTCCATTCCATCGTGGTTGACTGGGCCCATGATCTCAAAGGCCAATGGAACGAAGAGATAGGTAGCAGCGTGCTGGCTGTTTTTGGCGTTCTTCCTGGTGGTTGCCACCTCCGCTGCAGCCCCCGCTGAAGATGACGTCGCTTGGAGATATGATGGAGCCACGGTGTCAATCACCGTCACATACCAGATCAGGTTCCGCCCTGATAATTATATGTAATTAATAATAATAATAGATTATTTTTATCATTATCATTAATATTATTATTATTATTATTATTATTTATTGTAAGGCCTAATATGAATGTATGAAGTGGTGATAACACAACGCCTGTTTGTGTCTGTGACGAACTAAGACGAAGAATTTATTGATGGTAGGGATTTAACAGTAATCACAGTCGTAAACTACAGAATATCCAGTTCTTAGCAAAGTGCAGAGGACTAAGCTTATTCGCCGGCGCTCTTGTATGTAACGTCACACTGGATCAGCTGTTGATTGTAGATTATATGTACACGTCAGGTCCTTTCTATTAAAGGCCTATTCTCGGCCACAATGAGCAACTTGAGAAACCCACGAGTGTCAATTATTTTAAACAGACTATTTCTAGGCAAAGCCGCAACGAATACCTGACCACACGCTTTGAATAGAAAGGCGGATCACATGCGCATTGGTTGGAAGCGGAATTGAGCAGCCGAGAATTTTAAACATAAGATGCTAGATAAAATTAATAGAAAAGATGGAGCAGCCAATAAAAATACGCACACGTTACGAAATGATTAAATAGTTACAGTAATACATGGACCCACTTATATTGCGCATTTCTGGTTGCTTGCAACAGCCACTACTATTAAACTTATCAACAGAGACACATATATATATAATATATTTATTCATTTATTTATATAACTTATAAATTGAGCTTAGACGTGCACTTGATTCAGTTGATTATTAATGGCTAATAGTAAGAGATCAATGAATCTTATATATTTAACGTTTAATTTAATTTTATAAGTTAACTTTTGAAAAATTAACGATTAATTAATACTTAATTTCGATTAAATCAAAAAAATATGTATAATTACATCTGTAAAAACAAATTAATGACATTTCAATTAAAATTCTCAGTTACTGAGTTAGTTAAGATTACACACAGAAAATAACACAGGCGGTTTTCTTGCTCATACTGAAGTGTTAGATCCGTGGTACGCAAACGATTTATCGCAATGAATGCAATAAACGTTATCAGCATTTTCGATATTTCAGTTAACCAATAATTTAGATCCAAAATGTTCTTGCAATCGACCTGATGTGTGTGTTTATATTTAATATCTCGATTACTATCCACCGCCATATTGCAATGTATACGGCTTATGTTGTTTCTTTCAGACTTCCACTGCACGCTAGTGATGGGCGGAACAATCGAAACGATTAATCGCTATAAAGGTTAATCGTTAAAATAAATTAACGATTAGTCTATTAATTAATCGTTAATTTCCGCAGCTCTAATATATATACACATATATAAATCATATATATATATTATATATACACATATATAACACAGCATAACCGATGTTTGTATACCGTTCAGGAGCATCGAAGTCGATAGATCAAGGTCAGTGGTATTCCTCAAGGTCGATCTTCCAGCAAGGAGTCCATTGATGGAGTAATGGCTCTGGTGCACCAGCGAAGCAGGAGGCGGAGGAGGCGCACTGAGATGGGAAGGAGGAGGAGGCAGTGGAGGTCGCAGAGATGGAGGCATCTCCGGATGGTGGTGGTTGACCGGTGTCGGCTGCATCAGACTGGACACTCCGAAGAGGTTCCGCTTGAAACAGGTGGTCTCGCCGGTCAGGTCTCGTAGACAATCTTCCTGCTCCATGCTCCACTTGAGAGAGTTCAACCGTGACTAACTCAATTTTCCGGATATGAATCACTCGAGTGAATCCTGAACTTGCTTCAAGGCTGTTACAGTATTTAGCCAGCCAAAGCTACTAATTCCGCATTAGGACGAATAATTTTTCGATCACGCAACTACTGGATTATTGAAACTAGTTGAAAGCAACTGATTCCGAATAGTA
Organism: Bimastos eiseni; assembly: GCA_959347315.1. Classification (NCBI taxonomy): domain Eukaryota; kingdom Metazoa; phylum Annelida; class Clitellata; order Crassiclitellata; family Lumbricidae; genus Bimastos; species Bimastos eiseni. The sequence continues at coordinate 5,601,022 of OY365806.1, forward strand.
ACTTGGAGATCGCGGCTTCTGGCACTACACATACCACTATGTCTAGAGAACTGCTGATTAATCTTCAGGCTAGGTTCAGATGCACCTAGTAATTTCAAATTGCTGTTGAATCAACTTGAATATACGCGACACAGGAGTTGATCGACCTTCGAAATTTAACTTCAAAGGGCCTTAATGAAACGAGCTGATTAACTTCCCAGTGTTGCTCCCTGTTATTCTGACGATATTGTCGAGCAGCATTTAGTTGGCATAATGGATATGAGACTGCTTCCGGTTTCTGGTCCAGCCTGGACAATCGCTTATAGACGTCGTCTACACTGGCTTCCACGCCCAACGGTCGTGCCTAAAAGCGTCCATCGTTCTCGACAAAGAGGTTTTATCGCTTCGCAGAAACAATAGCCCGCCATCTTGATGCAAAGCCTCGTCTGCACCGTTTTTAGCTTAGAGAGAGCTGAGCTCCTGTACGGCTCAAACCGAACTTGAGGGGTTTCAGTTTTCCCGTGGTCACGATCGCCCGGCGCGTGCTTGCTTGCTTGCAGTCCCCCCCCTAAGACCTACGGTAGAGAGAACCAAGGGAGGGGAGAGCGCCTGTCCCTCCCCGCTGCCCTTCGCCGGGCGTATACCTGAGACCCCACGACTGGCCTGCCTTTGCCTTTGCCTTCAACAACAGAACCCCGTAGTACCGTCGTCGACTTATGTTGCGCCCGTATATTAATACCAGCGCAACGACCTATGCAGCCGTGTGTTAATTTCAGCGGAGACCTCCGATGACAATTTCTCAGGCTTCCTTTTCCGCTCGTTTCCTCTCGACGAGATGTCTCGTCCCCACTCATTCTCTGTCTCTACCTCGGTCTCTGTCGATTTCTCTGTCTGTCTCCTTCTCTTTCTCTCTCGCTCTATACCTCGGTCTATTTCTTACTCTGTGTCTCCTGATATAGGCCTATGTCTTTTATAAGTCACTCTTTCTCTCTCACGCTCTCTCATTCTTTCTTTATAATTTAATTTCCCTCCCTGCTTTCCACTCTGTTACTATTTTTTTTGTCTGCCTGTCTGTTTGTCTTTCTCTCTCTCCCTTTCTCCCTCTCTCTTCCTCTCGCTCTTCCTTTCTGTGTCATTCCCTCTTTTTGTTCCTCACTCTGTATTTCTATCTTTTATGTCTGTATCTTTGGCTCTGTATCTCTCCTCATATTAAACATCCCTTTTCTCCCATTGCTTCCCTCTCAGTCTTCGTCTGTCTTCTGTCTCTCTCTCACTCTGTTCTATCTGTCCTCAAGTCTCACTCTAATGATCCGTTCCTCCTTCTTTAAATTCTCTGTGTGTCTCACCTCTCCATTTCCAGCTTTTGAGTGCTTTTCATAGTCATCCAGGTGCGCTAGATAATTGTCCAGATACATTATACACACATGCATGCAAGCAAACATGCAAACCGACAAACTTGTGTACAAACGAGCATACACGTATTAATCACACAGGCATGCACACGAACGCACACACACGCATAATTGCACGCAAGTATTTATCTCATTTAATATATCTTGATTAATGTGTTACATGTGCCTCTGTACTAATTATAAGGAATCATAAATGTCGAAAATAATGCTCCTATTTCGCATGAACTACCTTTCAACCGAATGGTGCAGCAAAAATACCTTTGTAAAGATTTGTAAGGCGCTGCATAAATACTATATAAATGGTCAAGTGTATATAAAGGCAATGTATATATGTAATACCACAAAAGGCGCTTCGGTTCCTTGCAGGAAATACTTCTCAGATGACGACATTATCGTTCCTTCCGATGCTATAATTCGTGTCGAAAGTTCTGTTGGCCTCTTTCCAACTATAATCAGGGACTTCTTTCGTTTAATGTCTGACACAAAAAGCAGCGACCGATGACGTACCAAAACCAAAACCGTAATCAGATGACCTTCCAGAAGATTATTCAGCTGAAACGTCTAGACTTGCAAATGCTGTCAACTCCTCAAGTGCCTAGAACTCTGTCTCATCGTGTCGTGTGATGATATTCGTCTCGAAAGTTCTGCTACGACGATATTGAGCGTTGCAGGAATTGTGGGTCTGGGACAAATAGTATGACTTTCTTCATTGCTCATCAAAAGCAAACGTGATAAATGCAGAGACAATCATGTTGACATCATTAAATGTCAGTGGGAGAACTCATAAGGAACCTTATAGGAGTCTCGCTATGCAGACGATCAACTCTTAAATACGATTATAAATGACGAATAGGTCTCGATTACAAGCGACCAAATGCTGTTCAGGGCAAACTCCAAGATGCGTACAATTTAGCATCAAACACATGCTCACATGTGTCATTATTATATGTAAAATACTTGTGCATGTGTTTATGCCCGTATCATGTAATGTATTGTAATGTAATCACAATATGTTCTATAATCTGTATTGTTTGTTAACTGCATATACCGTTTGCTATGGCTGCAATAAACGAGATTGAATTGAAATTGTAATCATATGTGAAAACGAGGCGTATTTATAAAGTGAATATTATGTGTACGTAGGGTTTATGTTTTAAATCGATATAATTGCGGCATAGGTCGTTGGTTTGGCTTCTATTGCAAAGGCACACACGCCCACCACTCTAAGGCTTGCGCGCCACAGACACACAGAGCGGGAGATGCTCAAACGAAAGCGTTGACTTTAAGGGCTGTCCAGTCTCAGCAGCAGAGCACCGCCCAGCCAATGACCGACAGTTGCCTCTGTGGCAAGTTGTACGTATTCGATGAGTGTGCTGGGGAGAGACAGGTGCAAGGGGAGAGACACACTAGAGATATGAGAACTGTGGAATTAACACGCAGGTCTGCCTTTTATACGGCACGAGTTGCCCAACCGTAAGATTTATACGCTATACAAATGTACGAGTGTAGGCCTGTCTGGAGTAGAATAATTTATCTGATGATCGATCAACCTCCCTTCTATCTTTGCCAAGATAATGACCGATCCCTTTTCCATGTCTGTTCCAATTTCCTCTGAATAGCTTGCACCCTAAGACGCACTAGAAATGTTAAATACAATACAATACTTTACAAAAGAAGTCGGTTTATTTATGTGCTAATTTCTATTAAATGTTTCTTGCTTCTTGTTGTATTGTTGTAGCCAGTGGATCAGAGAGAGAGAGAGAGAGATAGAGAGAGACAGAGAGAGAGAGACAGAGAGAGACAGAGAGACAGACTGTCAGGCAGAAGGATGACAATTAAGTGGGAGACATAAACAAAGGACAACCGCCGTATTTTTTTACGGAATTGGAAAAAGGATTGCATAATTGGACATTCTTTCTACAATTTATCTATGCATGATCATTCCTTCGGTCATAATGTACAAACAACGTCCTCGCAAATGTAGTTAGGCTTGTGCTAACAGTGAGACTCTACAGGCAGGATCGCTCTCTGTCTGTCTCTATATATATTTATATGTATAGATAATATATATAGGCTATATAACAGAGAGACAGAGAGAGAGACAGAGACACATTTATAACACATTATATACATATCATATATGAATATATATACACATATCAAAGCCCTACGGTCCAACTTCACTTGGGATTGAATTTTTAACTATGTAGGCTGCATAATTTTAATGGTCCACGTCTGCTGTTGAGTTTCCTATAAATAAGCCTAAGTCTTAAAATGTGAAATCTGATAGAATCTGGGTGATATTGAATTTCTCCGTCGCTCGTGTCTTTTGCGATGTCTCGATTAGTTCCAATCAAACGTCTACCTGTGAATTAACTGACTGGAAGTATACTCTGGTCACAATAAACCGGCAGAAAAACGACCAAACCACTCAAAATAGGCGAGGAGGGCAACGGAAAGGAAGCCAGTGAACCGTGTCCTCTGAACAGCGACGCATCTTCCGTACAAGTGACTTTGTCTTGGGTTGTCACGCAACACTTTGTCTCCACGGTTGATGATGCTGAGAATTCGGATTTCATCAGCACGACTCTGACGATCACTCATATAGTGTCCTGAGTAATCAATACAGAAACTCATTTTAAAGTTATACTTCGAAGCGAATGAAGTTAATGGCAGCAATGAAGATCACGCGCTTGTTAACCTCAGAAGCAAGTCTAAGAAAATATTTAGACAGTTCTAAGCGCAAACAACAGATAGGATCAGAGTAGTCCAAAAAAATGTGCACCCAATATTGGAAATTGATATGTCTCCTCTTCGAGATTATCCATATTATTCCACGGACAGAAAATCGAACGCGATATTCGCTTTTACTTAGAATGCTGTACTTTTAAATATACTGTTCACAAAGTGTGGATATGCAGCTAGTTAAATAAATGAGTACGCTCACTTAATTTTTTAAATAATCAAACACAATAATCAGTTTCCACTTAACTTCCACTCGCTTATCGAGTTAGAAGGACTGGTTGTCAGAATGGCAACTGAAGGCTTTTAAGGCCTTGACTCCTTGACTATACTTACTCTGGTGCAGGCTGACATCCTTAGCACTGATCGTCACGCTGTTTTCAGCGACGAGGGTAAACGTACGAAAACTATCGGCCTCAATGCGTCGCAAACGAAGCTGAACTCTCGCTACGTTCTTGTCGATATCCTTCGCATGATGATTAAACAAATTACCAAAACACAGACACACACACACAGTAACCATAGCACTTCCTATCTAAGTCTATTAGGAGCTTGGCTCATTACAATGGGCACTACATCTTCGTATATGTACATACAACGCATCAACAACTGACACATTGCGTATGTGTTGCCTTTAGTAACAATGTAGAGGCCACAATCTAAATTAGATCTAGGCCTACTTATTAGACTCAATTGCAGAATCAATACTCTTGATCTAACCAAAAATCATTGTGCCGCGGATACGTGAGTTAGGCTTATTTACCCTTTAGCTTATTATCCAATGTTTGGCAAAATTAAAATAGCTATCTTAGAAAATTATATTCCCGGACGTTTCATTGCCACGGAAAAGATATGTCCGGGAAGAGGGACTTTTTTTATCAATTCCAAGACTGTCCCGGACAAATGAGGGATATGAAATTGTAGAGAAAAGAGATTTCTTCTCTCTGTCATTCAAGTCGCAGTCTTGAAATTGTAGTCTATGTCAAAATGATTAATGATGTGCTCCTCACCCGAAAATCATCCATCCATCCATCCATCCATCCATCCATCCATCCATCCATCCACCCATCCATCCATCCATCCATTCATACACCCACCCACCCACCCATCCATTCATCCATCCATCCATCCATCCATTCATACACCCACCCACCCACCCATCCATTCATCCATCCATCCATCCATCCATCCATCCATCTATCTATCAAACAATCAAAAGATGTTTATTGAAATCATCAATGTCAATTTAAAACAAAACAGATCATTCAACCATTATATGAATCCGGCATATTAAATCAAACATCCAGTTATTTAAGGATGATGGACAACAGGAGTTCCCAAGGTAAATAGTCCCCGGCTAAATAGGAACCCCATATGTTCTACAGGTGAACAGTGGAATGTTGCTTTTGTAACCCAATTCAACTCGTTCCGTCAATTGATGCCGTTTAGGTCCAGTTGTGGAGTAGACTAAGGAAAATAGCGGAGAAGAAAGATCAGACTGAATCAATTTCAAATACCTATTTATCCAACCGAATAAAGAAGCACCTGCTGATTGGTCGTATAATTCTGTACATTCTAACCGTGTTTCTTCCTACCGAGGCAATGGCTTCGTAGCTGTGCGTGATTTCTCCCTCTGCTAATCTCGTTCCGTTGGCGTCGATGATCCAGAAGATGGCCAGGGTCGGTGGTTTGGCCTTGACCTGGCAGTCGATCAGTACATCAACATCACCGAAACTGGCTGAAGGGGAGATGCAACGGATTTGCGGGGAATCTACCGCAGAGAAATAAACTCTCAATATATTGGTTCTGAAGACTCGATTAAAATTTGCATTGTTAGTATCGATATAATAATAATAATAATAAAAATAATAATAATCAAGAAATAAAACCATTTGCGAAGACCAGCCATTTCAGAACAAATCCCCCTTTAGTTTTGAGTCCCAACTTCAGGCCTACTAAGGATTTTTTATGATCTGGTAACCATAATGGACGAGTTCCATGCGGGGTTACACCATAAGTGTCGCCCCGGGTGATACCAACCATTGAGATTTACTATATACACTATTTATAACTTCATTGACATCAACCCAAGTGACGCCTCTGATCCCAAGGAACCACAATTATGTACCTCGGAAAAAAGAAAACAATTATAATTGATTTCAGTCACTTTGCAATAGTTAGAATCTTGTTTCGTTATTTCGCGGTTGTGTGTTGCGGCTGTTGCCATACTAGTGGACTGTGGCAAGAAGGACTCAAATCTGTCTCTTTCGTTTCGGGCAGTTTCCAGTAAACTTAGACTTGATTGTGTATGTAATTGTCACTAATTGACAAGCAGAGCATTTACCTACGTTATTGATTAAGCCACTGTAACATCAAACTATTCCTTCGGTGATGATCCAGAATTAAGCTTAGAAATTGAAGGTTAAATTTTTATATTTCTCTCGCCAGTTTGCAAGTTAGAATACATACAGTACACTTTATGAATTTTATAAAGTGACCGATATATAAAATTCTAACAGGAAACTTGTTCACGCCGAGAGTTTGTTTTCGCCTCAGGGAACTACAGAGTTTTGCGCAACACAGTTCGGGTAACGTTCTGCTAGGCAATTCTTTAGCCTAAGTGCTGAAATTCTTAGTAGTAGTTCGAACATCTAAACTTTTTACTTACAGTGAACGTCTAATGTAACGGTGGCCACAAAGGGTCTTAATCCGGTGACCGAAGAGATGCAGTTGAGCGATCGTCCATCTTCCTCGGCACTTGGAACATAGTTGTAGGTGAACAGTTCCTTCCGGTGTTGCATCAGGCGCATGCCTCTTACACCGGACATCTCCGTTCGGTCGCTGGACGTCATTTCCGCTGTCAGGTCACGACGTCCATCGACCGACAGCTGAAGCCGTGGAGGCGGAAAGCCACCTAGCGAGATGCAGTGCAGCTGGGAAGGTCGGTTTTCCACCAGATGGAACGACTGATACGCCGTCGGATTGACGAATGTTGAGTGATGACTGTCACCACTTGACATCACCACGGATTTCACGGCAGCTGCAACACACAGCGATATGTATGTATATAGATGTAGGACATTTGTAGTTACATGTATACAATGTATATAAAATTATGTTAATACTGTATATGTATGTGTATATAATGTACATGTTTGTATGTATGTATGTATGTATGTATGTATGTATGTATGTATGTATATATGTATGTATGTATGTATATATGTATGTATGTTTGTATGTATGTATGTATGTATATATGTATGTATGATGAATGTGTGTATGTATATGTGTACATGTGTATGAATGTGTGTGTGTGTGTATGTACGTGTATATATGTATGTGTGTGCTTTGTTTTATCGATAGGGAGGTAGATATATTTACTCATGTATGGGCATGCATTTGTAGGCCTATAGGAGTATTTAGCAGGGCTTACGGCTTAAAATCGCCCCAAATAAACGCATGGTTGTTATTTAAACATATAAATGTATAAGTGTAGAGAAATACTATTTCGTCAATATAAACTCAAAAAAACTAAACTCCTCCTACCAGAATGAATTATGAGCCCACCTTCACTTATTAGCAACCACAAGCCCTCCCAGAATTTGTTCCCGACTATATACTCATGCTCATGCTCATATGCTCATGCTCTAATGCTCATGCTCATATGCTCATGCTCATATGCTCATGCTCACATGCTCATGTGTGTATGCACGTTTGCAGGCATGTAGGCCTATGCGTGTATTATGTACAAGTCTGTAGATATGTAGGTAGCTATTTAGGTAAATACAGCACCTGACAAGGAGGCCAAGAACCTCAAAAAATGAAAGATGATGAAGGACGCTACACAAATCCTCCAAATAAATAAGTGAGCTCATCTTTACTTATTAGCAATCACGAGCTTTTATTTATTTATCGCTATATCTGTTCCAGAACACATCTTGCAAGAACTGTTAAATATGTTATGATGGATGATTGAAAGCTTTGTCTGAATCTGATTGAAACGGTTCATTAACTGAGCCCTGAGGGACACCATTACCATAGTGCACTATTTGAGAAAGACCGAAGCTAGGGTTCAACGAATGTGCCCGTCATTTCTAATATATATATATGTATATATATATATATAGAGAGAGAGAGAGAGAGAGAGGCTGATTACTGTTGAAAATTTCAAATCTCTGCGACTTCTATAAGTAGGCCAGGTTAAAAGGGGTTTGAACTCCCTCTTAGAACAGTTATAAAATGTCAATAGGCCTATGGGAATCTACCTAAGCTGTACATCGAGAAGTTTAGGCGTATTTTACCTCTGACGAAAAGGTGATGTGTCGTATGCCGTTCGACGATTGATTGTGGCCCCCGTACTTCGCAGGTGTAGTTTCCGCTGTCCTCAGGGATGACGCCTACAGTGGCCATTCAGAAGTATTGTGACTTACTTTAGGGTCTTACCAGAACGTAGGGCTTTCTTTCAAAACCTGATTCATTGTATCATAAGATGAACATTGATTTCGATAAGTCCCAGAAAAACTCAACAGTGAAATATCGAATGAATTAAGTTACTAAGTAGGCCCAGTTTTTTTATTATAAACATCAGTGCCATTCGATTGCATCTTTGTATCAATTTTAGAGCATTAAACGCCAGAGACGATGCCTAGCCCAGTGCGCATAACACTTTTTATTCCGAATGAAACACGATTTACTATATCCAATATCCTGTAGAAATTGATCCTTCTTGCTATTGTGATAAAATCGGCAATCGATATTCAATTCGTAAGTGGGAACAACGTCTGATTGCGTCGCAAGCAATGAACTCACTTTGAGACATTGGGGCTAATTGCTTGAGCCATTTGTTACCCAATCTCCATTTGTAAATTACGAGCATAGTTCTCAAAACAGATGCCATCATTGAACACCACGATCTTAATATTTACCGTCTGTATTACTAAGGCTCAGCCTGTGGATTTTAGAAGAAAAAAACTAAATAATTAAGTAACATGTATTCGTAATGCAGTATAATAACAAAGGCTGCAAATCATGCATCAGCCATCGTGTTAAAATTATTCGATTGAGGTTCGCAGCAGCCGTTTGCAGAAATTAAATCAAAGTGAGGTTGTGCTTCATATATTGGTTAGTAAACTTCCCGAGAACTGCTGTTAGACATGTTCAATTTCAATATAATGTGACTTCTGGATACAATATTAGTATAGAACTACTTGACACAAGCTTCTATTAATTAACTTTGGAATAAAATGAGAAATAATAAAATGACCAGATCAAAGTTTAATAATGGGTTTAAACATTGCTTAATGGCGAAAAATAAAACATTGCGCACAGTTTACTAACCTATACATGGTTGCTGAATTGTAACGGTCAAAAAGTAAGAGCTACAATACACAGGTCTAAATGGAAGCCATGATGCATAGAGTCCATAGGCGACAGATTCCGATGACATACATAGGCCTATCGGAGATGTAGCCTGTTTGAATACTTCGCCAGATTTCCTTGGGGCCAACACCGCCCCAAGGACAGCAGTACAACTCGTCGGCGTTGATGGATAGGAAGGAGCTGAAGAAACACTTCTTTGGGAAGGGAGGCAGGAAGGGAACTACATGGCAGGTCGTGTGGACAGGCCACGATGTCCCCCCGGGTCAGTGCGGAATAACATCAGATTGATAGGGCATCTCCCGAGTCGCCGGTACGAGAAACGGCCGACGGGCGGCCTGGTCGAGATAGTGCCAACGGGGGTGTGTAAATGCGGGATATGTTTTGCAAGTGGACGACCACGAAGCGGAAGACGTGATCGATAAGTGCTGCATTTGCTAAATACGCCAGAGACAAAGAATGCACGGAAGGAGAGGAAGAAGACGACGCCGATAGTAAATGTCACTTGAATGTAGACTTTAGAAATATTTGGCTGCAATTTATGCAATACTGGCATGATGTCTCATTACATGTAGAAATACACTGCGTCTGCAGACGCCAGGTGCATTGTGTGTGTGTGTATGTATGCATGCATGAATGTAATGTAATGAATTGTATTGTAATCTAACCGGAAATGAGTGTATGTATAATTTATATATATATATCAGTTCATGCGAATATACACTCGTTAAAACACGTGTGCATCGTACACATGCATGTTTTCAAGCGTGTGTATACATTAATATAGACCTAATATATATTATATGTGTGTATGCTTGCATATATGCAATCATGTATCAATATATGTATGTGTGTATGTATGTATTTATTTATGTATGTATGCGTGTTTATGTGCATATATGTGGGTGTAACCACCAGCAACCTTTCAAACTTCAGATCTGTCTCTAACCCAAATGACATTGCAAAGATCCTTGAACGTCTTTCTCTTACGCGTATCAAGAAACACATTAATTACAATTCCCTTCCCGTCTTCAGTCCTTATCAGTCAACTTATAGTGAAGGTCACGCTACAGTCTATTCTACCAATTAAACGGCGAAGTGTATTGGTTTCGTAGTCGTTTTAAAAACACACTCTTGTAAATTCTTTGAGAGTTTACTGCGGGTGTAGAGCAAGAAAATCTCCCGTGGAAAATTGGAGTTAGATGTGTTCGTGTTCCGGCCATTGAGGTTCATCTGAATAATTTCAGCAGTCCATCTTGATTCAGTCCCGAATCAAATCCCTGTTAGTATTAAATGTCATTTTGGATGACTTGGTTAGCCGGTCTCTCATCGAAGGTCGCAATTTTCCCTCACAGAAACGGGCACGCTTGGTTTACATCGCTAAAAATCTTAAGGTTGACACTTAACCATGCCACAACTATCAGCCAGCCTTTCTTTCTTTCTTAGACTCTAGCAAGTCTTGTCTCACTCTAGTTGCTCCTTTATCTTGACCAATCTCATTTTACAATTAACTTTTGAACTAATTGCTGGCATGCAATTTAAAGTCCTCATTCTTATCCTCAGGCTCTTACGTCTTGCTCCGAACTGCATGTACACGTATTTAGTTCACGCAACTCTTGGGTTTCATTCAAATTCCTCCCATCGTCCACGTCGTTCATCCATTAGTTTTGACCACTTAGTTTCTCGTTCTAGAACTGCAATGGTCTATGGCCCAGTCTTGATACTTTGCTTCATTTGGTCCATCTCTGTGAAACGCACTTTCTCCCTCTGTTCGCTCCGCAATTCTATCTGACCGTCCATAATCCTCTTTCGCTTTTTTCAAAATCTGCTTCTTCTCGCGGCGCCTTGCGCACTGGCAGCGCTTCTGAACGGTTCGCCCTACTAGAGGCGCTCTACAAATGTTTAATTACAATCAAATACAAACGACAGCTTAATTTTGTTTCACAGATTGCCTACTGATCCATAGATTGCCCTGAATTATCGCACGCAATTCGATTATCCCGTTCCTTCGCATTAACGCACGCTGTCCAGACAGTCAGCTGTTTCTTCATTCATCAGACGGATGCATGCTGTGCCTCATCAAGTCTGAGGTCAGAATCAGATGGATTATTATGGCTACACTGTAGCCTAACCTATGCATTCAAACAATGTACATACAAGCATGAATGCCCACATCAATACATACATACGCGTACATGCATACATATACCTACATTAATTTAATTCTGTCGTATGTGGTATGTATACATACATGTAGCCCATAATAAGTTTACGTATTATATCAAAAATTTAATGTAAATTAAAGTAAGCCTACCTCATTAAGCGTCCATCTATAGTGATATATAAAGTTACCATGACCAGACAGATTATATCGGAGTAAACATGTGTTCATTTACAGTTCTGAATGACTTCTGAGTCTCTTGCATGTAAATCGACCAGAGTGGGGTTTGCTCTCCCTCTCCCATTCCGGGTGGGGATTATACACGAACGCCACTGACCATGACCTTTATGAAAAACATGTGAAGGGTGCAATGAATGGTGGAGCGTTACAATTCACATCGAGTCCTAAGTTTCCTAGAAGTGAATATCACACTGCAAAGCCCAAGCTTAACCTTCCTCATGAGTCCGTCAGAAAGGGATCATGAACGAGAAACTAAAAGAAGTAATTTGACACCCATACTTTAATGGTTTACACATCTAAATAATTTTTGTGCCATGCAGCTTTGAAGTATTGATTAAAACAATTAGTAATAGTATGGTTCGAAAACCTTCAGTAGAGTCATACTGGCCAAATTTGTTTGATATGTGGGTCAGTCGACTTACAATTTGCCCGAAAAGAAACTGATGAGAATTTCTTGGAATATGAATGTTTTCATGTATGTATATTTGCATTTTGTATATATATATACTTTATTTGTACATACATGTATGTACAATAAAGTACAATGCACATGCATGGGCCCTATTTGCACACATGAGAATCAAGCATTAACTTTCGAAGTACCTCGCATGCTACTGACCGGATATGGTCAGCTGAAGGTTGTAACGGGGTGGATTGAGAGCAAAGGTGACGTCGAAGCGGTCTTGGCTGAGAAAGGGTTCGTTAAGGTTGCCCATGATGTTCACCTGAATGTCCTCTTCATTCTGCGTCTTTCGCCACAGAACGGGGTTATCGAAGAGATTGTACTCGTCTCCAAAGAACAGGCAGTCTAATAGAACACCCTCTCCCGTGTCGACCACGTGCATTTGGTTGTCCTCCGTAAGCATCGACAAAAAGCAGACACCTATTAGAGTAGTAGAAGATTAAGATGAAGTAGAAAGTGTAAATGAAGAAGAAAAAGAATAAGGTGAAGAACAAGAAGAAAGTGAAGAACAGGAAGAAGAAAGTGAAGAAGAAGAAGAAAGTGGAGTACAACAAGAAGAAAATGGATAGAATAATGGAGAAGAAAAAGAGCGATCTCTTTGAGTAACCCCGACAAGTATACATGAGTAGGCCAATTTGTCATGAAGCGCAGTTCATAGGTCCTCCTCTGACCATCCCAACAGCAGTGTACTATACTCATTCTCCATGAGTTCCACAATTCACAGAGGTTTAACGACGTCGTATGGCAACAATGGCCGTTGAGGTCTTTACAATATTTATTTATTTATGTAATTGATATTGGCCAATCGGCTCTTCTGATTGTTAATGTATAATTTTTCCTCTTCAGTTTTCCTCCCCTTTTTCTCTTTTTTGTTTTCTTTATATTTTTTTTCTCTTTTTCTTTTTGTATATTTTTTTGGTATTTCGTATTTTTTTCACTTGGACTCTTTTTGGCCTCCTTTAACTCATTTTCCTTTCTATCCTTTTTCCTTTCTATCTTTTTTCCTTTTTCTTTTATATATATTTTTTGATATATTGAATCTCTTTTGACCGCTTGGGCTCTTTTGTGGCTTTATGGGCTCTTTTTGTCCATATATCTTGAAAACATTATTTACAGTTATTTGCAATAATTTGTCTAACATGTTTAATTACTACATATCAAGTACATTAATATGTACAGATTTTCAAGGATATGCATTAATTATTTACAATTATTTACAAAACAAGTACATCTGATATATAATTCCTCAATGAGATGCTTCATTATTAGCCTATACATCGCTATGGTCATAGATCACGTAAGTTAATAAATATGCATATAGTTTACAAACACATGGGCATTTATCCCATTTGAAATCACATACAATTAAGTTACAATATAACGTTGGTACAAGGATTAACTATTGATTTAATACCAATTATTAGCAATCACTTGACAATGAAACAAACAATTGTATTCTAATATTATCTTTAATTATTATAGTAATCATTTGATACTAATTTCATAAATGAATATAACGCCATAATCAGCGATCATGTTACTGAGGTCACATGAATCAATTAATATGTTTAAACCTGATAAACACGTGGTGCGTTTACCCCTTCTGAATTCGCAAACAGTTAAGTTGCATTATAATATCTATAGATCTACAAACACTGTTTAATGATTTAATTAAGTGTTTTAATTATTATTTAACATTTCGAATTAATTATAATAGGGTGAAAGTGGAACTTAAATACCTTAGAACATTCTGGGGCCCTGAACAAGGATTTGACTCCCGATCATCTTGGTTGACAGTTTAGCTTGTTGCCACTTGGCTTTGGGATCGCTTTAACTCTACAAAGTTACTCTAAATTGGGCATTTAGAATAAAAATGTAACAGCTCAAATATGTTTGTGTGTCTGTCCCTTTATATTTTCCATATGTCTCTTTGTCTGTTACTTTGTGGCTAAAGCCAGATTGTGTAATTATGCTGCCACAGCGTGGAATACTGTTTTTTTAATCACTGATATAGTGTCGCCCTCGTAAAAATCGGCGCAGTGTGGAGCCAGATGTTTGTCGACGGGTTTCCTAAATGTCGGAAATGAATGACAAATGTAAAGTTAAGAAAATTTTTGTCGTTGAATAACTACCCTTATAGCCGGCTTTATTGCATATTAATTTTAATCTCGCGATTCTACAACGCCAAAAAACCTACATGTATACATCGCGGTAACCAGCTTAGTCAATGGCGACCAACGAAACAAAATTGCTAGGAAGATAAAGTCAGAATTTATTACAGGTTAACATTTAAGGGTCAGAATCTTTTCCAGATCAGATCAATGTTCAAAGATCAGAAGCTGAACTTTGATAATAATCCAAAGGTAGGGCTGATCAATAGTGAGACGGCTAATATTTTAGATTGTTAGTGGCGAGAGAGATTAGAAGTAGACGAGTATTTTCAAGAGCTGACCAAAGATAACAAGAAGTGCAGCTATTAATTAATATTTGCTTTAGTTATGAACTGCTTTATTCTTCATGTGACTTTGCTATGCACAAAAATTGTTCAGCAACAGTTTACTGGAATCCAATCAATTACCTACCTGCATGAACATGGATGAGAACTGCAGAAAAGACGGCGAGAAACATTTCATCTGTCTTCTACAGCATTTATTGTGAAACCATTTGGTCGAAATGCCGGGAATCGTTTTCGCGCGAAGTCGCAGAAACCTGTTTATTCACTGGCGGTCGTCGGACAGAACGAAACCGATTGGCAGCTAGAGGCCAAGATCTAAAATGTACAGTCAGTCAGATGGTGTTCAGATTGGAAGCGGCGAGGGGGTTAAGAATAATAGGAAGAATGAAGACGGGGGTTGTGGGTATACCTGTGGATGAATGCAAACAACTCGGTGGATATAGATGTAATCCTCTGCAGGTTATCTTTAGACCTACAAGAGACAAATTGTCAGATCGCCAAACAACGAATAAATTCCCTTCTGTGCATCCGATACTAGTTTTCGCAAAGTACCCTGTGTAGGCCTACACGCTTTGGTCAGTTTGTGTTTAACAACACCAGGGCCTACATGTATGTCAACACAAAGATGAGTAGGGTCGCCCTGCTCCATAATCCAGTATTCCGATTTGGGTTTGAATTTTAATCGCCTAACGTCGATTCCCTGTTGAGCAAATGTCAACGTAAACCAGAGGCTGTATAATTCTGCCTCCCTTGGTCAAACATTGCTCTTTAACCCCAGCGTGAAGCATCTACATCACCCTGAAAGGGCATCGTTATCCAAGGACGCAGAACTGAACGTAACAAATGACGTTGGAGGAGTCGCTGTAAGGTTGAATTCTCTCGAGTTAGATGATGTCTTAGCTTCGGCTTAGCTCAAAGCTGAATGGCTTTTCAACTTCCTCTGTGGCAATTAATCTCTCGTCTTCCTTAGACGACGGATATACCTTCCTCTTTCCCGTCCAACCTATAGTTACTTCCTAAGTGCATTAAACCTCTTTAAAATGAAATATACTACATCTTCTTTGATGCGCTGTGATTACTTACTGACGTTAAGCGGTAAGCAACACGTATGCATAAATACGTACGTGGATACACACTTGTCTGAACTCCTACACTGCTTGACTCTGACAATACAGTCCCATACCTGGATAAAGGAGGATCCATTGTTAGTACACAGTGTCGACTAAAACTACCACCACCACACTCGTATATATATACACACATATATATACATATATATATATAATATAAATTCAGGCAAACTGTAAACAAGAATGCAGTGGTGTCTGATGTATCGAGACGTCAGTGTGGAAGATTAATGTGGCCTTACTCTGGCGCGCGACTATGACTGATTGTGTGTTCTGCGGCTAACCAGTGCGCCTACAATTCATGTGATCAAACATTTATATAGCGCCTTGAATCCAACCAAGAACTTTCGTCGATCAGTGTCTCTGTGTTGAACTCGCTTTCTCTGCATGAGATAAAAATAATGTCGATGGAGGTTTGTCGATTCATCTCTCCCTTCGTCAGCGCGTCTCCCAGAGGTATCCAGGAAAGGAGAAACTGATGGATGAAGGAAGCCGGGAGGAAGGACAACAACAAGGAATCGAGGAATCATTGGTGGGAGGGATTAAGAGACAGAGGGAGGCAGCAGGATAAGGAATAGGAGGGTAACAGATATAGAGGGATATACATGTATACACATGCAGAAATGGCCGTCGTCTTTAGTTTTCCTTGGCATTGCAAGGCTTTTAGACACTGAATATTGGACATGTAGTATTGTCGTAAATCATCGTGCGAAACGTGTTGAACTGAAACCCGATTTCGATCACCATTGACTTTGAAACCAAGTAATTAGAATCACCCGTATACTCAAGACATTAAGATCCAGTGCTTAGCAATTGGCCTTAGTTTTTGGACGTTTCTTTCAACAAATTCAACCGGATCACCTTTCGAAACACATTTAGTAAGCGAATTGGGTATGCGTGGGTAAATTAACTACTCTCATGCTCTTGGAAGCATTTGTTTCATACATGCGTTTTACTTGGAAAGGCATTAAAAGATTAATTAAAATACATTAAGTTTCTGCATGTCTGGCAGCGTCCAGTGCTCCAGGTCACAACACAAAGTTAATTGATTGAGTTATTCTGTATTTTGCCGGGTTCAAATTTTAGCGTAGGCCTTGAATTCCGTGTATCAGAGAACTTTGTAGGTGTGCCCAATGTAATATGGCTCGTGGCCCATTGGTTCTCCACCTTTGACTTCTTAGCAGGGGCGACGATCTCGGGAGGGCTTTCGAGGAGGACAAGGTGCCCTCACCTTTTACAGAGATGGGACACGTTATACGTTTGTCTTCCCCACATTTCTCACCCCTCTCATTGGGTGTCCCCCACTTCGCAAACGAGACTGCCACCTATGCTTATTAGTATAGGACTACTAATTGGTCCTTCCCGTGCAACTCAGAACATCTGAGTCTGGGGTGAAGCAGTGTCAAATACTAGTGCATTGTATTGTATTATATTTGACAATGCAGCGTCTTCCTCCGTCTTTATCCATTGTCTTTCCTCTAGCCTCGTCCAAGGACATCAAAAAACACCTCAACACGTCTCGGATGGTCTCCAGCCAATACTCTTAGTCATCTATTCCCCGAAGACTTATTCCCTGCAGATCATAACACTGATGGCTTTTCTGTCATTGTCCAAACGAACAACAATATTGCTTGTAATATTACTGATTATATGCTGACCAAGAGAGAAAATAAAAAACACTAAAAGGCTGAGTTGGCACTAAGCGACGTGATGCTAAGGGAATGTTACAAGGGAATGTTTCCAAGTCTGTCAGCTTGTCAGATGCTAGCAAAATGCCATTTGCTTATTTACTGCTTAACTCTTAATTAAAGCACTAAACCTAGCTGTATCCACTGTGCTTTTATAGTAGGTTGACCAGATATTGGAAACTAGAAACCGGGACTATTCAATCACAAAATAAATTTGTGATGGTGTCAATAATTATAATAGTACTTGCAAAAACATTTATTTTATGCTTATGCATCATATTGGTATTATTGAAAGGTTGATTTTATTGCAACTCATGCTTTTAAATTTAAATTCTAAATTTATCCAATCAGTCACTCAAATTTAGCACCTGAATGTATGCCTCTTAAAAGTTTGCTGTCTGCTAAAATTCTATCATAGTAAATTTTGCTTTTAAATTTAAATTTAATTGTTCTAAATTTATCAAATTAGTCACTCATATTTGGCGCTAGAATATATATGCTTCTTAAAAGTTTTCTGATAATATTCTGTCAGAAAATTCAACACATGTGTCTTCCATATTCACTTTCACTACCATAACAGCTTAAAGAGTTTCTTCTGATAATCAACTTTATTGATCTGGTCAATAGGAGTTCATCAGTGAGAAAACTCGCTTAAGTGGAGCATTAGTTCCAGGAATTGCTAACAAGAATTGTAAAATCATTTACAAATATGGAAGAATTATCTCTCTTTCTTGTATTTATATTATCACTACGACAATAAGACGTTTAGAACCGGAAGAGGTGTTATGCATGGTAAAAAATAAAAGTGAAGTTAAAAATTAATTTACTTGCCAGATGCCAAGAGTAAAATAAGGAAGACGCTGTTCAGTTTTTAAAAACCGGGACACTTTTAGGGTTTGGCCCACCTTTCCCGGTAGCTGGGACAGCTAACTCCCGGAAAACCGGGACGTCTGGTCAGCCTATTTTATAGCCTAATTTCGTGAAGGTGTGCTAACATCATCAATTGCACTCCTAAAATTGTAGGCAATCTTGCTTGGACTCTATTCCACCCAACAACAGAGCTTTCTTAAACACGACAGGAAGATAAGCATACGTTCACCGAGTAGTACACAAAGACGCTATAAAAATATTATCTATAGATCAGATATGATTTCTCACAATAGACATAGTTTGGCAAGCATTAAAAGAACCATACGGCAGTTTTAAAATGTGCGCGATAAGAATGTAAGTTACTTGTATAACAGACATGTACTGATAGGCCTATTCTTCTGCAAGTAGCAGTACTTGCCTGACTGTTGCTAGAAAGGAACTGCTTGGTAGACCTGTTGATGCATCCGGAACAGCACTCTACAGAGCACGTTAACGCTTACCGACAAGAGTGTGTCTCCAAAGGCGATTGGAAAACTAATGTATCTCGTCGTCGTTAAAGTGTCAAGGCAGGCCTTAGCAGCTGTCAACTGCAGCCCCGCGAACAGTCGAGTTCTTGCACGTAGAGCACTATGCTCTGTAAAGACGGGGCAGCACTGAGCGCATCTGACGTCATGGAAGTGACAGCAAGCGAATGAATGAAGGCACTTTGAAATGAATGTTTTCACGGCATTTTATGTCCTATTGACGAAGAGTGTCAGATATTGTTGAACGTTGCAGGGTCAATGGGATTACGGACTATGGCTCGGGAACAGTTAAATTGCTCCCTGGGTTAATTGATCGGTTGATCAGTTGCTCGAGTAGGTCACTTTCTCGCTGGGTGAATTGTTCGCTAAGTCAATTTCTTGTCAGCTCAATTACTCGCAGTGACTATTACAATCGCAATGACAGTTGCGTTACTATGTATATAACTCGCTAGGTAAATTTCTCGGTAAGCCAGTTGTTTTGTCTGGTAAATTGCTATGCACCAGATCAGGCTATCCAAACATAAAAGCCCCGAAGTTCAAAGCGCTTGCTGTCACCAATAGGGGACTCTGTGGGCAGTTCCTTGAGTAGAAACAGGTGGCGCCAGTAAGCACATAGGTCTAAGCAATTTTTTTATATTGGTCATGCGTTGTTTATTTACCTTGTTCCAATCGATGGTCATGCATAAATTTTAACACTAGAAATGGAGAGAGTTGAGGGCAACTTATGTCTAATTTTTTACGTCCAATCACAGCGGATTTTCTATTTACCGCTGCGCGAACAAGAAAATTATAAATATTGTATGCAGGTTAAAACCCTCAGATCTAATAGGTTGCCGCCTTCTTTTCCTTTGCATATTGGCACTCAGTAATACATAGTTATTTTATAATTTGGCTAACTTTTAAATTACTTTTGCGTGAAGAAACAGATATCACACACAATTTTACCTTGGGTAGCTTACCCACATTTGATACTGGCGCCATCTATTTCACAGAGTTCCCCCTTGCACTTCTAAACTTCGTAAAGAGGCCCCTATTGTAAAATTGCAGCTGTAGAGCTGTAGACGCATATTCCGCGAAATGTAACACAATTCTACAGCAGAAATACGTGAATATTCAGAAGCAGGGAGCTATGTTGGCTGTGTTCAGAGGCCAGGGGAACAATATTCAGGGTACTTCTGTCATTGAAGTAAATTGCCCACAGACGCCACACGTTCAATTTTTAAATTGCACTATTGTGCACTACAAGTTGAATTAAATATAGAGGCCTATCAGAAGCTTTTCGCTGAAGATTTATACAGCGGAATATTATTCCCGGACTTCATTAACGGTAATTATCCACAGACATCGAAGCTGACATTATTGATCTATAGATGTTTCTCAAGGAAAAGACCAAGATCTTATAGCCCATGGATTAGAAATAACGTCCATACGCACTTACATTGGTCTATACCAGAGGTCCCAAAAGTGCGCCCTCGAGCAGGTCTAATGCGGCCTCTGGTGAAATTTTGGAATTTTGAATAAAATATTATACTTATGTCTAATTTGACAATCGCATTATAATTTTAATATTCGCTATAGCAGCATTTAATATTTCACCAGTTAAACCATCCAATGATAAATTTTCATTTTACAAAAAATGAAAAATTGCGCTTGACCTACTTGAATTTCACGGCGCTTTACGCCGTGATCAGCCTACTTTTCGATTTTCTAGTTGCAATTAATAGGTAATGTAGCATGCAAACTGGCCGATCTTGCTTTAACTATCACTAAAGTCAAAATTAGTTACGTAACAACTATAATCTTCTTTGTTAAATTTAACCTTAGCCTTGTATTTGGACAGTGTTCTCTTAACCTACAATTCCGAGAACAAGTAGGCCTATGGGCCTTGGTGGTGGTGTTAATATACCTGCCCAATGCACAGCTGCGGAGAACAACCTATAGTCAATGTAGAGGCTATAGCAATATCCTTCATATAGCATATCGTCACACTGTAGGCACGAATCTTGTGTGCTTTGCAAGTTAGAATCTACTTCATGCCACTGCTTAGCGACCCTGGACAAGTTGCAAAGCCACAATTGTCTGTGAGTAAGGCAACCGGAAACAACGTCATTAGTCTCATCCTGGGTGGCATAAAAGCCAATGGACATGCCTTTGTGCATTTGAAGATTTGCTCAAAAATCTTTGGTTTGCTCTTGAGTGAATGTTTTCCGCCATGGAAGAATTGCTAGTGCAGCAGAATTTTGTGAGGCAAAAGATTTATCCATGTATGACCGATTTACAATAATGGTCACACCCTTAGGAACTCTTCCACTGCCTATGCCTGTAAAAGGAGGAAACCCTGGTTGCCATAGGATGTAGTCAATAACTGGAGACTAATACATGGAACCTTAATGACTAACAGCAGCACAGTTTATTAGGCTATTCAATCTCAAAATATTAATTCAGAGCTATAATCATGACATTAATGTCAGTGTCTAACTCAGCGTTCCCCAATCTTTTTTGGCCGTGGAACCCCTTTAATCGTAGATGTTCTTGACGGAACCCCGTCCAAAACTAAACATATGCTGTTGTAGGTACAAACGCTTAAGAATGCAGAAATCATAGGATTAGGCCTAGATTAGATAAATAATGATGTATCCTGCTGCCTCTTCGACACAGAAATCGATTAGACCTACAATGATATACACAATTCACTTTCATATACAGTTGTACACAGATGCTAAGCAAAATAGCCTCCTATGAAAAATTCTTTCACCCTGAAAGTTTTCCACGGAACCCTTGTGTTCTCCTCACGGAACCCTTGGGTTCCGCGGAGCACATTTTCCGAAACGCTGGTCTAACTTGATGCATGCACCCTAAACATTACAGTGCTCAAGATTAGCCAAAGTAGGCCACATCATTTACTTTTATTGAATAACTTTCATTTTTTTTCTGTTCTTTGTATATGAATGTTATTTGGTGCGGATTGTCAGCTTGTCAAATAAACGAAGATATAATAAAAAAAAGTCTAGCAGTAACAATAATGGATATTGGGTACTAGCCCCGCAATAACTTTCTTTCATTCATTTTGACATTTATATAGCACCTCTAGAGTCTACTTGGCAGCTCTCCTAACCCATAGATCCACAGAGATACAAATCAGTCTTAAGCAACTTGTAAGGCAATTTAAACAAAGGTGCATTTCTCTTAAGCAACAGTTGCATCTCTAAGTGGAGTGTGTTCCAGGAGGTAGGGCATACAATGGAGAAGGTGTGGTGCTGCTTTCACAAGGTTTTTGCATCATGGAGCACCAGAAGCTTATCACCAGAGGATGAACGAGGGGCTAGCCCTACCTTACAGTCAAAACTGTAACAGCGCAGCAACGCTCCCGCAGATAGGTTATCATCTACTATCCTCTTCTTTTGTCTACACTACTTCACCTTTCATACATGGCCATACGTCATAGAGCTGTGCCGATATCACTGTTTTCCAATTATGCCGATACCGAGTATAGCCGATTATTTCATTTGCCCATACCAATTAATAAAACTGATACCGAATATGAGACTGATTATTTCATTGTGTTTTCCAAGATATCCGGTTCCAAAAGATAGACCTACTGCTATTGCCTACTATTGTAATACAAAGCAGTGGAGCACATACGATATTTACTGCTTGTGTCAGCCATAATAATGGTCAGTGGTTTACTTTCAAAATTAGAAATAATTATGCAAACAAATTATCAATTGTCAATTATACATCATACGGAATAAAATACATTATTATAGGTTTTAAAATAAGAGTTTTTCTGATACCATATCAAAATTGTTGAAAAGCACTGCCGACTTGGAAGTTTATATCAGGTTTCTGCGCTGTTCATCAAACATCTGAATCCGGCATCTTCAACGACAGAGAACGGTTATGCATCTAATGCCATGCTCTCGGCAGTAGCATTGTTCCAACTAATTGCTCTCGGGTCATCAAATGCAAACGACTGTTTCCAATTCATCATTTCGTCGATAGTCTGAAGACGAGGAGTTGCAGCAGCAGCTGCCTGCTGAGGTAGTCTTTGCAGCCTCTTTTTCTCTCTTCTTAGTATCAGACAGGCCACATTCCACGACATGTTTGCAAACTCAGTTGTTGCACAAGATTCGATGTTGTATAGATTTTTTATTTCTTACTGCCCCTGGATAGGCTTGCTTTGCAAATCGTGCAAGTTGCTTTGGAATTGTCAACTGCATTTACCAAAATATGTCCAGATTAAACACGAGTGCTTTGACATTTTTACGAATGTTAGTAGACTGTTTATTTTATTTTGAATGCGCAAAAATGGCGAACTTTGCTGTGTCGTTATATATGGGTCGTCGGTTGCATCTGTTACTGCAGATGAACAACTTGCAAATCGCAAAGTCTCGTTCATAGAGTACAAAGTGCACCCTGCAACAATCTTCTTAAACACATGGACATCGATCAGGTTGGCCCTTACGCCTCTGAGCGATATCTACAAAGTACAAAACAAAGTCTCTTCTGTTTACACTTTATTAGCTGCAATAGACAGTGAATGTCAAGTGACAGACAGTTCACCATAACAGGCACCACTGTTTATAATGGAAATATTTGTTGTTGCAAGTGCCCCAATGATCTTCTGAACAAATAATATGGAATTCAGTTTGAAATCAACCGTTCCATCATACCAAAAAGTTCAGGTTTTGTACTAAGCATTTCAATCTGTCATCAGAACTCCATTATAATATAAACACAAATATAGGGGATATGAGTCAAGTTGTAAAATTGCATACTTTGAGTGAAAGGCATGCATACAGTGCAGACTGGCAACTGAGATGCCATGGTCAGAATAGTCCGCGTTAGAGGCTACATCCAGAGGAGATACTGATCCAAGTTTATTAAAGCAGTTCCAATTGTTCTTATTGAATGAATCCAATTACATTTAACAAATCCATTTTACCTTCAGGATCTCACTGAGAAATAATATTTTGCATTGGCTGGCAGCCGTCCATAGGCAGTAGTCATCCTCATCTCAATGATCAATTTGCTGCAGCGTTCGCCCGAATAAACGCCACCAGTCTTTGCATGACGTTAACATCTGCACTTTCTATGCCCAATATCAATATGTAGCATTGTAGCATCTTTATTGCATATGGCATAGATTTATTTATTGTTTCCTCCAGAGTCGGTGAAAGTTTCCCATAACTGGTGGTGGTCCCCAGAATAATCACAAGCCGATTTAGAGTATTTGACTCTGCAATGAAAGCATGAAGTCTAGTTACCACCTCAGGAGAGCATTCATCCATAGATTCCATCAATATGAAGGACGGGATCAACTTTGCAGCCTACGACAAAAGGCCTTATGCATTACATTTCTTCCTTATGGCAATGTCCTCTGTCCAGCAGGAACTAGGAACTTGGAGAAGCTCCATTTTTTCTTCTTCTTCGTTGTATTGGCTACTATTTCATGAGAGTTTTTACTGACTTGACAGGTGCATGTTGTCCCTAAGTTCATCTCTTCAAGGCTAACAGTCTAATCAACATGCATATTTGTAATTGGCTTTGTGTTGAAGATGCTAGTCCCGAAAATGCCACTATAATTTTAATTTAACAAACCTGATGCACAAGAATTTATGCGTAAATAAATTTGTGCCGTTATGTCTTAGGCCGGTAAGCTGACTCCCTGTTTATGAGATTATATGAGCAAGTCGTTTATCACTTGTATGACGTTTCTTCGTAATGAATTGTCAACTGATTATTGAAATTATTATTATGAACATTGTCATGATTGATAAGTTAACTTATGATTAATAATCTTCACTCGCAAGGTTGATTTAGTCTGATTCTTATATTCGTGAGCAAAATGATAAGAAACTGATGAAAGCTACTTATGAGTCGTTTATCGGGTGTCCGTGTGAGCTAGATTCCTAATTCCCTAATGGAGCCTTGTGGTGTAGTTGATTACTTTGCTGATTGTGCGGTTTGGTAGATGGAGAACTCATCGTTACCTGTAGATTAAGGAAATAACTTATGAATCCACGTACAGCAAAACGGCTGCGGGATCGAATCATTGAAGCATTGAGATATTCTGATTTAGAGATTCACGTAGGCCTACAGCAAGAATAGCTGCGGAACCCAGATCGACAAATATAGATTAGGGTATCATATATGTATATACAAGTATTTAGCCAGGACACTGAAGAATGACAGTGATGGCGAGGCTAACGATGGGCGTATAAACAAGTTTATCCATGACAAATAAAGTGATTGCTTTTTGCTCACCCATGTTGCTTGTCCCTATCTATGGTTGATGCATTTCTTCTTACCAATATTAGTATTTAAGCTGAACAGGCTTTGAAACAGTTCTGGTCATCTGACACCTTAATTAGTCCGGAGCAGCAATCTATGATATCATTCAAATGGAAGACATTGATTGAATTGATTGATTTATGCTGTATGGATTGAAATCTGTGTTGTCTAAGTTTCCACTCCCGTCAGTAAAAGAAAAGAAAATTGTTTGATTGAAAGCTGTTGAAATAAGTCTTTGATCTAATTAATGTAAGAGAAACATGCTTGTTGATATAGAAAAATTCATAATAAAAAGACACGATCAAAGAGTTAAAAAATGCTTAAAATCATAGGAGACAAATATAGGGATAGTGTGAGGTGGGTAGATTTGTAGTGATCCATCAATATAGGAAGTAATGATCTGCATTCTTACCTTCACGACCAACGTATATATAGCTCGTTTTGTTGTAGACATATCCTCGAAGGCTGTTTATGATGTGATCTCCATTAGTTTCATTGAGGGTCTCAGATAATTGAGAAATTCCTAAAAGATGACATTTGGCCAATTTACAGGCAAAGTTTAATACCTTCTTATCAAAAAGATACAATCCAGCAGGTGTGACAAAACTTATGGATTTGCCAATCTTTGTAGATCTGCTGTTGCTCAAAAGTACTTCAGAACACAATCGCAGTGAACATTTTTACTATTTGCCAGCTGTGAGTTCCAACCTTTGCTAACTTAATGGACCATGTGTCATTTTCGTGACGAGACAGAGCCTACTTGATATTCGCAGCGAAGGGGTTAAGACTTTAACAGTTTGACTCTTATCGTTTCCTTTTCAATTTTTCGTAATTTTGATTATTACATCAAAGTCTTTTGACAGGAATATGATTTCTTTACAGTTCTTCTCATACTTCAGTCTCAGCTGGTCCCTCTCTTGTTTGTTACTGCTTATTCACCCTTGATGTCCTCACCAACTTGTTATTGTCCCTTATACAAAAATGCCATAGACACTGTTCAGAAACAACAATGTCATATCTAAGAGACAAGTGAATGAAACTATAGTTTCAGATTTGGACCAAATGAATGTTGAGAAGCATGACATTTCTGTAGCAAACATCGGTTGGACGAAATTTCCAACCGCACTCGTACGTATCTCAAATGTAACTAACTTACAATGCTCTGCAGAACTCAGTGAAACAACTTGTTTATTGCCATGAGCTCAAACTACTCTTGGAAGGTTTGTTTGGCATAGTTGTAATGCCAGTTTTGTCGCTGTTAGGAGTTCTGTCTGGAGTAAAGTGAAACTTCTCTTTTAATTTCTGCAGCAAATTGAAAAGCCTTCTCACAGTAACATGGCTGAATCTTTGGGCATTGCCATTGCCTTCTATATTCTGACTGATATCAGATGTGTAATCGTGATCATAAGCTCCAACTTTGTAGTGTGCCATTCGCACTGGGCATCAGCTTATTCACGAGCGCTGCGTCAAGTCAGAGGCAGTGTTGGGAAGGGCGGATATGGGGCAATAATTAATAATTATTACAGAAGAGCTTAACAAAATCATTTACTACAGGCAATTTGCTACTTCATTAAAAACAAATTTCAATCATGCAAATGTAGTTACAGCGACTTAAACAGTTTGATTGTGAACAACGCTTCTGCAAGCCATAGCCAAAATAATTTAATGCACAACAATACAAAGTAAGTTGACAAAGATTTCACTTTATTAAGGTGTAGTTTTTATTTGTATTTATCTTGTACCATGTAAAACAGCTCTTAAGAACCTTCAAATAAATCCAGAAATTGTACCTTAAGATACTTTGAAAGTGTTTCTGGGCAGTCTTCGATTAAACAGTTAATTATTATGGTAAATAGTACACAGTTATATAAGGAGGGTATAATGCATGAGAAAGAATGATGTGCTTGCATCTTTGAGCATGACGCAAACAATCTTGACTTACTTCAGAACTGCTCTTCTTCTATAATCATAAGTTTAAGGACCACAGTAACCTTTCACAGCTGTAGAACTTTTACAATAATTACAATTAAGTCTTTAGCGTTGACAATTTTCGCTTACTTTTACTCTTTGCTACTTTACAGATATTATTTGCATCATTCAATTTTTTGCAGTAATTGTTAAGCAAAATATTGGCCATTTTAATAGCAATGACACAAATAAAGTCTGAAAAATTATGACCACAATCATAAACACCAGGCGTAAGTGAATGCTGTGAGAAACTTTTCATAGATACAGAAATAAGTATTTTTTTCTGATTTGTTGCACTAACAAATTTATGCTCGTAAGCTGTTGATACCAAACACTGGAATATACAGAAAACTGTCACTACAACATCAACCATTTCTTGCGTTGGCCAGGTCAAACCTCCTCTGTCTAGTGCTTCCAAGTAAGAAAAAACTGTACTTGCAGTGTCACACGCCATCACATCTGTTGTCACAAAGGCAGCAACACAAGTTCTGCATGCAACAGACTTCTTTATTTTTTTACCAATGTATCCAGCAAGAAAAACAACAACATGCATTTCGGGATCTGAGACACTTATTAAACTGCAATCATTCAGCACTCCTTCAAAACCACTTATGTCACAATCTATTACATCATCTGACTTTTTCTCCATAAAACAGCATTTGCAAATTTTTTTATTGAGATTTTGCCCTGCAATGCAGAATTTATGTGCAGTATACTGCTAAGATTCAATTTTTTCTCACATTCTATGATTTCACGCACAGAAATATGCAAGTTAGTTCCAGGGAAAATCTATATTCTAAGTAGTCAGTTTGAAATTTGCCTGTAAGAACATATTTAAAGTCAAGACTTTCAAGGAGATATCTGACTAAAAGAACCATTGTCTTCAAAGTATGCTGCAGAACAGACGCAGTTTCTCTTGTAAGCATCCCATTCCCACTGCCAGTGTTCATTGCCTCCCATGTTTGAAGCCACTGAATAACTCTATCAAAATACAGTAACTGATGGTCATCAAATTTTCTTATAGGGTCACATCTCTCATCACAAAGATTTCTACCTTTGAAAGGATGTTTAACATTTTAACATTTTCCACAATGACACTATTAGATCAACAAATACAAGTGTTTCATCAACAGCAGTTTTGTTGACATTAGGAAGTTGCTGTTGTGAAAGCAATTTAAGTGCAGCAACCACTTTCTCATTGAAAATACACCACATCAGTGGTACACTTTGTCGTTCAGTGTTTGATGGGTGCAATGCTCTATTTGCCTGGATCAATAGTCTATGATATCAATCAAATGGAAAACATTGGTCGATTTCAACTATGTAGATCGACATCTGTATTGTGGAATCTTCACCTTCCTCAGCAAAATAAACGAAAATTGTTTGACTGAAAGCTATGTAAACAAGTTCTTAACCTAAATAATGTAAGAAAAACATGCTAGTTGATTAATGAGAAACTCATAATAAAAGGACATGATCAAAGAGTAAACATTCTTAAAATTATAAGAGACAAACCATATCTTAAATTTAGATTTTGATAGTGCCTCTCACAGAATAACTATTCAGAGGCACTCTCAACACGGAAACCAAGGGAAATGAAACGCCTTTACACATTTCCTGTAACAGATACACGGATGTGGTCTCGAGACCGCAGTCTTGGTCTCAAGACGGGAAAACTGCGGTCGTGGTCTTGGTCTCGGACCACTTGGTCTTGAATGTGTCCAGTCTTGGTCTTATAGGAACGGTCTTGGGATTTGCTAACTTCTTAAATTAGTGGTTTTTGCTATTTGCCGTATTAGAGCAATTTTGTCAATAATTTTTGGTTATTTTAGACTATTAGAGACACCTAATGGGTAGGCACAAGGCCCTACGTGATTATTCTCAATTTATGTCGTGCTGGCCAAACTTCTGGACTTTTACATAACATGTTACTATGGACAGAGAACAAAATGCATTTGCAATGGAGCCAACCATTTCAAAATTCAAGGTCTGGAACGGTCTAATGTGTGGTCTGACACGTGTAGACACTGTTGACCTACAATTCCGAGGTTTGTGTTACAAATATACACCATTCAAACGGAACGTTAATCTACCTGTTAAGATGTCTTAAAGTAGTTCTTAAAGTAGGCCTATTGGATACTGTAAGCAACTTATAGTGTGACATGCTCAGGCCTAAGCCAAATTGTGAATCCTCAAAAGTTCAGAGTGGCCTGTAAAACTGTTTTCAGGGCCATTATTAAGATAAGTAGGCCTATTCTTCAGCAAGAAAATTAATGTTTGAAGCGTGTTATTCCGTTATACCGTCATAATAAATTGAAATGTTTATTAAGAAAACCAGTATCGGTCTTGGTCTCGGATCACTTGGTCTTGGACGTCTTGGCCTTGAAGTTTTGGTCTCGTGACCAACACTGAAGTGACTGAACAGATATACGCCTTAACTCAAGCAGCCGCAGAGAGACTACAGGTGACTAACTGCGTTGTTCATTCCTGAGTGACGAACCACGCCAGGCGAATTGCAATAATATTGAGGTTCCTCATGGTCAAAAGTTCCACCCCTTTCGGATTTTTTACTGGGTATCTAGATTTCACAAATAGAGTCCTAATGGAAACAGTTTGACCTATGCGCCGGCAGTTTATATTACAACCTTGTGTAGACCGAGATTGGGATTCCTACCTTGGAGCACCGTTCGGTGACCAAGAACTCTAGACAAAGCACCTCCTTCACTGGACGTCCGTGCATTTCCTATCGTGTATAAAGAAGGACGAGGACTTTGCAATTACGCACTGCCGTAAACCAGTTATAAAATACATTTGACTGGGGATTAACTCCAACTCCGCCTCTATTCGCACTCTGACCGTGCCAATCCCAAGCCTGGACAAAGTAGGAGACCGACGTTAATGATCTTTACTATCACAGTGACAGTGTCATTAAGCTGAAACTATTATTACACGAATCGTTGCGTGTCTGCATGGTAAACTTTTACTGAGGTTTCCAGTGACGTCACTAGGTTTTAGTGACCTATGTGTCACCCTTCAAATTTCCCCATGCAGTGCAAAGATCTTCCGCACGTACCGTACTCCCTAGTCTTCCTGCAGGTGTACCAGACCATGCAGAATCCTTAGTTATCTTTTTAAATTTAGGTCCCAAACTTCCTAAAATAAAGTTGCAATTTGAAGGACATAACAAAACCATAGAATCCGAAGTAAATGCGCTATACGAACTACATCATGTTTAGGTTTTTATTTTGGCATTAGACTTCGTCAGTTCATGATATAAGTTTCTGCTGGATTTGCTCAAATAGCAACTTAAATTAAATCTGGAATATGTAGGAACTTTCCATGCCTTACCTTCCAACCTGCGAACTTACATGAATGATAAAATTCATCGAGATCAATATGCCTTTCGCCATTTCACTTTCAATTGATAATAGCGCAAGATCGGGCAAGATCGGAAAGCCTTCAGTGGTTCAATTCAGCCAATCTGAGATCCGGAACCTCGGATATCAAATTCGCCACCAAACAGATGTTTTGTTTAAAAATCAACCGTACGCACATTGTTTAACAAATTGTTATGTTTATCCAAATAGCAAATAGCGAATTATCTCATAGATTCGCCATTTAGCCTGACTAGGCGGTAAGGTTACGAATGTTTAAATATGCGTAGATCTGGGACCCATGGATGAGAAATTTAACCACTGGACTGGTCCACGGTAGATAGCAAATAGCTGTTTCAGCTTGAAAAGCTCCTCTAACATGTTGACAGAGAGAACATCGTGAGTGTAGGCTAGTGAGAGGATTGGAAGCAGGGCTGTACGGAATATTCGCTTCGGAGCCGAATAGTGGGCCAGATAGCTATTCGGTATTCGGCCGATTTGTAGAGGAAGGACCAAATACGAATAATGGTCACGTAACATCAGTTTCTGCACAAGCGGTGGCTGCTGTATCGAGTGTACTGAAGTAACTCTGCTGCCTGGACCACGGTATCGCAGTGTCAGCCGTCTCATTTCTAAGTTTAGTTAAGTTTAGTTCCATTGCTAGTTTACACAGACTGGCAGAAGGATGCAATAATTACATGTAGTCAACTGTTTACGTTTAGTTTATGTGTTAAATTTACTGAACTTAAATTTTTCCTCAACGTAAATTTTGAAATTTATCTGTTTGTGCACTATTCGTATTCGGCCGAATAGTTGGTCCAATTATTCGTATTAGATTGAATAGTTAAAATCACCTATTAGGTACAGCCCTAATTGGAAGGAATTCTAGGAAGTTGGCCGTCTACATATTACGCACTCAGCAAGGGGGCAGAGGTTTCGAATTTCGGCGAATGTGAGTACGGGTGCGTACGGTGGGGTTAGGGGTCCAAAAAAACATGTAGGCCTACGTAAGCAAATATATTTTTATAGTTATGAGGTACATGATACGAAATATTAAAATCCGAACTATAAACCCAATCACTGACTATATCCCTACTTAATCAATTTTATGTAGCGTTAAAACTTTAAAATGCAAGTATTGTTAGTGTTTTATTTCTTCATAACAAATAACAATTTTAAGCTGTTAAATATGATGCTTAAAAAAATAAATAGCCTATATAAAAACTGAAATCAATTGATGTCTTAGGCGTGTAGATGTCTTTAGCTATTTAACTTTTGCAATGGGGTGGGGTAGAGTTCAAATGTACGTACGCATGAGAGGAGGGTCCACGAAATGTACGCGGTGCAACAAAGGTGAGGAGGGGTCCGAAAATCCTATTTTTTGCGTACGTAATATATGGATGTGCCCAAGTTCCAATCAGCTATGAATTTCCAAATGTTTGTATCCTTCAAGACCTCAGCCATGTTATTTCCAATAAAATCAAACTGACTCTTTGATAGTTAATTGTTCATAGAAAGTATTTGTAGCGCTTAAGTAAAATTTCTTTGATTATAGGCCTAATATTTTTTATTTTAATGGTAACAATACAGTTTGCTTGAAAAACTTTCTATTCGGAATAATTAATCATTGTTAATTCATTGTTTTGTTGGTTATTGAACACTGCAGATGCCAGATAATTATATCGCACTCATAAATACAATACAACTGTTATTTGATATCGCCCATCTTATAGTTTAGTTCAGAAGTGCACACACGCCTCGACGATGCAACTGCAGTCATTCTTAGACTGCAGTTGTAATGCAGAGCGATTGTGTGCGAAGGACTTGCTCAAGGTCCCTACGCAGTAACTCCTCGGACGAAGATAGAACCCGCATACTCGCCGCACACTGAGCGTTACGGGTCGACCGATCTAATCAATCGGCCACCACACCACATTAATAGGAGGTAGCTCTTCAGTCAAATGATCCTTCTAGAATCATCACTGTCGTGCTTCTCAATTGATGAACCTAAAATCTTTAATTCGTATCTATTTGTTCTGCTAATTTAGTATCAGTAATAACAACGTATTGATACTTACTAATAAGAGAGTGTGAAGCCTTTTTCGTAATTCTTCGTTAGATTCTTGTCCTGTCTTTGAACTAGACCACTAGTTAAACAGCATTAGCTAAAAGATTGCTGATATGAGTTCACTGCAAAAATGTTAATTATTTTCCAATTTGGCCAATAGGCCTACTAATTATGGATAAAAAAACTTGATGTTTACAAAATCGCATACTTTCAGTCAGCCTGACGAAACGGCGGGAACCGGGTTATTTTAGTTTGGCAATTATCTTGGTCGTATCCTGATTGTGCAGCGTTTTGAAACATTTCAAATGCTGCGTAGAAAGAAATGCAGCAAGTCGCCACCGAAGGTTTCTTTTGTAAGGCTTCCTTAGTTCATTGTTTATTCCATGTCTTTATTCTGCTATCTTTTTTAATTTATCTACCACTGCAGTTTAAGTTTATATTCATTAAACGATTTAGGCCTATATTTGTTCGAGTGAATTCCTCGTTCTAAAAGCTGGTTCTCCGGGTTGAACGCATAAAACGTTCGAATAGATAGCCAATCATATTTATAACGATGACCACAGGCTCGTTATACAAAAGACATGAAATCAGACCGGATGTTGGCTACGTGTCTCAATCACATTAACTTCAATTAGAACTTTCACCGTTTTATTGCATGCATGATTACGAAGGTAGGTATAAGTAGGTCTAGTTAGGCGAGCAACAAATCTAATAACTTCCATTAATTAGCTATTTGTCATTAAATCGGTTGTTTTTTACGTATATCGAGCCACATGCATTTTATCGCGTAGCCTATACTATCGGCCTACATGTATGCGCGTTGATGTGCCCCCGATATGGTGCAGTGTAATGTATGCTGGGGTTATGCGTGATACCGTGTGGGATTTTACCCTGTGATAAGGTATCGTGTGGTGGTGTACCGAGTGTCAATGCCACAGTGTCAAGTTTTTCAGCAGCAGACCCTTGGTGGCTTTCACACCGTCTTGATGGGACAGTCCTTGCGTGGACTGCGTGGTAAACGGAGCTTCCTCGTATCTGTTGACGGCGGCAATTTCGGCAATTCGTTGCGGAAAACAGGGAGCGGCAGCAGGAAGCAGTGGTACGTTGACCTTTCGCCGACCTGGTCAGGAATTCCCGCCATTTGTGCGTTTCCAGTCGTCTGTAAAGAACAGAGTCAGAACTAAGAGCTGTCCACAGTGCTGTACTAGATGCGTCATTAGCAAGCGTTGCGTTGATATAATTATGGTGATCTATCTTTGCGTAATTGAACTTAAATATGCCAACTTATATGATGAATTTCTATTAATTCATTCTGAACATTTATATAGCGCTCCTTCATGAACCTACTCAGGAGCGCTCCCAGCCGAGCCACGACTAAAGAAACAAGACTTGAGGGACTTGCACTACCCTAACGGTTGGATCACAAGCAAAGAGCGGAGCTCAAATGGGAGCTCGTTCCGTATTGAAGGGCACACAACCGAGAAAGTACATCTATATACGTGTGTCTGTAGGCTTGTGATTGTACAAAAAACATGCACCTATTTACAATAGGCATGATATCATGTAGGGCCCATCATCCCCTATGCACGAGTAGGCTTAAATATAATTCAGCAGCGCCGGATATTCGTAGAAATCAGGCACTCATCAGAGGCAGACAGTCGTCACATCAATTATCACTTTCTAATATAACTTATTTTGGAATAATCCTATATATTATATAGCGCCACACTGCCTTTTGTGGCGCCATTTTATGTAAGATCACATATAAGCTCCTGTGGTAGTCGATTTGTGCTGAAATTGTATAAAAGATTGAGTCGGAATATTATACCGGTTTCTTGTGTTTTGAAAGTAGGAATAAACATTTGAAAACTTTTAACGGTGTCAGTGTCAATTAAAAGATATTGTAGGCCTACTATTAGACCTAGCATTTTGTAGAGATAAAGGAAAATGTTGAACTAGATCAAGAGAATAAGAGAGATGAGCAGATGGCACCTTTGTATAAACACACCATACGTACATGCAAACCATAAACAGAATACATACGTGAAAGTCTACATATTGCCTACATGAGTTGGATTATCGATGGTCTGTTCATAGCTGGGCAGTTCTTGAATTTGTCTTCTGCAGGTTTCCGTCGAAGATGCGTTTTCTTTATCCGTAACTTTTCTGCACCTAAACACGTACGATACGAATTGGCTTAATACCAGATTTCTTTCACGTCGTAAAAAGTCTTGCTCACAGAGTAGGCCTAGTTTTGTAAACGCACAGTAATTATTGTCTGTTTTTCTTCTATGCTAAGCAAATGTATGAAATTTGTTTACAACTGTCTAACAGCTCCGATTAGTAATATTATGATTAAGCACGTTTAATCTGCACTGGTTATTTAGTAATTAATTCTCGCTATCACTCAGTTATCCAATTGCGGAGTGCAGAGATCTTCAGATCATTATCAGCTGTGATTGTTATTGTCTATGCCTCTGTTGGCTCTTTGCTGTGGAACATCCTTCCTGCTGTGACTAGTGTTGCAACATTATCTAGTAGCACAACTGTTTCTGCTCGTTCTCTTAAAACTTTTCTCGCCTCGGATCAGGTTGTAATGTGAGAGGCGCTTTATAAATCCGTAAATAGAATAGAATAGAACAAGTAATTTCTGTTGGGTTGATTTTTAATGCGCAATGAATTTACCGATAACGCTACAAAGCCCAGGTTACGTTGTTCGTGTGGACCTCTTCTGCTCATGGCAGCTTTTGAAGGCATGTGTGGATTTTGTGGACGTTCCACCTGTTGCTCATTTAAGGCGTTATATAGGCTATGTTACAGGCAATGTGTGAAACAGGGATTTTGTAAAATGCCTGATTTAGTAGATCTTGGGCAACATGTAAATCACCCATTTACGGTTAGGGTTAATTCAGGGTTAGGGTTAGTGTAGAGTTGCGTCTACTGACAGAGTGTTAGAGATACTCTGAATACAAGAATCGTCCGAAGAGGGCAATCTGACAGACCATTAATCCGAACTTTAAGGAAATACATCTATTTCTATCCAGTCAATTCTAATTTTTCTGTAAGCTAGAAGCGGTCTGTCCAGCTTATAATCACCGTAAATGAATGTCATCATCAACTTGCCTCAGGTGGGTGTAGAGAACGAGGAGAAAAACGGAGGCGCAAATGACGAAGATAGTTGTTGGAGGAGCTGTTCCAGCCGTTTTCATGTGGTGCTGAATTGACCCTGTCACACACAGAACATCTAACGTATATATAAGCTTAGCTATCTAATGCAGGCAGCCATTGATATATTAGCGACTTTGTTTTCTTAGCATCGGCATATGAGGACGGGTGCATGCTACTCGCCACCTGATAATTCTTATATAAAGTGTTAAATTTAATATGAAACACAAGATATAAAACCAAATGTTATAAGAAATCCGATGAGGTCAATGCTTTGGATGACGTGATTCATCCTAATATTCATTACTAATATTTCATTGTACCAGCGCTAGTTTAGATCACAGGATGACGCAATAATAATTTTCACCACTGTAGGCCTAAATTGTTTGAACAGCTGCTGCCTCTGAAAGAAAATTAAGTTAGAGGTTTCTGACAATGTTATGCAAAATAAAAGGAAAATAGAAAGCATATGTATCTTGCAGAATCTTGCCTGCATTTATTGACCCTGATATAGAGGAGGGTTAAAAAAACAGTTTTGTCTTCCCTTCTTCTAAAACGCAGCCAGCCCCACAGGATTTGTTGAATTACAATTGTAGGTATCACTGTTGATCATGGTTTATCTAGACTAGTGCATGCCTGTGTGAACCAAACTTGTTGTGGATCGTACACAATGTTTTATCTTTAGTTTAAGTTCGATAAACATGTCAAATGAGACTGCTAATATTTTTTGCAGTTGCAACCAAGTTCAATATACCTAAGATAACAGTTGCTTGTTGCAATTTTATCCGCGTTCTATTGTAGTATAGGCCCACAAATATTAGGCCAAATAAGACGGTAGGCATAACGTCTTTTAAAAATTAAGACTGATGGGTCCACATGTGTTAAGTGAGAATGTTTCGTTTTCTGTGCAATTTAGTGTTAGATTAGTGTCAAATATCGTCGTTTAGCTAATTACGTTGGATTTTATCAAACATTGTCATTTTTTTTACCACAGGCCCTTGAAGCTGCAAATCCTAATGCTGACAAAGGAGAAAGAGGCCGCGAAAATGTTTACCACGAGAAACTTGATGGAGAGTGGGTGGGTGGGTGGGTGGGGTAGGAGAAATGCCAGACTTGCTAGTCTTACAGTTCCACCACCTCCACAATTACAAATTACAAGTAAATTGACCACTGAGCCTATACGTCATATTTATTCGCTAAGACCGAAAGCCAGCTCAGTTGAAGAGCAAATGTTCAACCCTATAGCATTATAATTGGCTCTACGCAAATCCTAAGAGTTTAGGTACAACCATTAAAGGACCGAACTCCAAAACGACAGAAGGAGACAAAACGAAAGGGTGATTTAAAGACTGGAAATGAACGAAAATAAAGCGAATAGATGGATGAAAGGAGAAACCAAGGACCAATGTACACAGTAGTCAGGACAAGAAATTTCCTAAATGTATATTTTGCTAGTTTATGGGTTACAATCGGGAGCTAGAACTATTCAAATCTTGTTGACATAACAGGCTGATTCATTAACTTTTTCTGATGAAGATGAATAATGGCGAATAACTATGCCAGCAGAATAAAGATAATGCCGTTGGTGGTTTAAAACATCATATTTTCAAATAGAAGCAAAAGTTGGATTGGGGCGACATCTATGTTTAAAACTAAAACGTATGTACGAAAACGTGACGAGTAGCCATTCATCTAATGTAGATTCTTTGAGGAGAAACGAATTATAAGGAAACACGACGAATAAAATTGTCCTGCGGGTGTGAGACGGATGGAAGGACAGTCGGACCAAGTAATGAACGGACAAAGAGGATGACAAAAGGACGAACTAAAGGAACGGATGACGAAGTCTAGTTTCTCCGAGGTGTCCGATGTATGACGGCGTAATATTGAAGTCGTCTGTAGCCGTCTGTCATCTCCTATGTAGCAATACGATTATCGTGAAGTGTCGACGCATAGGGGATACCCGACAGGAGAGTAGCGGTCGTCGTCCCCCCTCCCAGCAGTAAATAAGACGGCGGTTGCGGGGTTGGAAAGCGAGGTACGGACGGGTGGATTGACCATCGGGCAGGAATCGGCCCAGAAATAAAACGGACCCGACGTGGTCTGTCCGATCAGCGGCTGTGACG
>OY365806.1:5639256-5722048 GCA_959347315.1 Bimastos eiseni
AAGAGGCAGCGTATTGCGGGCAACAAATGAAGACAGTGTGGTTTTAAAATTTTAACGAATATATGTATGTATATATATATATATATACCCAAGGAATCTATATTAGAGGAATGATTACTCATAAAGTATCCTTGTACACGTTTTACTCTTAAACATATGCCAAGAACAGTTATTCATTTTGCTGACATAGTTCAGCTTATTCATCAATTTATCTTCATAGTTATGAAGTCAGCTTGTTATGTCAAAAAGATGTCAGCATTTCTGGCTCCCGAAGAAGTGGCGAAAAGACGTAGCATAGGGAGTTTCCAGATTTGTGCATACTGATTCATGGTATAGGCATATGCTCAAAAGAGAAGAATCATATCTAATCCAATTGTAGGACATGCCCAGTGATTGAATTGTCGGGGGTTAGGGGGTTGGGAGGTTTCAACATCCCAGTTCGTTTTTCAACCCCCCTAGTTAAATCTAAAAAATTACCTTGGAGGGATCAGGGCAAACTCCCCAGATAAACTTTCAGTGGCTTAGTGTATCTTAATCGGGTCCCTAGCTAGTGCTCAAGTCTTTAATTATTATATTTTTTATTTAGAAAATCGTTATGTTACATTTTCAGTAACATAGCAACGATATCTAGTAGGCCATATATGGGCATAATTATTAATGAGATATGATCTCTCGTTTTTGGCATTTTGACTATGCGAATTGAAAATTAGACCAGTGAGACCACTAAGTCCACTATAATGTAGGACGACCTGGTGTGACAAATATTTGTGGAGACGTTGAGAAGTCCATTTGTTCACAAACATCGCTCATTCTGTAGCGATCGCTCTATTAATATCTACAGTCAGTTCTGCTGGATTATTTGTGTTGGTCTACTGCTTACGCAACATGGCCTACTTTGGTTTCAATTTAACGACACTGTGTGACAGCAAGGATCACCAGCGTCGCCCTCCTCCTTTATCCAGACTTGGCACTGCATGGCACTACCAAAGTGCGAGCGGTGTCGTTTTGACCCGCTTTAGTTCACTGCACGAATGTTTACGAGTTATCTGTCATTTAATGAGAAATACTCTACGTCCGACGACAGAAAAATGAATCGCTTCAAGATCATTTTTTGCAGTTCTTGGGACTTAAACGCTGAGTCAGAAGAAAACGTTCGTAAATATTGGCTATGAAACTGACGCAGTCTCATTAATTCACAAATTTACTCTCTACACGCTCAATCAGTCGATGAATGAAACTTAATATAACGCCTCTATGAGATATTTACTCAAAGGCAGTACCAGTCCAAATAGGCCAACGACTGAAGAAGACAGACTTCAGAAAGGAGATGAGTACAAGCAGATAAATTCTAGGCAGACAATTATTATTTTATATTCTTGATATATTTTTTATTCATCTGTTGATAGACTGCTTTAGTCAGTTAGTATTTTACTAGTAATTAACTAGTTAATTGTAGTTATGAGAAATCAGAGTAGAACTAACATCGGTTGGGATCGATATATCTCTGTTCGCATCGATCACCAATCCAGTTCGATGGGCAGCTGAAAACATCGACAGTTATCATTTAATCAAGGTCCAGAATGAATTAGTGTACAATAATTATAGCAACAGCCAACAACAAATGACAAAACTTCCTGGGTATGAAAGTCATTCGATGCACTGGCCCATATTAAGACCATTGGATTGACCTCTGCCGACCCAATTACTCAGCTTATATGGCAAGTGCCAAAACTCTCTAAAACGTCATCAAACTTCGCTTAAC
The DNA here is from genome assembly GCA_959347315.1 of Bimastos eiseni. NCBI lineage: Eukaryota > Metazoa > Annelida > Clitellata > Crassiclitellata > Lumbricidae > Bimastos > Bimastos eiseni. The sequence continues at coordinate 5,641,019 of OY365806.1, forward strand.
GGTTACAAAGTTCTACTTTAATTCAGCTGTCTTGTTCCATGTTCTTATCCATAGCTTGTTGTATCACCGTCTGGGCTTGAAAATATCGAAAGCATTGCTTATGTTTCCTGATCAAAAATTATACGAGAGAAGCGCTCAAATATTATAAGCAACCAGACGACTATCTTCACGTGCTATTAGCCAGCCTAGGAATATTTATACTTGATCGCATTACTAGACTGAAAATTAGTATGACCACTTCCATTGCCATTTTTCTCACGGATTTCTTGCAACTCAATCCCAGAAAGATGGCCAATCGTGACGAAGCTTCTGTGCTCGACTATGAAAGCTCAGTGCGGCGAATGACCTATAGTAGCGTTGCAGAGCCGAGCAGAGCCGAAAAGATCTGCGATAAAGAGTCGATGAGACCTGGCACACGCATGACTAGCATGAATGAGCCAAAGACATATATGCTTGGTTCCTGCAGTTCGGTCCTTTGAGGGTTGTACCTTAACTCTTAGGATTTGTGTAGATTCGATCATATATGTCTTTAGCTCATTTATTCAGTCATTCATTCTGAGGACTTATATTGTTACCCTTGAAGATACTCTACATGTACTCAAAGTCGCTCCCATCTCATCTCCAACGTACCACATCCCTAACATACAAAATACTTCAAGTGTTTGCTGCAGATATCCATCCTGGACCCTTGCAGATGGGGTATTTGAAACAATTGGGGCCGTATACAACGACTGAGGCAACTTAATTACACTGGATTATAACAGCTATATATCCGCGTTCAAGTTTCAACTCCAGTCTCCACATCATTGTCGTTAGGGAATTTGGCGTTTTCGGTGCCCTCTGTCCGCAACCTCTTCAATCTTCATTTCGGTCTAGGCCAGTGGTTCTTAAAATCGTGGTCCGCGGACCGCGAAACTCTGGTCAGTGGTCCGCTAAAATGTTTGGTTAAAGTTAAAGCAGTGGCGTAGCGAGGGGAGGCGAGGGGCACTTGTCCTACGGGCGGCATTTTCGGAAAAAAATAAATAAACAATTATTTTTGCATAACTTGCACTCTTCAAGATACTTGCTGCTGTTGTCTAAACCTAAAGCTTTTTTGCTATTTCTCGACTTAAAACTAACATATACGATATACAGAAGGACCATCGAATGGCATCTAGTGTTAATAGATACGCTGCAAAATGGCAATGTCGCCTCTGTCTATCTTGCCATGACTTTTGCACCTATCAAATAAAATAAATTTTGCAATTATAATAATGCGCAAACTCTTAGATTAATGAAAAGTCATTCTTTCCTAAGTAAAAAGTTGGATTAATTAAGGACAATCTCTGCGAAAATATAAATTTGATTTATGAAAAAACTTGCAAAATGCATCATGTATTGTTGCAAATAAAGTGTTATGAAACAGAAATTTGAGTAATGAAAGACGTTTTAGCCTACTTTAAGTGATGAAAAAAAATAATGCAAAGTTGGATTCACAATCGAAATCTAACTTAAATGGAAGTTGGATTTATCAAAAAAATCTTTCATAATTAGAATCTGGGTTGATGAAAGGGTTATTGCCTAAAGAGAATTTGGACTTTCAAAACTAAAACTGATTAAAATAAACTAATGAAAACCTACTTAAGACGCACAATTAGAGAATCATTACATTCCGATTTAGCAATTCTCTCAGTTGAACGCTCTTTGACAGGCACAATTATTAACTTTGACAATTTTATTAGTAATTTTGCTGCAGGGAAAGCAGGAAAGCAAGAAAAGTACATTTTTTAATTGTAACAGTTGACAGGTATAATGAAAGTATGAGACCGTAATCCGTATGATAAGTTCATTCATTCATTCATTCATTCATTCATTCATTCATTCATTCATTCATTACGAAAATTTATATAGCGCCCCTTCAAGGTTACTAGGCCTACTCATGAGCGCTACAATTAGTCAAAGTTATCAGTTACTAATCTATTCTATGTACCATACCTACTATGGTCTCACTATGATTAAATTATTGTTTAGGCCTAGGACTTTCTTTTCAATACGTATAGAGAAAAAATAGGCCATATGATTTGTATAGTTTAATTTTAATTTTATGGGAACTTTCTATAATTTTCGATCTAGCTTGCAAGACGTTTAGTCACTTTATTGTGAGACTTGCTTTATTTGTTTGTTTTATAACTGGTTAATTTCTTAATTAATATAATCTTATTCTATTTTCATATCTTTATATCTAATGACAATGCATTTTAATTAGTCAAAGGACATACAGCTTTAATGTCGACGGTGCATGCTGATGCTGTTACTAACTGTAGACCCTACAATTATTTGAATACTGAATAGAATAATTATAATGTATATAAGAACTTAATGAAACCACTCAAAACAGGCGCCCTATGCCTATCGCCTTGTGCATATCTCGGGGTAGGCCTACATATACAAAAACGAAGTAATGGAAAAATAGGCAGAGGCGGCATTTTGTACCTTCGCCTCTGGCGGCGCTTTGCTTCGCTACGCCACTGAGTTAAACAAATTATTTTTACACTTCTCTAACACTAATTTAGTATTAATTTAATTTTGTCATTAATTTAACAATCTAACATAATCTAAATTAAAAACTAAAACATGTGAGTAATATAATAAACTCACAAAGGCATACACCGCAAAAAACCAGAAGCACTTTTAACGTGCGTCTCAGTCTGTGCTCGGGGAAATGCACACTGTCGATTTAGCATGCACGTAAACACTACACCTTGGGACCCCAAACAGACTGAAATTCAGTCAAACAGTGGCAGCAGAGGGTATCGCCAGATCAATTCACTTAAAAATTGGCACCGGAACGATACGAGAACCTTGGCTACTGCGGACTCGATTTGGTATACATATAGTGTCGGAGAATAAGTTTGTACCTCTGTCTGCTCTGATAAATTTTCTAAGATTTGTATTACATTACACTATAGAAAACGTACAAATTTCATACTACTTTACAGTTCAGCCCATTCTACAGTTTAGGTTCTTACCTACATCCTGCTCGTCGGAATCCGTCGTGGAATTCAACAGCGAAGCATTGGCCGCCATTCAGGCAGCTCGTCTGGTCACTTTCCATGGACCAGCAGCTCTGCCGATGTGTGACATGGACTTCAGACGATGAGAACCAACGAAGCGGAGCGACATCCAGTGGCTGGTGATGATGCTGTGGCTTCAGAGGCTGGTTCGGCCGGACGATGAACTTCTTGTGATTCTGGTCAGTAGCCTCTTTTATAGCATCATCATTGGTATCTGCATATCGTTATCACCAACATCACTTTCATTGCATAATCGCGTTTATATCATCATCGTCGTCGTCATAGTCGGAATCATCTTGATAATCATCATCTTAATCCTCATCATCATCATCATCGCCATCATCAGCAGCGTTGTCGTTGTCATAGTAGTCGTGCCGAACAATTTGTAGCCAATGCTGCCTTTAAATAATTTTAAACTAGGCCTACAGGTTCTGTTTTTGGCTTATTATTTATGACTGTCTGGACTGTTTTGTTCTGAGTACTTCTAACTTCTAAACCGGTGAACAAGCGAACTATGTGCTTCCTCTGTGGCATTATGTAAAACGCGTCACGGTGAATATTAAGATCTTTTCCTGTTATCGGTGTTGTAAATTAATAAATGTATCTTAAAATAAAGTTTAAGAAAATTGTTTCATAAAATAAATACACTAACTAAAAAATAACACATATTTGAAACAGGAAAGCATCACCAGATTCCTTTCATCTGGCTTTCCGGTCAAGAAAAAAAATCGGACCAAGTACAGAAGAAAAAGAAGAAATCGAAATTACGGTGTCGGATTTACTGAGTGGTTCTGCGTGCTAGAAAAGAAACTTGGCCATACAACCCGCCGAAAAGTGGGAACACTTGGCGTAAAAGTCAAGATGGGAACGAAAATAGGGCCTATATATTGAATGAGCAAATAATATAATGAAATATCGTAGGCTATTATAGCGAAGATAGAAAGCAGCAGCTGAAGTCGCTGTGAAGAAATTTTTTTATTACAATGAACATCTACATTAAAGCTGGTTGCAGAAGCTAAAAAGGAGGACCTTGAGAACATTAATTATTCTAAAGTCTTTGACGCGTGAGAAAATTGTGACAGGAAACATTTGTACGAAAATTGACATAAACTCTGAAATTTGATATATAACTTCACTATCTCAATTATTAACATTCTCAAATATGCAAGTGCAGGTTCATAGATTGTGATCATTGTGTTCTATAAAATTTATTGTATTTGGTAGGTCCTAGCTAATTTTGACGTCATTTTATTCGACAATTCAGATGCATTTCGGCACCGTTTTTCTAGAAAAAACACTGATCATCATTATTAACAATAATAATAATAATAAAAGTAATAGTAATAATAATAACAATAATAATAATAATAATTACAACAACAACAACGCCGAATTATATGGCGCCGTAAGTGCGACCATACCACCGCAGGAGCACCTATCAATTATTATTATGCCAAAATTAGACTAGTAATAATAATAATTAATGACAATGATATTATAGGCCTACTTCATCCTCTGGATTATTGTTTAACTTCTGAGGTATTATGGGTCCCTCTGTGCAATGTATATGAACAATGAAAAAATATATAATAACACAATAATCACAATATGCAGTTACTAAACGGGTTAGTGCGTCAGTACGTGAGATCTCTCGATTCATACACTTTTGACCTTTTGACCTTTTGACACAATTGACCTGAAAGATGGCGTATCAGTGCGATCGAGGACGGAATGAGTAGGTAACACTCTTTAAAAAAGGCAAATAATAGTATGTGCACCTTTTACTCGGAAGATGCACAGTATTAAATACGATTTTATTGTATTTTATCTAGAAAATGTCATTTTTAATCGGTTCAATATTATTCTAGGCTCAACGACGCCTCAGTTGCGGCTACTAGTTAGTTAATATAGTTAGCTAATGGTTAGTTAACATAGTTAGTTAATAGTAAATTAAGCCAATTGTAGGTCAATAGGCCATAGTTGGTTTTCTTACCGTAGCAGTCTGTATCCAGCAAACAGTCGAGAATATCTTGTAGGAAGCTCTTGGACGATCTTTGGCGCGCAGGGTTCGCAACCGATACGGATTTTTTCGAGTACGTCAGGTAGGGTATGTACATCGTTGTAACCGGTTTACAAAAACAACCACAGCAGAGTCTGAAGTGGAGCCAATTTCCAACTGCGTCGACTTCCACGCTGACTGCGGAAGGCTCTTACCAACTCGGCTTTTATCGGTTCCACGCTTTTAGCATTGACAAGAAACTTACTGTAGCAAATGGATAGACGCACAGGCGGGTGGATGGATGGGTGGAAGAATGGCGAAAACCAGGTGGAGGGTGGGGTTTCGATCGGGCTCCCGGTTATCCAGCAGACGACAGCGTGAAAAGGCGCGAAAAGGAGGACGTAAGGATATATTTAGTGAGACATGCGGAGGCGTTGGGGTAATTGACCTGAAAGATGGCGTATCAGTGGAGCTGAACGACATGTATCGGAAGGGCGACGTTTCTGATGGCCGAGCATCTTCAATTAGGTGGTCGTCTTCTTGGTCCGTTCTGAAGACGATCTGCATTAAACTGTCACGACCATCGGACACTTCGAATGATCCTCCAATGATCTGCATACGACGACCTCCAATGACTCCTCGCCTCCTCCTCCTTCTCCTCCTTCTCCTCCTCCTCCTCCTCCTTCTCCTCCTCCTCCTTCTCCTCCTTCTCCTCCTTCTCCTCCTTCTCCTCCTTCTCCTCCTTCTCCTCCTCATCCTCCTTCTCTTACGCTTCTCGTGTCGGTTTCATGATAGTTGCGACCCTGGATCCCTTTCCCCATCTCCATTTGTGTAGTTTATTCTTCTATTTCTTTATTCTATCTCTGTTTATTCTTCTGTTTCTTTATTCTGTCTCTGTTTATTCTTCTATTTCTTTATTCTATCTCTGTTTATTCTTCTATTTCTTTATTCTATCTCTGTTTATTCTTCTGTTTCTTTATTCTATCTCTGTTTATTCTTCTGTTTCTTTATTCTATCTCTGTTTATTCTTCTATTTCTTTATTCTATCTCTGTTTATTCTTCTATTTCTTTATTCTATCTCTGTTTATTCTTCTATTTCTTTATTCTATCTCTGTTTATTCTTCTATCTTTTTATTTATTCTTCTATCCCTTTACCCAGCAATGCGTCAGATTTTTACAAAAGGGAATTAGCAATATTTAGACCTACGTTTGAAACACGCTATGAGTTATTTCCGTTTTACTCTATATACCTTTCCCGTTTTTATTACACTCTTAGCGCTTCTAGTTTCCGTTTCAAAATGGCGTCAACAGTACTGTAAAAATTGCGGTAAATTATATGCTTAGCTGTTCGAATGACCTCTTTTGATGTGATGAACCTTTAGCCATGATTCAAATCATGCAAAGGTGATCAGTTCCGAATTACTATCCGTCACAATCATGTTTTCCAGGTGTATTTAGGTTGTTTGCTACTCCAGCTTGGTCAAGGTTAAACTGTAGGCTATCATTGTTTGACCTTTACTATTTGTTAAACGTCATTGTGTTACATTGCTTCACCTGTTCTTTGCCTTGCTGCGTTTAGATTGTGCCAATATAGGTGTACATGTAAGTCTGGAGTGGATAGAGATTAAAGGAGTAGTTCAAAATTGAAACAAAGTGGGGACCCTGTACAATTTATATTTTTGAGTATGAATGAAAGACTGATTGACAGTATACTGTAGCTTACACAGTACTAGAAAATGTTGCAAAATCCAAGCATTAAAACTTACATGATAAGCTTACTACACTCACTTATCAAAGTTATCATCGATTCAACATCATTCGTCACTATCGGATAGAGAGAAACTTAGTTCTCCAACATCGTAATAAAACATATTATTGATGCAGAAAGAGAAAACATTGATGTGTCATCATAGATTTATTAAAATTACGAGAATCCTGGCACAATTATATGATAAATGTGAACTTGTTGCCCAAGATATTGGCGTCAGTTGTTCTCCTCAAACGGTTAATGGAGTGGATAGCATCAATAATAATAATAATAATAATAATAATAATAATAATGATCAAACTGCTCAGGTATGTGATCGAAAGCTAACTGAAAAATGAAAACGTACAAATATCTACGAACTGCGGTTATTGAAACAGTTTTACTTGCAAAGTCGGCAATGAATGAATTCAGAGATGGACTATTTTATTAGATTATTGATTCCGTAGTAACTGGACTTATTAAACATCTTGGTGCAGTGGCAAGTCTTTGCAAAACTTTTGATTTTTTGGAAGTTTCTCCAAGACGATTATGACTACAGGGTCATTTATGAAAACTTCTGTGAAAGTTGCTCTGCCGACATATGCAAGGATTTAATAGACGAGGTTGACTCATTAAAACAAATTTGTCAGGAAAATATTGGCTAAAAAATTATTCAACCTTTTCTGTTGTTAATAAGCTGCATGAAATCTTGCTACAGAATCTCTTCCTCAATTCAATTGTTGCCATGAGGACTTTTTGTCTTCCAGCTTCCGTTGCAAGCGCAGAGAGATCATTAAGTGTATTTGTCCTTCTTTTCCCCTCTCAATGGGCCTGCATGTACGTCTTGTCAAGTTGGTATTGATGTAAAAAATTACGGTAGCGGTTACAACTCGAGTGGTCGATAAAAGACTTTTTTCCAATTTCATACTTTTATACTACTTTTATACTAAGTCATTTAAATTCAAACAACAGCAGCAGCTAATAGAAAGCGCTACGTTCTACACTTATCAAAGCAAACTCTGTGCTTAGTGGGTGTTGCGAAACTCTTATGTTGTACTGATGCAAAACAATTACTTATCGCCCATGAATGTAACAGGGTAAAAAGAACGCCATGGTAGGGTTATGAAGAAACGAAGAGGTAATGATGGGAGATGACGTGAGGATTAATTGTCTCTTTTGGGTTTCCGTAGTTTTCACTGCATTTTCCCAAATTTTCCCTAATAGGGCTTAGGTTGACATATTATTGTCACTGAATAGTTATCTAATAGTCCCTTGTGACCTCACATAGTGTCAATGGAGCGTTATCAAATCGTCCGTAGGTCTATTGCTGCCACAGTTTTAATTGAATTGTAACCAACTTCTTCCTATTATCATTACTTATTATTATTATTAAACAGCACTTCTATTGCGCCAGTGTCTAATGCTAAGTGCTTCAATGGATGGTGCATCAAATCCACACCGCGATCCTGTCAATTCCAGGAGGTCAGTCCGGCAAGACAATATATTGGCCTATGCATTCATACTCGTTATTAAATTCCTGCATCCTAAACAGCGCTCAGCAGCAAGTTGCTACTGTGATGACAACTGCCGACATTTCATAATATAGCCAATTACACCGACAGTTGGCGATCACTCGTCACCCAGTGTTTATTGTCTTTGCATGTGTGGCCACGGACCAACTGCAGCACGGTTGGTACCAGTCACCATAACAGAATATATGCGCTATATAAATGTCAACGCTACTGAGGGGCCATATTGGAGGCCATTTCGAGCGATTTATTACCGCGTTCAGACGTCGCATTTCTAACCGGTGGTGACACCAAGCGGTGACATCTGATGGGTTGAATCGATTTCTATTCAACTCTACATCGGTTCCTGTATAAAGCAACGGTCACTGTAGAAATTGAAGCAACGCGCAGCACTACTGTGGTTGTCTGAAGATAGGTCATAATATTATGCCTCATGTACTAGTTTAATGCTGATAGACGATTTGTATTTTCATTACCTGACATTTATCCAATGAAATAATATAATCATGTAGGCTATACACATGTGTATATTCATGTGCGCATAAGATGGTTTTGGGTGTGTATGTATATAGCATATAAACATTTGAAAGACGCAACACCAAGGTAACAACGCATCATCATCCATCCCGACGGTTCATCTAAGTCAAAAGCGATTGATAAGAGACACAGAGAGACGCATGCCGAGTGTCTTTCTACGACGATCCTATGAATTGTGTTTACGGAAAACGACGCCCACTCAACCCACTACTCTAACCCGAAATCCTAATTGAATTTTTTCCGTTTCGCTGATTTGAAAACTTACACCAACAACTAGGCATCTATAAGGTGTGTAACCCTTCTTCATCTATGATTACCCACAAATATGTTTGTGTGTGAAAGAAAACTTAGATTTACGTATAAATATAGCTAATGATTAACAAGCGATTGTTCTCCAATATATGGGGCTCGCATAAGAGTTGAAAAAAGCTCAATATTTTGGAGTGATGATGGTAAAATCTTTGAACAACAAGAGAAACAAGCGATTCCCTTGAAGGGATTTAATACAGATCAATCAATCAATCAATGCAATTTATATAATAAGTGTGTCAATAATTTTGTGCCATGTCTAAGACCTGCGTAAGTGAGGTCGGATTCCCTCGTATTCGAGCTCGGTTCTTCTGATTCAAGATTGGTCCAGTACCGATCACAGAAATTCTGGAGTCGTAGGCAGGGCAGTCACGTGCCTCTAGAGCCTAGATTATTCGTAGGTATTTATAGGAAAATTTACTGCTGGTCCGGCTATGACTCTGTGAGGCGGGCGGCAACATTGAGGATGACCAAAAGTCTAGTCGCATTTGTAGAAGAGAGACAGACCACTGTAGACCGCATGGTCAGAATAGATCCTCGCGCAGATAAGAACATGGACCATAGCGTACAGAGGAAGTGATTGGCGGATGAAATGAATTAAGCTAAGCATGAATTTGAGAAGCATTAGCGAGAGACACAATTGACGTGATCTGATAGATCGAGATAATAAAGCCAAGATCACGGTAAGAGGGAGAAGAGCATATTGGGATATCTAAGTAGAAAGTAGTTGACATGAACCCTGGAAAGCTGGGCATGAATGCGAAGCCAAATGAATTGTATCTTGTATTGGATTAGAAAAAAACGAGTAGAATACAGCCGTGGTTCAAGAGCAGCTGAAGCCTCTATAAGACACGCTCAATCATAGCAGCGACAGTGGAAGTATAACAGTTAAAGTAAGTCTGTGTGTCTATAGCATGATGGTGGGATGAGACATCCAGTGGACCATGGAACCTCACTAGATCTAAGGTATACAAGAGAAACAATAGGAGAGGGTGGACAGAGCCGCGAGGTACAGTAAGCAGACCAAAGTTGCACAGAAAACACGAGGAGGCCTAGTATCAGTTTCTTTTGATCACCAATTATACAGCAGTAGTGGAACTGATAAGCCTTCTTAATTTATACAGGATCCCATCAACATAATTAATGGATGGTTGCGGTTGCTTAACGACACCATGTCATTACATAGTAACAAAAATAGTTAGAGTTGCCCTCCTCCTTTTCAAGGCTCTGGATTGGCACTACCAGAGTACGAATAGGTCTACCAGGTAGTGTATGCGTACTGCTTTTCTAGCTGCCTTTCTCAGCCAGAATAAACATACCCAGGAATGTCTTATACTCTCAGTATTTCAATTGCACATCGTGAAACCTGCGTTGAGTGTATGCCAAGACAATGTGATGTCCGGACTAAGCAAAACAACGATCCAACTGAGCAACACATTGACTGAAAGTTGGGTAGTAGGCCTAAATCGAAGAAATGGTTTGCGACCTAGCTACCCACAAAAATTCAAAGTGAGAATCGTGATCAGAAGTTATAAATCTATTTGAAACGACAAAAAAGTTTACAGGCAGGATAATCTTTGTTGTAGACCACAATGCACGAGGCTAATATTACCAGTTGTGATTTATTGCTAGGTTCTAGTGTTTCGGTCTGCTTGGGGTCTATTCATATATTACTCATGGTCGACTTATTTCTGAAAATTGTACTAATAATCTAATAGACCGATATAATAGATCTATGTTTGGTTTGTCTTCTGACTAATTTGCAGCTGTACTTCGAGTTCTTGAATGTTTGTTCTCATTTTAGAGTATACATGGTTTTGCATTGTCTTAGGTCTAGGTCTCGTTTTGAGGGAAAGTTACTTTATTAGGACTAGATTTAGTGTGAAGTTTGGTCTGGTTTCCCTGTGGTATATTTCTTAGCGGTGGCATGTGCTAAATAGGTTTTGAGTTGTATGGTCTCGAGACAGTGTCTCGGTCTCGAGACGTCTCAAGACAGTTTTTTAGTGTCTCGGTCTCGGGAGCCTGCTGTCTCGGTCTCGGTCTCAAGGTAGTGTCTCGAATTTTTAGAAACTGTCTTGAAGTGAAAGTCTTGTTCTGTCTCGAACAAGAGATCTCGATAAGTTTCGCGTTAACTGTCTTAAAACCTTGCGGCACTATAAAAACTATTCTCGGGAATTGGTACTATATACATTACAAGTTTCAAATTGAAAATACAAAAATGAACCTTATTCCCGAAAATTGAGACATTAGTATTTTCTGTGTCTATATAAGTTTTTTTAGATTACCATTCGAAGTTAAATGGTAGATAGGGGCCTACATAAGAATGTGAGGACGAAGAAAGCGAAGAAAATGAATACGGAGAAAATGAATGCGAAGAAAATGAATGCGTAGAAGAAGAATGTGATAAAGAAAACGGCGAAGAATACAAAATTTAACGTGAAGAAAAAGAATTCAAAGGAGAATGCGATGAAAAAGAATGTGAAGAAGTTAGTCTATGCGAAGAACGCGAAGAAAGATGCGAGAAAACAGAATTCTGCAATTATTCTTCTTCACAATCTTCTTCGCTTTCTTCTTCTTCCTTTTTTCTCCCTCGTATTTTTCTTACACCAGTCCCAACATTCGATTGCTGTGGGTTAATGCCAGGACCAACGGTTGCCACCGCAATCACCAGACGGATGCAGGTCGCAGATGGGACTTGTGTGCTATAGCACAGGATATAACGATCTCAAATCTAAAAACAATAAAATTAATAATAATAATAATAATCGATGACCGATGACCAATGGGGTCAGGCCACTCTCCCGATCAGGATGGGAGGACTGGGAATTAGGAGGGCGTCCTCGCTGGCACTTCCCGCCTTTTTGGCTTCAGCCGCGGGCACTCTCCAGATCCAGTCCCTCATCTTAGATTCAGCAGCGGTGAAATCGGACTCGGCATGCGACTCGGCGATGTCTACCTGGCTTCAACTTACCAAAGCTTCTGCCCCGACGACGCCAGGCCATAAACAAGCCCACTTTGACAGACCGCTGTTAAACGCGGTTCTGTCTGCACTAGAAGAAAAGCTACAGGATCCCTACGACCAGGCGAGACTAAGGGCCTTGCAGTCACCACACGCCTCGGACTGGCTATACGCTCTCCCGCTCGTTTCTCGCGATCTCAGACTGGAGGACGATACCGTGAGGGTGGCGGTCGGCCTACGTTTAGGGGTGGCCATCTGTGAGCCGCACACCTGCGCATGCGGCGCCTTCGTTTCTGCCAGAGGAGCACATGGCCTGTCCTGTTCATTGGGTTTTGGCCGTCAAGCAAGACACTGTAATATCAACGACCTTATCCATCGCAGCCTCAACAGAGCCGGTATTCCAGCAGTCAAGGAACCGTCAGGTCTTTCCAGATTAGATGGAAAGAGACCGGACGGGCAGATCCTGATACCGTGGAGTGGGGGGCGGACCTTACTTTGGGACGCAACTGTGGTGGACACAGTGGCCGCTTCCTATATCCCCGAAACAGCTTCCATAGCTGGAGGAGCGGCGGAGATAGCAGCCACAAGGAAACACACAAAATATTCTGAGCTAGAGAAGAAATACACTTTTGTTCCAATCGCTCTAGAAACCTTCGGTCTCCTCAATAGTGAGGGCCTCGCCTTTCTGTCTGAGACTGGACGCCGACTTTCGACAACTACCGGTGACACCCGAGAGACAAACTTCCTTTTCCAGAACTTGTCGGCATTGATCCAACGTTTCAATGCGGTGGCGTTTCAGGGCACCATGTCAAGATTACAATCCACTTTCAAGCGGCGACCCAGATAGCATGATAACAGATCCGTTGGCAATGCCAATGATGAATAATAATAATAATAATAACAATAATAATAATGTTAATAATAATAATAATAGTAATAATTATTATTATTATTATTATTATTATCATTGTAGTAAATAAAATAATGATAATAATAATAATAATATTCGTTTAATTTAAAACTGACAACCCGCAGTATGATTACAATCACAGAAGGAGCGAATGATGACAAGTCGCTAAATAGTAAATAAGTAAATAAAATAATAATAATGGAGTCGAATTTAACTGCCGGCAGCCACGCAGGGCGACAAGTCTATCAAAGTTTAATGTAAATGCAAATGTTCTAGATTTTTTGTATCAACCGTATATGGCTCGCTTTTCAAGAAACTGATTGGATAAGGTCCTTTCCCAGTTTCAATCGGCTCTAAGCCATTTGTGATCTCCTTGTTAGCCCGAGATTTAAATCAATTAAATAAGCCAACTTCGGGAGCAAACCGCTATTCGGACACTCTTTTGCACCTTGGTTTCTGATTGCGACAGCTCAGCATCGTGCATATTATGCCCGTAGTAGCTTTTCGCTATTGAACTCTCCTTCTGCTATAATTCGGTTTGAAAATATTATCTGTTTCTGAAAGCCGCTATATAAGTTCATAAATAGAATTGGATAGAATACGATGTGCAGCCGACCCTCTAACCAATGTGGCCAACCGAACCTAGACATAATTTCCGTGTCCGTTAAAATCTGCTGTCGGCGAATTCCATTGCATGCAAAGTACTAAACTTAATCACAACATTACAATATGTAAGAATTTGATATTCAATTAATGCTACGGTACATTTTTCGATGGAATTAATGATCAATTCATATCAGTTCATTAATTATTTTAAATATGTCAATTCAAGAGTTAATTGATACAATTTATGAACTCGCCCCTTCATCAATTCGTCACTGATTTATTATTTCTAAAATTAATTAGTTCATTCGTCAGTTATCAAATCATAAATAAATTCATTGTCTAATATATTCAGAAATCTATCAAAAACACACGGTGTGCTACTGTAACACTTCTCAATCAAGGCAAGTCAATAGCAAGCTTCGTATCAGAAGCGTTGGATACTATTTCAGGTCCTGTCTCAATTAGTGAGGCTTAATATTCATAAATTTCATTACTTTTATAAATCCATCAATTATTGGCTAATTCAACAAAGCTTCAAGCGTATCCTCTTCGTCTTACTCTGGCTCCGTATCTTGACTTCTGACTTATTGGTTTCAACCTGACTTCCCTAATGGATTTCTATGACTTGAAGCCAAGATTTCACATCGATTGGCATTTGAAAAACATTCTGGAAGCGGCGCTGTAAATTGAAAGCATTAGCTCAGATCATAGTAATGCTCCTTGACATTTGATTCATCATTAATTCAACAGTCATTTAATCAATAATTATCCCTCCGTATTTCACTTGTAGTTGGCGCTGTTATGGTCGTATGATCTGCGATATAATTAATGTCAGCACCTGCAATGACCGATGCGTCGTTTTCTCTCTGCCTATCAATGAATCACTGTTAGTGCGATTGGCGCTGAACCTGCCCACAGAATCAAGTGTAAAAGCAGGGCACGGCTGTCCTCCTCGGTTCATACCGGGCGTCCATTCCGCGGCCTCCCTGCCTGAACGCAAATGGCCTTTGGCGATACAGTAACCAGAACTAGATGTGCGGCGACAAATGGAACGGACAGAAGTGCTTCCGCGTACGCCCAAGTCCTCAGGCAACGGATAGCGATTCCCTTGCATGCAGTTGGACTCAATGTATAGTTTTTCTTAGTACGTCTCGGACGTAGGCCTAATAATTATTGAGGTCTTAGCATGCTGCTCCGAACGGACTTGTCGATCAGGCTTAAAGCACGCAGGTGCAGCGTTTGTTTTAGCGTCTACCTGAAAAGTCACCTGCAGGTTTCTTTATTAATATTTGCACCTGGAACCGTTGGAGCCAAGACGACGGCGAATTGCGCATTGGACGCTGGATGCTAACGTCGCTCGGGTTAAAATCAAATGGATTTGTAAACAGCACTAGAAAGACAAAACGTAAGTGTGTGTTTATTAAGACTACATTTTAGATATGTAAATAGTGTTTTTATGCAGGTCTATATATGTTTCATATATGTTTCGTCAACAACCTTATTTGCCTGAAAAGTCACCCATTTCCTTCCATCGTTATCGTATCAGGTAATGTAAGATAGTTTCTGCATAGTGTCTTATTTCGGGCTATTGTAAAATCGAAACTTTTAAAGCGCCACTTTAAAGTCAAGCGCAAGGCACCATCTTATTCACGAGCTCTGTATCGAATCAGAGAGTCCATGAGCAAGGTGTTCAAATGGGTTTCGTTCAGGTCGATCATTGATAGGAGAAGGTCAGGTAAGTAAGGGAGGAATTTTCAACCTCGAATATTAGAAATTCCTGCAGAGGCGAGACTTTAGCTTTGACCGGGGAGCTAGAGGAATAATGAATATAGAAGAGCCGAAGGTAGATGATGGTGAGTTATTGGCAATGAAGGTGGAAGAACCGTAGAGGAACAGTATTGAGAACTTGAGAAGTCTAGAGTTGTGAGGAGGTAAAAAAACCGTTTTATCAGCTCTATATCATCCATTTAAGCCATCTCTTATAATATCCTTCCGAAATGTGCTACTTGCTTTTAGAGAATATAGATAGCCTACGGAGGCAGTTCAATTATACAGTTGTTTTCACAGCTATGACAATTTCGAAAGACACAAGACACTATTGTCTCCTAACTACATAGTGAACTAAATTGTACTTGTAACAACTCTGTTGTACGTTGCTGTTGGTTCAATATAAATTTATGGTTATAGTAATCTATATTTCAGGATCTAATGCGATCCAGTCTTAAATCAAGGATCAGTGATTCAAATCAACCGTGAGGTCGTTTCCGTCGGACAACTTTGACATTTGACGATAGCTTCAGTGACACATGCCATACAACCCTGCTCAATATAACCAACAAGACTGTGGCCTATACTGCACTTGCTGAATTAGAGGAACAAAATAGTTTGTATGACTTAATTGGAATAGCTGTATGCTGTGAACTACTTATGAACGTCTTTGCACACGTCTGTAGGTAGCTCGCTCAATCATTGGATATCCAACGTAAGAACTTGAATAGAAAGTTGTTAGATACGGAGAACAATCGGAAGAAAGTGGAAAATGATGTACCTGAATTCTATTTCTACCTCAAATGAATGCGTCCTAAGTGCTGCGGGTGACAACCGCTTAGAATGCTACAGTTCCGATTGTGTCAACGAAACTTCACTAATCGCAAAGTCCATGTCTTGGAACTACTCAGATGAAGTAGACGACGCAAGACGAGGTGGAAAAGACAATATATGGAAGAGAGACAATGGCGAAATAGTAGACAGAGAAGAGAGTCACGCTACTGTAAAGATTGCGGGGATTAATGAAATTTCAGAGAGAAAAGACAGCGCTGGTATCGGCGGCAATGAAGGAATTACAGAGAGAGAAGAACAGGAAAGAACTGCAGATGAGAAAGACAACAAAACAATTACCGACAACATAGACAATGCACGATCATCAAAAAAAGCAAACGAATACCGACAAAACAGAGAAGACCACGTGACAGGAAGCAAAACAGAGGCCGGTCACGTGGCTACGTTTAGGGCAGAAAATCCCATAAATGAAATTCCTCAGTCTTCATCAGAGGGACGACGCCATCGAAAGCATCCGTGCGTCAGAGCGAAGGAAGATTCGAACCTGCGACGCACCGTCGAACTTGTCGCAGCGCAGTCGTCCAAACCACGCGCCGGACTGACACCGCACCAGAGCGAGAGGCCGCACGACGTTGGCAAGGCAACCCTGACGCGCTGCATCTTGGCGACGTCACGCTTCATCTGGCTGCCCATGTGCCAACCGAACCGTGGCTGTCGGCACTCGGAGGTGATGGACGACTCACTGGTTGCTGCGGCTGAGTGCGTCCGGTGGCATTTGAGACGAAACGCCCTCTGCGACCACATGGTGATGCCAATGACCCAAGAGACGAGGGAACGGATACAGAGGGATGTGGCAGACAGGAAGACGAGTGTAACAAGGAAGGTGTCGCAGTACCTGAAGGCAGCATTCAATACGTCCAACTATGACGTCGATCTGATCTAGGCAAGACGACGCCTGGGGACAGAACGACGAACTAAACGAGGATCACTGGTGCCCTCTGTCAATGACCTTCGCCATTATATTATTCTTGACCTCATGAAACGAAAGCTAAGAGCTACAAGTATTAAGTCTTTATCTGTATTCCGTAATAACCTACATATTAGCGTAGTAAATAATATATACAAATTACACACATAATATTAATATTAATATTAATGACATGATTATTGATATGCATATTAATATCGATAGATATCCTGGCTGTTTTTCAATTTTTGCGATCACACACATCACCGTTATATTATATTGATTTATGTATCAATTCGAGTGGAGCTTTGAAAGTGTTGAGATTATGATGCGATAAAGAGATTGATATATGCTATCATAGGAATCTTTGTGTTCAGTAGCTGAACTTCAGTTGCATATAGACATGTCAAATGATGCGCATTGTGCAGTATATCGAAATATACTTGAAGAATACTGTTACAATACACACAACTTTATGTATTTTTTGACAGAATTCGATAATCCGGTATTTGAACAATGAGGAATAACAATAGGACGATGGACGTTGAAAATATTACACGAATTACACAGCAATTTAGGACCAGATTCACGCCTAATGGGACATATAATAATAATAATAACAATAAACTATATAAACAATTTAAAAACAAGACAATTTAACGATAAAGCAAACAGCTTTGGTTAGTGAATGACTGGAGTCAACATACAGGACGGTTTGAAGGGCTCCAGGTAGAAGGGTGAACAGCATAGAGAAGGTCATAATTATCGAGAAGTAAGAAGAGAATGAGAGCAGTTTCTTAGTCAGTCATGTTTATAAATGCAAACGGATTTAATTTCTTGGTCTCGGCGTATGCAGCATCGAAGCAAATGTCTGCTATGGAGGTTACTTGAACCTCTGATCTCTCGGTTGACAGTAAAGCTTATAGCCACCAGGGTATGGCCTATAACCACGTTGAAAAGTAAATAATGGTCTCTCAGGACTTTGTTACCACACAACAGATGCAACAGCGACTGAGAATAAACGAACCAAGGGTTCGTTTATTCACGGTAATTTATGTCCCAACGTTCAGACAAAATAAGACCCTTTGTAGGCAACGAAGGCTGAATGGATAGGACGCTCGGCTTGTAACGCAGAGTGTTTGGTACTTTGGGTTCACGACTCAGCTTATAGGCGGCTATTATGTAATGCAATGCGTAATCGAATGTTTATATATTGCCCATTAAGATATCTACTAAGAATCGCTCTGTCGTGTTTGTGAAAATTATACAAATCCTTATGTCACAGTCAACCTATCCATACTTTGTTCTATGGTCGTTTGTGCATTTATGAACCCTCCCTCCCTGTGGAGGGAGGGTTGAATCAAATGCTGCTATGTTGTAGCTTATTGTGTCAAAGACCCTCCATTGTCTTGACGCATTTTATTCTATCCAGATAATGCTCCCTAGTCTCTATCTCCCTCTTCTCTGCTTCTTCCACCCCCGTGTTGTGTATTTCTCGTATTCCAGCTGCTGCTCCTCTCCCGCTTCCAATGTCACTGCATAGCAATTAGGGCCTAAGGGAATAATTCGAATGAGAACCACAATAAAATTAAAATGTTTACCCGAATGAAAAATACGTAACAAACAAGAGATGACTATGGCGACATCGGCAACACACATAATAATAACAATACTAGTAATAAAAATGATGATGATGATGACGACGACGATGATGATGATGATAATAATAATAATAATAATAACAATAACAATAATAATAATAATAATAACACCGATTTAAAAGGCGCCGTAAACGCGGTCCTGACCACTATAAGGGCGCCGTACCACCTATAACGAAAGATAGGGTAAGCCTTAGAAAAAATTGCTTAAGTGTGACAGAGCTGCAGACTTGCCTCAGCCTGGATTGCCGATAATAATAATAATAATAATAATAATAATAATAATAATAATTAAAAAAATAATAATAATAAAAATAATAATAATAATCTCGGTGTAATTACATTCCAACTGACACAGCCGTAAACTGTGTAACGACGAGGATAGCGAGGATAAAGAGGATGATGGCGATGACGAAAAATGGTGACGGTGATAATTAGGACGATGACGATGACGATGTTGATGATGAAGATGACGATGCTGCTAAATGACTACGGTGTTACGATGATGACGTGGATGGTGATGGCGGCTATGATGAAAATGTTTTCACTGTGAACTTGTGAATGAAAATAATTCAACAATTAGAGGCCTAACGGTCGTCGCTGGATTGAAGCTGTTCTACAAACATAATATTATTATATAATATTATCCACATAATAGCCTCCATTTTGCTGGATATATTGCATGCTGAAATATTCTCAAACTACATTAACACACCTTTGTGCACAATAGATCCATATATAATTATAATTATATATGGATCGATGGATAATTATCGACGTATTATTTGACCACTGATGGCACAGCCTGTGTCATCTCACTGTTCTCACGCAATACGTATGGATCACACAAAGATGAAGTCTGTCGCAAACACACACACAAACGCATACACGCAATGCGTTTGGGTGTGCGTCTATGTGTGTGTTTGTGACAGACAGACGCACAAAATATCAGACACGCGTGCAAACACACGCACACCTCTACGCACACACAAATCCACACGCACACATGCACTTACCGTGACTCACGCGCGCCCAAACATACACCCACAAAGCCTATGACAACTTATGCATTTAAATAATTCTCAGATTCATGTAAAAGTCAAACAAATGTGGCTATATATTACTAGATACACCCAAGCAGCCTGCATGTGTATAAATAGTGAACTCTATAAACCTGCTGTGTATAGGCCTATAGTACACAATTGAGATAATAATGGTCGATGTAAGCCTATGCACCTTCCAAGTACAAACCGGAGATAGGTTTCTTTGGTTGGAATGGTCTCCTCGAGTAGAAAAACTTTGGCTATAGGCCTGATCTGTTTTCGAGTCTGTTTGGCAAAGAGGCTGGAAGAGCAGAACGGTGTAGATCGGGGGCTGTTGTCAACACCATTGCCAGGCCCCTCTGGCTGTCGAGGAGGAGGAGGAGGAGGAGGAGGCGGCAGAGGAGAAGTAATAGGAGGAGGAGAGGAAAGGGAAAAGGTGTAGGATGATGAGATAAATAGATAAAGGAGGAAAATGGTTGATGATGGTGCTTGCAAAGCCTTTGAAGCAGCAGAGGACGATGGGGAGGGTTAAGTTTGAGGAGAAGGAGAACTGGCAGAAGGAAAGCAACCGGAGATAGAGTAATGGAAAATGAGAGCAGTCGAAAGAGGAGGAAGAGAAGTAGAAAACCGATGAGAGGAGAGGAGAGGGGAGGAAGAGTGAGTGGGCAGAAGAGAAGTGTTATTCGGTGTAAAGCGGATGTTCAACCAGCCATCTTCTCTCTCCTCCAAAATATCAGTGACTTCCTTTTGCTGTTGTTGATTTTTAGTCTTGTAACTATCTTTCTCAGTGGATAATTTTTGTGCATGGTTTTTATAAGTCCGTGATTGAGCTCTGTGTCGTTAACTCTGTTGACGTGTACCGCAAATCATTATCCACTGCCTTGATTTTGTCCATCACTCTTTTCAGATAATTATATATTTTTTGTGCCACACCAAAGAAAAATTTTTGGTGTGGCACAGTGACCGATTGGTTAGAGCGGTCAGCCCGTAACGTTCAGTGTGTGCTGAGCGCGCGGGTTCGAGCTTCGTCCGGGGAGTCACTGTGTAGGGACCTTGAGCAAGTCCTTCGCGCACCATTGCTCTGCAATACAACTGCAATTGCGCCGTCGAGGCATGTGTATACACTTCTGAGCAAAAAGATGTGGAAGAAAGGCGGTATCAAATTTCGGAAATGAATGACTGAATGAATAAATGAATGAATATCATAAATGTTGTTTGTGATATTTGATCCGTCTGTCCATAAACGGAAACTTGGTTCTGGATCTGGATGACACGCTGAAAAAGCATAGGGTTTAAACATAAACGCAGCAAAAAGGAGAAACGTGTAACGCAACGTTGACATTTTTAATATTAATTACGGATAAATTTTCTGCAGCACAAAAGTTCTGCCTCAATACAAATGAAAATGTTACTTCTCCGACCGAACGCGTACAAAATAAAGTGATTGAGGACCTCTCTGCATGCTCACCTTTGGCGCATGCGCACTGTCGAAACATCTAGAATTTTCAATATGCGTCGTAGGGGTCAGTTAGGGTCAGGTTAAACATCGTGAGGATAGGCTAGGGTCAGGTTAGGCGCTTTCGAGGTCGTTTAGGGTCAGGGTCAGGGTCATGGTCAGGGTTAGTGTCGTATCTGTCGTTTATAAACATTTGCGAAAACATCGTGAGGATAGGCTAGGGTCAGGTTAGGCGCTTTCGAGGTCGTTTAGGGTCAGGGTCAGGGTCATGGTCAGGGTTAGTGTCGTATCTGTCGTTTATAAACATTTGCGAAACACTTTCGGCCGCAGAAGTTATTTTTCTGAGCGTTGAAAGGCCGAAGTTTAGGTCGCAGAAGCTCCATACAAGACAAGTGTTCATTTGAGTGAATTGCTTCCAACATACACATATTAAAGGATGACACAAAGTTCGTTCACCGTTTTTAAAATGCGTTTTCTCAGTAAGTGCTTCATATCTTTTCTGATATTTTATCAGTGCATACACGAATTCAAAAAAAATACTCATACAAATTTGGCTTTGATTCGGTCAGTGGTTGCCATTGTATATTAAACAATTGAAGAGGACCAGTTTCTCGGCAAAAACTGCCATGCAATACAGTTTGTTCATTATAGAATCACTGTAAGTCTAGATATTTGGCCAAGCAGACCATAACACAACGTTGTTGCCTTGGTCTTAATGACGTACGCTATTAGAGTGCAGCATTTTCGTACTGCTTATGACAGCACCGACTCCATACAGACTGGATCAGCGACAGAAGTATCCCAGATTCATCGATCTCCACGCTCGTAGGGGTCGGCGTTTGGGCTAAGAGACGTTCTTTGACTCGGGATCTTTAAAAACGCTGAGGGACAGAATACTTTACAAGTTCTCAATAGGAGAGATCCGAAGAATTTTGTTGGCCAATCTGTTGGCCTTATTCGTGACGGAAGTTTGTAGTCAAGCCACTTTCTCGTCGCAGCTGATGTAGGACAGCATGCGCCATCCGGCAGAAATACTCCCAAGATCATTGTTAGCAAATAACTTCGTTGCATAACGCTGCATAACGTTGTCTCTCGAACGCTGGTTTCACGCATTGCTCAAGAATGTATAATGAAGTACTGCGAGTTCAGTCTGGTACCATTTGACACAAAGTGAAGGCTTGTGAGGCCCATGGAAGTCATCCCACTAAACTTCATCTGTAGAGCAGACGGATCGTTCTCCTCTAATGAAAGCCAAACTGTATCGTTTTGTGCAGTCAGTACATAAAATACGTTGAACGACGACTCATTGCGAACAATACATTACACAAGTCATCCGCAGTTAAGTGTCCATGTTCCTATTTTTACTCAATTAAATAATGGCACGAACCGGAATTCCCCCTCGTGCGTCGCGGTGTTCACTGTCACGTCAATTAACGCAGGTTCGACTTAAATTTTTTATGGGTTATAATAAATTTGAGTCATGTATTGGCTTGAAAAATATTTGACTGATCTGAATCATTTTTACCGAGATATTGAAGTTTGAAAGCGGTGAACGATCTATATGTTTGTGCGTAGGCATATTGTATATGTGAAATAATGTAGTTAACTTAAATCATACATATACATACATACATACATACATACATACATACATACATACACACATAATTGCACTAGTGTCTTCGCGAACATTTTTTTAAATGATAAATGCTTCCCATAGTCAACATTTTAGCATATGCATAATGCATTTTTTCAATAATTATGATGTGAAAGTTCTATGTCTATTGGCTAATAGAACAGATACACATGTAGGGCCTTGTAAGCCTAACCGTCCTTTCTAACCGATCGCACACTGATTATTAAGTCGAATGGGTCACACGTAAGACCCTCTACCCGTCTGTCCGTCTGTCTACCTTCTGTCTTTCTGTCTGTCTACTGAGTGACTGGTACATCAAATCAAAGGTCTCGTCCTTATAAGCCTATCACAGAGAATCAGCGTAGGACTCACCATTATATCGACACTGAACGGGGCTCACTGAATTGGACAAAGTACAGGATGTCTCGCTTCGCCTTAGAGATAAATTAGCATATCAGGGTTAACCCGTACCACTTCCGAGTGGTAAGAGATTTTAATATCAAACGCATTTTAATGCGTTTAATATATTAATTGGAGGCCTGGGTTATTGTCTCAGAGGAGTCTCGAATAAACACGTCCTTCGGTATTACAATTTAATGCAATAGAGCTCAACTTATTTAACCGGCTACCAATTCGATAATAGACTATTCTATTCTATTCTATTTACGGATTTATAAAGCGCCTCTCACAGTACAACCTAATCAGAGGCGCTCCCAGTGCGAGAAAACCCTAGAGAAAAGAAAAGTCTTAAGAGAACGAGCAGAAACAGTTGTGCTACTATAGATTGCAGCACGAGTCACAGCAGGAAGGCTGTTCCATCGCGAAGGGCCAACAGAGGCATAGACATGATGTTGGGCTGTGGCAGTTCTAGACTGCGGTACTAGAAGATCGTGACGGTCTAAAGAACGGAGAGGACGTCAGGTGGTAGCTGAGATAGGTTTCCTGATAGGTTCACATAGATAGAGTGGACCTTGACCCAACAACGCTTTGAATGACCATACAACATTACCTGTATTTCAATGTAATGGAATGTAATGTATTGTGATGTAATGTGATGTAATATAATGCAATTTAATTTAGTGTGATGCGCTTTGAGCATCTAGCAAAAATTTATAGCATAGAATGAAAGAGTGACCTGTGGTTGGCCTGCGCAAACACGCGGTACCAACCAACGGATTGCAAACGGTCGAGGTCACTCCAATGGTCCGGGGTGCGATGGTCGTCCTTCAACGAGATGAAATTCGAGGTGAGGTGGAGCTGCCTATATTCCAAATATTTCGGAAATATAAATTTCTGCAGTGTTTTCCACTGTTTATGGTATTAGGTGCGTCCGCATAAATTTGAGGTGGGGACTTACCAAGGATACATGCATGCGCATATAAGCCCCCATAAGAGCCTGTATAAGCCCTACATAGGCCTACATTCATGACTGCATTTGTGTTTTCGTTAACATTTTGCAATGGCAGGCCTAATGCCTAAATCGGTATGCAGACGTTTGGTCAACGAACGCTTGTTCAACGGACAAGAGAACTGACATATTTTACAAGCGTCTCCGATATTGACCAACAGTTTGCTAGACCAATCGTCCGTTGATCAATCGTCCGCTGATCAATCGTCCTTGACCATTAGATAGATCGTCCGTCGACCAAACTTCCTAGAATCCCTAAATCAGCCAACAAGGTAGCCCAGGCCTATTTACATCGGGTATGAAAGTTATAACAGCTGCAACATCAATTTCAAGTCCGTAACTTTGCACAAGCTAATTTTTCTATGCATATTAAACTCAGGTCTCGATATTTATAAAAGAAAAATCAGATTCAGCTGAAGATTTTGGTTACGCCTAATTAAGTGTTCTAGAGTTCAATTTTTCATTTAGAGTTTTCGTTTAGACGTTTTGAGTTCAATTGTCAGTAAACAGATGTGAGGTGAATTGTCTTTGGCAATTCATTGTTTTCATTTTTCGTTTGTAAATGCATCAAAATCGATCTCCTAGCTATGCGGGTCCGTTCCTATAGCTGTCATTGTTCGCCGTCTCAACCTGTAATGATTTCCCTCAGCGAAAGATCGACCATTGTTCTTTTGAAAGAGCATAGACCCCCATCTGGATGTTCCTACGAGCCCCGACGCCTCTCAAGAATCTCACAAGATTCTTTTGTGCTCCGTCAATTCATCATCCGCTGTTTTGATTCATCCGACAGATCAACCGTTATTGTTTATGAGCGTAATACAAGCGTTGGTTCCAAATCTAACAGCTGCGATGATCCCAAAGCGATTACAGAAATCCCTGTGCAAATATTAAAGGAGTGTGAATGGGTGGCAACGATGATCTATTACAGTTTAAGGGACAAACGTTTCGTCTGCTCTTCCACCCTAGATTGTGCAAAGGACAAAAGAATAATAAACTGTTTGTTTGTAGAAGGGATTGACTATACACTCCGAATGAACAATCGTTTGCATAGACTACTCGCTGTAAGTAGTCTATGTCAGGAGTTGTTTGATCAAAGTATCAGATTTTCATAGAATACTTGGTCGAAGTTGAGGACGAAATGCCTGTACAAGCGAACAATATCAATGCATGCGTAGTTCTTCGTGTAGCCTATAAAGGTAGGAAACCACAGCTAAACGATTTTCAGAGCTCAACGGGAAAGGAATAGGTTGGTTTCTTTTCAGAGTCGGCGTTAATGATTCTGGTGTGAAGCAATTGACGTCTATTGCTCTACAAACAACACAAATTTACTAATCTCGAGTAAATTATTTGATGCAGGTCGAAAGTAGCCACGCTATTTTGGATGTCTTAAGTAGGCCTATAAACACGATAGACCTGAATGGGTCTAGGCTACGACCTACAGTGTAACCTACTACTTGTGGCTTCTAGCTATGAACGTAGGCCTACAAAGATATCCCTACAAAAATCTAAAGAACTTAATCTGAGTTAAGTATATTTAGTAAGGATAGACCTTAAAGACTACTTAGAATCGAAAACTCTGCGGAACTCTGCGAAGCCGTAATTTAGTGGCGATTTGTGTCTGGTCAGAATAGCGTTTGGGAGAGAAATGACAGCTTTTGGTGTGTCGCTGTGCGTTCTGGCGCTGTTGCTGGGGGCAACGGCGTCCTTCGAGTACAACGCCTACTGCCAAAAGTTGTGTCTTTGGGGTCGAGGAGGTAACCTGTGTAAGTGCAATGCAGTCCACTTCGTCGGTAAACGGGCTCCCGGTCGACCCTCGAACCTTCTGCCTCAGGCGGACCGTCTTCTGCCATACAGCAGAGTCTCCTCGTCTCCCATAGCAAGCCCTGGGAGACACAGCTCGGCCGGGGGAACTGCAGGGCTGGATGTCGTAGGAGTCCTACAAAGCGGAGGAGGAACGACTTCTGATGCGGCAGCTGCGTCGATGAATAGCCTTGGAGGGATGATGGAAGATCAAGTGATGTTGAACGATATCCGAAGAAGACTACGGCGATTGGAAATGGGTAAGAACAAACAACGTGAAACATTTAGTAAATGGTCGACATATATGTAAGCTTAAGCCAAAGACCATAGGCCTGTTATTAACCAACAACCTCACAAGCAGGGGTGTAACAAGCGGGGGTCAGAGGGGGCACCGCCCCCTTTTCAAATATGGGGGCAAAGCCCCCAAGTTTTAGTGCTCAGGGCCTCCCCATGTGCCCCAAATCGGTTCTTTTTATGTTTCTCCAATGGCACTTTAAGATAACTTTTGTTATTTTGTTAAAATAATAGTGGGGGGGGGGGGCATAACGCGCAATATTTTGCAAATTAAGCCCTCCACTTTTCGAAACCTTGTTACACCTCTGCACACAAGAAATCATGAAACACAAGACGAAAGGCCTTGTGAGCTGAGCAGACAGATCTTAAAACTATACAAGTCTATACAAATCTAAATTTAAGCCTCTTAGGCGAAATTCAAAAAACTTCACGCACAATCTGCACAGCTACTATTAGTCCTATATTTTATTAAGACATCAACATGGCATAAAGATGTGACAATTAAGCCTACATTTCGTCGCGTGAGAGTTATCCTGCCGTATCTCCACTTTTTTTCGAAGATGCGTTTAGAGTTGATATGTAGCGGGCAATATGTTTTCTTTCTTCAGTGTAAACAACTAAGAGATACGACATGTCGTTTTAAAGATATTCATCAAAAATTCAGACTGTTTATCTTACCACCAGAGTTGCATGGAGTTTGCACGGTATAGCAGTCTCTATTTTGGATATACGCCAAGATAATTCTCACGCGATGATTTGCTTTTGAGAAAAATATGAATTTATTGTGTTACAATAATCTACAAAGATTAGGCTACAGATCATCCACCCGAAAACATAGACATGAAATAATAAAATTTAGCAACGAGTAACATAACCATAATCATAACCATCAGCATAGGCCAACTATCAGCGAGTGTTTTCGTTTTAACATGTTCATGGAAACATTATAGGCCTGTAATACGAATTTTTGAGGGAATCTCTGTTATCTGAATTAATCGCACTATGATCTGGCCAAGCGCACAGTGTTGAACTGTTGCATAAGCGGTCGTTTTCGTTGACGATCTTTACAATTACCTGCCGCATATCTAGCATCACCCAGCTGCGTCTAATCAATGATAAGCTGGCTTTCTCAGGACATATGAACTTGTAACACAGACACTACTATATCGTGAAAACTTTTTATCGTATCTCCTTACAACTGGGAAAATACGACAAACATTTTCTGAAAAGAAGGAAATACCACAGGTAGTTTTCGTTGACGATCGTTACAACGACCTGCCGCATATCTTAGTCATTGGAACGGAAGAAAGCTATACAACAGGCAACTGACGAAGCTGATATAGTAACAGCTTCGCGTAACCGGGTTAACGTGCTGCGAAAGGCTAAGCTCTTGATCAATCGTCACACAAAGGTCACGAACAGTGAGTGAAAAAGTAACCCGAGGGTCATGGCTTGCCAAAGAGGCCAGTTGTGTGTTTTTCGGCGTTCCCCTCACATGGTGTTGCTGTAATCCTTGTTCACGCCTTTGTCACCAGTAGGGTTAATTATTGTTGTTATCTTCTTGCAGGTTTTCCGGCTGGCATAATAGGGCGCCTTGATCTGGTTCTTCGCTTTGCTGCCAGGCTTGTTGGTCATATTTCTATGTATGCGCCGGTAACAGCTTACATGCGTGATGTCCTGCGGTGGGTTCCTGTTTCGCAGCGCATTAGCTACATGATATAGCAGCGCTTGACTGGCGGTGCCTCGTTGGTAGCGCTCCGTCCTACTTAAGTAGTCTATGTTGCCCATATTGTACCGTTGGGCTCTCCGTTCGTCGGATAGGGGGAGCTACTGGTCCAACGAGCTCGATCCTCGATTAAGCAGCACCGAGCCTTCTTGGTTGTTGGCCCCTCCATTTGGAATGGACTTCCACTAGCGCTGCGCATATTCTCTAGGAACAATCTGCCAGCCTTCTATCGTAGCCCTATACTCAAGTCTATTTTTGGCCGCAGCCTGACTGAGAGGGCCTCTGAGTAGGTTTCTTGGAAAGGGCGCTATATAAGTTTTCGAAATGAATGAATGATTGAATGCATGAATGTAGCACAGTAGTTGATCTGGATAAATACAAAAATCATGGAGATTACTCCATTATGCTTTCATAACTATATATATATATATATATATATATATATATATATATATATATATATATATACAGAAACAATCATTGTCGCCTAATTTAACATTTACAATCTGATAAGACCTATAGCTTCAATCGTTCTCCTGTCTTTCAAATCTCTTCGCGCCGCATTTCTTCGGTACTCTGAGACTAACGAACTCGGTAGCCTATACCAGCTTGCCTTTCATCGCCTACCAATTTTAACTTTGAAGTCCAGACCATGGATTCATCACTCTGAGACTTCTCAGCATCCGACAGATTCTATAGCTCCAGTGGGGAAGCTGCTTCTTCAGCCGTCGCTGCGAAATTTTGCATAATACACGATTCTCCTGTCTCTCTCTCTCTCTGTGTGTCTCTCTGTTTCTCTGTCACTGTCTCTGTCTCTGACTGTCTGTCTGTCTGTCTGTCTCTCTCTCTCTCTGTGCGCGTACTGTCTATCTGTCTCTCTAATTCTGGTTTCACGTGCTTAATTGTCTTGCAAGCAACATTACAGCTTTCGTGTCTACACATATTTGCGTTTACTAAATATTAATTCAAACTGGCGCACCGCAGTGTAATTACAAGTCGTAGTATGAACGGACGATTATAAATTATTATCACAAGGAATTCATGCATCACGTCCTATGCTGTTTATTTTACATAGGCTTACATGGCTTTGCTAATGAAAGACTGAGTTATAACTCTTTGGAGAGGGAATCAACCCCGCGTCTTTGCAATTCTACTGCTCGTTGCGCTAGGCATACTAGTCATCTGAACCTGTTTCAGGTCTATATAGGCCTATAAATAAATACAATTCAACATCATCCAGTTTCTTCTTCGCTAACAGAAGCATTAACTTCATTTTATCTTCAAAAGAATTGGGTGTAACAATATCGAAAATAGTGTCCAACCATGACAAAAAATTTGCTTGTCAGTTGCCCGGATTGGACTGTAGCTCTTTGATTTTCATCACGCCTTGCCTTTCGTTTCATGTTTTCATCACATCAGACACGCAGTCATGTCTGTCTGTATTTGCTTTCAGCCTTGCCATTAATCGAAAGACAAGTTGGCCACTAGGCCTACACCGTTTAATGAACAAAGTCCATTCCTCATTCATCACCTTATTTCGGATATTCTCCGCATCGTAATTCGGAGATACATGTCAAAGCTACTGACCTGCCTTCAGTCTGGTCGCTTGGCTCTTGATACAGATGTTGATCGATGATGTTCCATAATCCTATAGGAACTGAAGTCAAATCTCAGTTCCGGCGACAGTGAGCCATCTTTGGTCTCCGGCGGTGGTTCATCAATGCGCCGCTGTTTCTCCACCTCAAGTGGTCGTTATTGCGTCAGGAGAATAAGGAGAGCACTATTATAGCTAATTTATTAGGTTTACACTTTTAACAATTAAGACCTTATCGAAATTAGACTGACTATATGACACGCGTCAGAGACTGATTGTATCTGTGATAATCCCATTATTCCCTGTAGGCCCTACCATTAATGTCTACATTAGTTGATACAGTCAGAAATTGTACGGCTTGTAAAAGCACGAAACATGATGTTTGGGGGCCGTAATGGAGGTTCAAAATTCTGCAAAAAATACTCATCGACTCTTGTATAGAAAATTAGGAAAACTAGAGTATTAATTGTAAACTCGACATATCTAGAGGTAAAGAGTAGTCGGACTATATTGTTGTTAATATTATAATTTGTTAATGGTCGTAATTACGTGTTTCTAGGCAAGATGAAAAAGCATCACGATCCACTTTGAATTAATTACCGGACCTACTTCAGAAAGTGATTGTATCGAATCGCGGATGAGATCGGTTGCTCGATCTACAACTCTGATCCCTTTGGCTCTGTCCTAGGGAGACAGTTTGAAAGACTGTGAAAGTTGTTTCGAATTGTGCCATATATTGTTCTGTACTAGTGAAATTGCAAGGATATTATATGCTTGTTCTATCTGGAAAAGCATTCATGCAAGAAGTTGTTTATAAGTTGTTTAATGCTCAGTAATTGTAATTGAATTACACAGGTCCAATTGAGCAGCTAATAAAACAGCTATTGTTGTCAGAAATTGCCAGATTGTTATGTTCTATGTTTTAGACAATTTCCTCATCTAAGAAGATTTAAATGTAAGAGAATTCTGTAACAACGTCTGTTGTCTAGTCTTTAAGTGCATATAATTCGAAACTGAAATTATACTAATGTTTTATAGTTTTAAGTATTGTATATTTTAAAGTGTCTAATTTGGAATCCATCTAAATTAAAATCTAATTATTATTTGTGCTTGGGAGTAAACATGATTTTGGATTACACTTTGTAAAAGATTAAAGGCAACGTTTTGGTCTCAATGTCTTCAGTTAGCAAATCAGTCTGTCAATCATAAGTACTTGATGTGATTCACGTCATAAAATATCAACTGGTCTGACTGACTGATTGAAACTGTCGATTAGCCAACAAATAAAACTGTTTATCAATCAATAAATCAATCAATCGATCGATCGATCAACCAACCAACCAACCACGAAACCAACCAAATAATATAGCTATTATTTCATTATAAGCATCATATTATTATATAAATATCACAATTTATATAGTATGCTTTCAATAATTATTATATTCTGCAACTGAATTGACACCTAGTAAACACATTGTACAGTGTACATGAGTACCCTTCACTTAAAATGAACAGAAGCCCAGTAGCACTCGTTTTATTTTCCAGCAAAGCGTTCCACATATATTCCATGCCTAGGCATTTCAGGCAAAGATTTCTGCATTATCTTCTTTCACAGGTTAATCAGAAAACCTCAACTGACGTCACAACCTCTGAAATATCGTTCAAAGAATAACTTACCAGATACAGTACGAACTAGTCAACATGAAAAGTCTTTGCGGATACATCTTACGATAGAGCGTGCAAACCAAACACCTGTGAATAGAGCAAATGCCAGAGAAAGTCGACAGTTTATCGCAATGACCTATACGATGTGTTCAGTTAACAGCTTTAAGGGAGATATTGCTACCTCATTTTTAAACAGAATAGCACATAAACAACTTCGCACTGCATGCATAATCACGAATCACAGAATAACAATAACGTACAAGTGTAGCTGTTTATACTTTCCACATATTCGTCACTGAACCATCGTAAATCTTTCATGATGATGCAGCAACACTTCTCAAAGGTTCTGAACTAAACACTGAGCAAGGAGGGCTAGTGGTGTTGTCCCTTTTCAAGCCATGCATCCTATAAAATGAAAAACTAAAGTGTACACTGTACACCTCTGAAAAAGATGTATAATGATGATGACAGAATAGACTCTAGAAAATACTGGAAAGATAAGTTTGCATAAAATAAATGACACATTGAAAATCATTATTAAAATAGGAGTTATGGTAACCATTAAAATATTACTATCATAGATAACAAACAATGTCAAACATAAAGAATGCTATAAGCAGAAATGCCAGCTACAAAACCAGTAGTGGTCTTTCATCTGAACAAACAAATGTGTCAAAGTGAGCAATACAGAAAGGTATGTGTCTATGCAAAATAGTGTGGTCTAAATGCACATAAATGTCTGATAACAGGAAAAAACAGTGGTCCCTACCACAGTCATCTGGAGAAACCAGAAGAAACTTTTCCAAGATATATTAAAAACAAGAAGTTAAATGACAGAAAACTGAGAACATAATTCTAAAATGGAACAGATTCCAAAGAAAAGTCATCCGACTTCTCCAACCTGATAAGCAACCTGGTTAAGATGTATATATATATATATACAGTGAAGCCTTGTTAAACAGTGCAAAGTAAAACAAAATTTATGTAGCACCCACTTTCAGAAAACACCTCTGCGTTTAACTTGTTATCCCTTCAATCATAAGTGACCCTAACCACAGAAAGGTCATCAGTCAAGGACACTGCCACTGTTTCACCCGCAATGCAGTGAGGTCTTTTCCTTTCAACAGTACCAATGTCTCATTCGGCACTGTGCCAAGATCTTGGCAATAAGAGAGCAGCGATTTCTGCGCGATTTACATCTGATATGCATTGAAACAGCAGAAAACAACGCACGAACAACACTTTGAACAACAGTAACAACCAGAGATGACTCGCTGATCCTTGCAAAATGATCTATGAGATATTTGGGTGTTTACTTTGCAAAAAATGCAGAGCAAGCAAACACTGCCTTACCCTGCAACTAAAATGCACTTCTGGACATAAGAACATAAAACCTGATTAGTAATTGAAAAGGCAAAATATTTACAATAGTCAGCCTTAGAAAACAGTGAAAATTAACTTAGACATAAACAGATCCAAGCCACGAAAAATACTGTTGACTCGTTAATGGAGAGTCATTGGAGGACACGCTTTCATGACACAGAGTGTAAAACAGAAATAAGGCTGGAATAGTAAATATTTAGTGCTAAACAGTACAACATGTTGAGTGTGTAAGTGTGTATGCCACATGATGCACACTGTATTTAACAGTTGACACATGATAATCACATGATAATCACATGATAATCACATGATAATCACATGGTAATCACATGGTAATCACATGATAATCACATGATAATCACATGATAATCACATGATAATCGTCAATCGCACTGCAATACCTGGAACACACAACAGACAAATGCAAGCATTTAATTGGCAAAATATTCTGTTTATAGATTGGAATGACAAAATATATTCATAGACAACAGCAAACTAAACATGGAACCGATGCAAATCAAGAATAAACAATAACTGTAAAATAAAGCTTAGGCAAGGAATGAAATTCTAGTTCAAGATAGAATTGGTTTAATTAATAGAACTGAAACAAAAACAAACAAATTCAAACATGAATTTCAAGAGCAAACAAAAAACCATAACATTTAAAGCCGAGTTACGGAATGAAATACCGATTGAGTCTAAGGTTGGACACATTAGGAACAAATAAACTTCACTGATAATATAGCGTAACTTGTTGCTAATTATTAAAGCTTCTGGAAATAGTGCATCAGGTAAAATATGACAATTCTGTATCCAGTAATAACTTGTCACGTGTTCCTTAATAGTACCAGCTCCAAGGCAGAATGTGAGCTTAATAGTTTTCACAGATCTTATATGCTAACTGCACGAAGTCTACAAAATAAATTACAAATTCTCCTTACTTAATTTTAAACATTTATGTTTCTGGTTCCAGTTATGTAACTACAGCTCTTTGTAGATTTGCAACTCATCAAATTTATACATTTCAGTTTAAAATAGACCAGTCCTTCTTATTTGGCATTCACAACTCCAAGAAAACAAAGCAGAGACGAAATCCACAGCAAACAAAATGAATCTTATTAATGAAAATATTGAAACACTGAGTATTTTATAACCACATGACAGTCATTTAACGGTATTATAATTTTCAAAAAATTTTAATTAAATCAAAATAAATTAAACAGCTCTTACAAAATGTAAAACCTTTTTACACCTACAGCAACAACATTTTACATTTTCATTTCAAAGCATCAATTAATTGGCAACATCACATTCTCTACAAATCAGACATTGATATTAAGAATAAATCAACTAAATGTCAAATAAAGTGTCATAATAATAGTAAAATCAACAGTAATAAGACCTCACTATAAAATAAAATACAAATTTATTGTAACTGCTAACAATATGGGATGATAACGATATCTAATGATATGAGGAAGAAAATTTGAATTTGGCAAAGCCTTCCCTTAACAAGAATATACCAGGAATGCCTTGTGAGCCGGCATATCAAAAGCTACGAGATCTTTTTTAATCCAGATTAACACAGTTAATCAGACTTTTTCTAGGTCAGAGGAAGGCGATAGTCACACTCAATCACAAACAGATCGCTCGCATATTTACAAAAGCTAAAGCCAAGGGAATTTTAATTTAATATGATCACACAGAGTAGCATTACCACAGTTAAATAACAAAACTTGACGCTTTGTAAGAGAAAATGGAATATTGGCGACGGAAACGTGAACGTAACCAAGAACTGACATTGGAAACAACACAGCAACGACAGCTAGAATCTAGCAACCTACACAACCTCAAATATCTTCACAAGAAGTTCCTGTTTCCTGTTGACCAGCAGGAATCAAAACCACTTTCCATGGGAAAGATGTGGATGAAAATGTGGATTGCACATGGGAGAATGGAACTGCGACGAGGAAGTCTTCAAGATGCTGTACCAGTATCTGAAAGAGATTCCCAGAGCTGGGAAAAAATAACAAATTCAAAAGTTATATGTGTAGTAATAATATACCTTATAGTTTATCAACAACTAATCATTGTGAGAAGATGATTTGCACGAGAATTATGCTGATAAGAAACTAAAAAATCACAACCTTTTGTTTAATCTGATAATTATCATTCACCTGAGAAAAGTTCTAATAGGTAAAACGATAACTAATCGTAGCACTATACCGAAACTCTTCTAAAGTTTGCTTCCTACGCTGATATATCTTTGGCTACCTTGCAATAAACTCATCCAAAGCTTGCTAATAAGTTTCCTTAATCTTCTGCCAAAGTGCATTCAACACTTATAAAAAGTAGTCCAGAGGTTCAAACATCGTTTAACTTTAAGTGCCCCACATTTGCATCGCAAATACATATAATCTTTTGAAAAATCATTTACAACACAAATTCTCCATTCCACTTTACAATGTTGTGCAGGGGTGTCAATCCTCCCCTGAGTGATGGAGGCAAACCCCCGGTCCCAAGGGTATGGAAGGTAAAATATCCCCCCTATGTGAAATTGGAGGCATTTGCTTCCGGACCCCCTATCTGGACGCCACTGATGCTCTGTGGATAGCAAGGTTGATGGTTTCTACTTGATAAAGCCATTGTATACAAAAAGATGCTGAGCATTGCCCTCCCCAGAATGTGAGTTTAAGACTGACATAATCCAAAATATACATAATTAAATTGCGATAAATCGGGAGAATAAAACTGAAAGAACTAGGAATGTTACCAAGCAACCACTGTGAGAAGCAATGCCCATAACAGCCAACCTTTAGCTTTTCCTGGACAACTTTTCCAGCGGCAGGTCTTGCATCAGCTGCAACAGTCTCGACAATCCGATTCTTAACGGTCGAAGAGGTGGGCTGAGCTTTCTGCGAAAGTTCTGATGCCTGCGCCAGTCTTTCACGGACAGACACACCGATCAACGAGGAGGTTCTTGTAACAGAGATTGATTGGCCGTCTTTTGCATCCAGCACTTTTCGTGCTTCATCACCAAACGGTTTTGACGCTGAAGAGGAAATATGTGAGATCGGCCTGGCTCCCGCAGCTACCAATACAGACGACGTCTTCACCGCACTGGTCGCCTTATTGTCGACGCTCGATACTGTTGTCAATACAGTTCGACTCTCGAGATCGAGACTTGCTCTACCGGCAGCAGTACGCGACGGAACGGTATCGGAGAAAGACGAACGCTTATCGGACAGAGTTAGCTTTCGCACTTGAAGGGGAGAGGATGTAGTGGAAGCCACATTGTATTGGTGGTTGAGAGATCTGCTTGACGTGGTTCTGTGGACAGATGTCGTTGAAGTTTCCCTCAACGAAGAATTTCTACTGACATGGATGAAGGTTGGCGACAAAACACTGGTTTTATTTGAAGTGCCTCTTCCCGTTGAAGACGAGCGAAAACTCTCGTTTCGGAAAAATGATTTACCGTCAATCTATGAAAATTAATAGAAAAATACTTTATTACTTAAATGTGAAACAACCCACAATAATTTTTTTATTTATAAGAATGGTCATAAATGTTGCAAAAGTGGCTCATCTTTGATTAATCAGAGTAACAAATACATCCATTAATAAAACTGGAATAAAATACCATCTTTAAGTAACAGGAGAATCTAAAAATAATTAGTAAAAAGAGCAAATAGTAATTAGTGTTTTTCATTTCAGTAGTTCTGCAGACACATTGTCTAGACTTCAATACTACTAGACCGATCTCTTCCTTCCGCATTGGCGGTTCCCTTTCTTAAATGTCACTCTCGACGTATTGAGCCTCTCGTATTAGATTGTCCAATCCATTTAGCTGTCTCCTCATTTGATCGGTCATTTCTGTTTATCATAGGTGACGATGAGCCAGTAACAACATATTTATCAACTATATCTCCATACATTTTAATAAGTCTCCATTCCTACATTTACCATTCATTTCTACATTTTGGTACTTGTGGTTTAAAAGTAAGTAAGTATATTCTTTAGATTTAACCAGCCGATAAAGGTGCAAATACATATAAGGTAACAGTAAATACAGATACAACCAAAAAAGTCTTCCTCAGCAGGTTGTCAGCTACAGGACATATTCAATCATGTGCTTTTGGTCCAAGGGTTTAGACCACTTGCCTTTTAGGTGTTAGTAACCTGTGCCGATCATGCCCGGACAAAGTAACAAGAAGTAAGTAACATTAAGTAACAAGACTACAGCTACAACTGGATTTTAAAAAAATTCATATTATGTCGACTAGAGTGAAATGTGAAGCAGTAGAGAGAGAACGAACCTCATGAGCAAGTATTGACAATTTGGTGACCTCTTTATCTGTCATTTCCAACTGTTTATCCAGTGTGACAATTTCCTTTTCCAGCTGTGCCTTCTCCAGAGAAGATTCGACTGTCTGCAGGGAGCCTCGCACTGACGACCTGGAAAACATCAACCACCACAACAACCAGCATCAACTTATGTACCCTTTGTTGATAAAATGCTGATAATTATTGTGCGTGTTGTCAATTAAGATCATGAATGTTTCTAATTTGTTCCAATATAGAATTACTAAATCGTGGCAAGCTTAATCCAAAGGTTTTCAACTTCATGAATGGACCTCAGAGAATAAATGTAGATGTAATTTTAATTAGTAACTTCTACTGAGTAGATGCCAAATGCACAAGGAATCAACAGATGCTAGTACACCAAATTCGTAATCAAGTAAATAGCCAGAAGACTAAACCATAGGACAAAGGGGCAGCACCTATGGTGGTTAATACATTGATCGCTGGAGACGTGTATGATGCATTCCATTATCCCATGTATTTAGACCATCGATTTCCAACCTTTAGCCTGCAAGCCAAAAGTGGCCCATCAGGCCTTAAAAGTGGCCCTCGACCCATCAAAGATATAAAAAAATATACATGCTAAAACCGAATATTTGACAGAATAACTATTTTCTATTATAGACCATTATATTTGGTTGATGTTTATAAGTAACATCAAATGTACTAAAGTATTTATTTTTAACCTTGTGGCTCATCATGTCCTCTAACTAAATAAAAGCAGCACTAAGTCGAAATAGGGTGGGAACCACTGATTTAGACACAAAGTTCAAAGGTCAATGTGCTAAGCAGATTGAAAGAGATAAGTTTTCAGCTAAGAATGAAATTTACATAAGCGACTGCGCAGAACATGCAGACAGAGGGAGGAAATTCAAAGCTAGATCCAACAGCAAAAAAAGCTCATTCACCAAAAACAACAGAGTTTGATGGTATTACCAGCTACCATCATATTGCTTCTGTCTGTAGAGAGTCTTCAGGTAAAAGACATACAAATTTCTCACAACCCCAACCTGTACCATTTATTTATTAATAAAATAACAATGGCAATTTGCACGATGATGCAACACAGTCACAAGGACCTCTAAGAAAACCATCCATATATACGAAGAAACAGATGACCACATCAGCTGGCAATAACTTTCCATCTATGCCCTAACCATTCTAGAATTTTTTTCCACTTCACACAGGTGCTTGTAAATATCATGCTGACAGAACTGAGCCATGCCAAAACACTAATTTTCTGCCTGTGATTAAAAATCCGACAATGTAGCTTTCTAAAAATAACCCGCAATGCACACTTTCTTGTACCTCTTCTTTTTAATTTCTTCATATTCCTTTCTCAGTTCATCAATCTTCTCCTCCAGTTTTGATTTGTCCAATTTTCCTGAACCCTTTGACTGCTTTTCCTTGCGCAGTTCAATAAGAATCGGATTCTGTGTAGCTTCTAACAGTTCCTTGTCCTCTGCGATAGTGGGACCTACAACCAGATCAATAAATGAATGTACTCAACGTTTATCACCTGCACCAGTTTTCTGGTGACGTTCTGCAGCTCACGGAGAGTTATTGATCCACAGAAGTGTGAGCAAATTGCGTTAGCTTGCTCAGAGGACCATCTTGCTTGAAAAGTTCTCCACAAAACTATGCACAACCAATGTACAGACGGCTCAAGAAATGTTTTCACACCATGTGGTCAGAGAAGGTCTTGTTTGATCAGTCAGTGAGTTGTGTTTCAGGCCCTCTTTGAGACAGACACCCAAAGGTGCTGCATAAAAGACCGGTACACACATACCCATTATGATTAAACAGAAAACATAGCAAATCTCTTGCGGAAACAACCCATTGCCAAACCAAATCCGTGTGTCTGTCCACCCATCTGACCTGACCATACATCTGGCTCACTAACCAACACAGAGTTTTAAACTAATAGCTCAGAGGACATAATACCACAGCATGTAATTAGGAGCAAGTTAATTAATTAGGTGGAGTAATAAGTAACTTTGAGAAGGCTAATAATTTGCTACAATTTGTTAGGTTAATAGCTATTAAGCAGAACAGCCAATGCATTCTGTAGGGGCATGTTACCGAGTCCACACTGTACGGATTTAAAATATACACTTTTCGAATGGTAGAACAGACCGATATGACACTTGACAACGCCTTGAGCGTCTTCGGCCAAAATGTTCTCCGTGGCAGAAACGCTGACGGGGAAAGAACGACGAGGTGTGAGATCCTTGTGTTTGGATGCAGGGCTCTGGCTGGCCGAACGAACGACACTCCTCTTTCCTCCTGTTGCTACGGCAGCCTCGGCCTTTCTCCCTTGCTCCCGACCGCGTGAATCTTCCTTCTTGTTAAGACCGTCTCGGATGTTGAAGAACGCGGAGTTCAGCGCTTCCTCCAAACCTACACTCTCATCCTAAAACATTGACATGGAAATGAATTATCTGGTGAGGTCACATAAGAAAAACTGACCCCAAAGCAATGCCCTTAAGGCACCCTTGTACTGGAATGGGTGTAACACTCTATTCTATTTATGGACTTACAAAGCGCCTCTTACAGTACAACCTAATCAGAGGGTTCCCCAGTGTAAAGAACCTTTTGAGAAAAGTCTTATGAGAACGAACAGGGCACCATATAAATTGTCATCACTAATATTTTCTTATCGATGGCACAGAGAAATTCCTATAGGTGGTACCCTAATAGATGGAAGTTGCCCCATACCATGTAGAGTCTAGCCCCATTATTATTGTTGTTGTCGTTATCGTTATCATTATCATTATTATATTCGTTTATTAACAGGCTTTGGCAAACTGCTGCGAGTTACCTACATCAGAACTCATGTAAATACACAGCGAAAGATAAAGAGAGCAAAATGACAGAAACGTAGATAATGTTAAAGTATACTATAGTTGGGGAATAGGAATGTGTCAACTGAGACACCAAGTATCAGTTGTTGGGATGTATACGAACGAAGACTAGCTCTCTCTCGTATGGTCATAACTCTGAGACTGGAATACAGCCAGAAGGGAGGAGTACAAATAATAGCAAAGAAAATAATATTTAAAAACTAATAATATACCTTGTCTGTTGTGATTAGGTTATCATCGAACATCTGTTCGTACAAATCCTTCGGCTCAATGTAGTCATTCTCCGGGCACTCTGTCAATTTTCCGTGCTGGAGTGGAGGAGTTTTTGGAGGAGGGCCTCTCGGGAGAGGAGGAGGAAGCGGTGGAGGAGGAATGCTCTGTTTCTCTAAAAAAAAGATCATAAAAAATGATAATATCAATCACACGTGAACAGATACAACGGCAAAATTCTGACATATCTTGCATTTCTTTATTTATGTAAGAAATTTATGTTTGCCATTGTTATTCTTCAATCTTTAATTAGCACAAAAGAGGAGTCTCTACCTGTCTCTCAAGTTCACACTTCTGCAGAGGCAATAGGTAATAAACTGGCAGCTCCTTAGGACACAACCTTTTGAAGAATCCATATCGAATTCCATCTTATAATAAGTGAATGACAAGACTCTGTTATACAAGAATTCAATTTACAAGATGATTGTCCATAGTACATTATAAGACATCTAACACTACCAGTCAATGTGTCCAACTGTCCATATATACTAGATGTATGTCTGCCTGTACTTAGGTGGCTAACAAACAATTTTGAAACGAGTTTCCACTTAAGATCTGCCCACTGTCTGTATTTAAACAGACTGCATGTAAATTCTTTATAATATGAACATCATAATAGCAGCACCACCTACAGAACGGAAATGAGTCATTTTAACCTAATAACAGATGCGACATATCACATTTCCGTTAGCTTATCAGGTTTGGTTGGAAAAACTCTTAAGCAGATGGTCTTGAAGGTGTGCTATATAAATCCTCCAAATAAATAAATAAATAAATAAAAATACATAAATAAATAAATATATATTCATTTATAATAGCACAGACTGGCAATTTTGCAAACAAGTTAGCAAACTGGAAACTGAAACCCAAACTCAGTATAAGAATTGGCTCAGAATATCTACCACAGATACCCACAACAGCAAAGGCAATACTATAAAGGAATTAAAACAACAACAAATAAAACAGAACTGGACAAGAAACAATCAGTTTACCTCCTATATCATAAACTTCCCAGTTGTAGACTTCGTCGTAAATACCCTCTGTGTTCATTGCGTCTATTTCTGCCGTTGAATTGCGATGGGATCCTCCGACCAATTGAGCTCCGTAGCCAGATTCACGCAGAAGGATTCCCAGCCATCGACCACAGTCTGCCTCAACAAACGCCTTTAGACAACAGACGAAGACGAGATTAGATGAGAGACAACAGGACCGACAAGACATAGGAAAGACAGACAAACGGTAAATGATAAGAAAAGACAGAGAAAAACTAGGAGACAAGCAAGACGAGACAGACGCAATGTAGGTCTGAAAGATAAGAAAAAACAGATGCAGGTATGATGA
Source organism: Bimastos eiseni (assembly GCA_959347315.1). Classification (NCBI taxonomy): domain Eukaryota; kingdom Metazoa; phylum Annelida; class Clitellata; order Crassiclitellata; family Lumbricidae; genus Bimastos; species Bimastos eiseni. The sequence goes on from OY365806.1 coordinate 5,682,697, forward strand.
GGTACAGCAGGTTTTTAGATCCACTAAGCGCACTTGTCACTGTTGTATAAGGCACTTTGCATCACAGAATCGGGTCAAATAGAACAGGACTTGGTAGAACACAAAACGTAGGACTCCATCTGTTGATCTATTGAAATATATACAATTCCAGTATTGTGACATAAACTAAGAATTTATACATTACCTGTTCAACAGCAACACCATAGAATTTATATGACACCTGTTCAAAGAAAACTCCATAGAATTGGTATCATTATGTGTTTAAGGAAAACTATATAGGAATTGCTGATTTATAAAAGAGCAGAAAGAAGCTTCACACTCAAAACTATAAATGGCATTAATAACTACACTGCATAATTTAACAGCAAAAAATGCAATATCACCAATAAAGAAACCCTCACTGAAAGCAGAACTTCTTTGACGTCTTGCACAATTTTGATCTTTTTTGGCGATTTATTGTCAACGAGGTCAACCTGAGCGCCAAAGAGTGCCAATGAAAACTCGATGTACTCGTCCAGTGGGTCCTTATAGCAATCGAGTCGGTTGTTCTTCACCACACAGAATCTTTTCACCCATTTCTTACCCTCTGCAAGTTCACTGTAGATGTTGACATAACCTACAGAAACATCAATTAAATGTATGTTAAAAAAAAATGTATAAAATAACAAAAGCTGTTTAACAATATAATTAATAAGTGACACTGTGGCTGATAAATTGCTATGCAAAAGACTCAAAATACAGAGGAAAGAATTAGGGTAGTCTCTTGAGAAAACACCCCAAAATGCAGCTAGGAGTGTGACATGACCCCAGACAGCCCTCTCCCTTCCTGTCTCTCCTCCCACCATTCATTTCAGGGGCAGAAGATGAGTGGAAATCTTGCAATTTCTACCCTTGTGGGGATTTCTATCAGCTGAGACACTGATCCGTACATTAACTGTGCACCTATTGTCTGACACATATTATCTGGATAACTTTGCCAGCAAATGTCAAGTGCACTCTGCATAAACTGTAACCAATCGGTCAGAAAGTCACGTTCGATTAGTGCTGGCTAATAAAAAACAAATTGACATCATAAGCATTTAACACCAGTATCAAGTAATTTGAAAGAATAAGTGTCATTTACACACATAGCCAAATAATTCAAATTGTTTTCTTCCAATACTAATAAAAAAGCAATCATAAAATTAAACAGAGAAAGTAAACTGAACACTATTTTCATCTCCAGCGAAACATAAGAGCACATAAATATACTAGTAGGCTGATATACAAATTACAGAGAACTACACAAGTGGTTAGTTTGAAGGTAAATGGATAAACAGATGAAACACACACAGACCCACTTACTGACTGCAGTGTTTCAATGAATGAATGAATGAATGAATGAATGAATGAACAGACCTGCTGCATGAGTGTCAGGGTCCAGAGCGCAGGCTTCATTCAACGCCCTCTTCAGCTTGTCTCCTTTCTTTTTCCCAAATGTTCCGAGTAATGTCTGCAGAGATTCACCGAGTTTCGACTTTTTCCTCTTGTCTGCAAATATTTTAGTTAATTACAATTACCACTACTATCTTAAATATCAATAAATAAATCAATAAATTGTCCCCTTCATCTGTGCTTCACTGGAAAATCATTTTAACAAGTATATAATAATAATAATTAGTTCTGCTCTTTCACATCAGTTAGGTGATACTTAACAAACTCACAACTCCAAAACATAAATGGTAATTAATTTTCTGACACAACACATAGACAATTAGACATGTATGTCTGCATTATAGTATAATACTTAACATTTCACAATTATAACATATCGAATAGAAGCAACTTGACAGCGAAAAAGGTAACAGCCAGGAGACAATGGGATGCTTTGGAGAGCAACCACTACAGCCAAAACACCAGCCATTAAAGATCCCAATGGCCTTGTCAGATGGCAAAACGTCAGGTGGAGTCAAAAAACCATTACCCCTTGATTAAGAGGTCGTTGACTGGCATGAAACGTTGCAGTTCCGGATACATTCGCCACACCAAAAGATCAAACAATATCGCAAAACACAAGTATGGCAGCGGAAAAACGCCGCTCGTAATAAGGAATGCAATCTCGCAGCCACTGTTTCGCCCCTTTGCAAGCAAAACTGCAGGAAGCTGGCATACCAAGTTACTGGGGTTTGTTCAAAAACTTGGAAGCAGAATCTGAGTGATTATAGGAGACCTGCCATATGCTCAAAGCCCCAGTCTGTTTGGGAACCTTGTATTGGAACAACTACACACAACTACATATAACTAAACAGATGGCTTATAAAGAAATAAAGTAAATATTAGATATTTTTGTCAAAAATGCTTGAAACAGTCTACCAGAGGAGGTACATTCTCTGAAAAGCCTTTGCATATATAAAAAAAGAATGAGCAAATACTTGATTATCTGATCACTCCAGATTAAGTGCTTGCACTTATGATAATTATATACACATATTGTCATTAAGCAAATAGTTAACTAGCTAAGAACATGTTTCAGCTTCATACCAACTGACATGATTACTAATCGTATTAGGGTGCCCTGACTACGATGCAGATAGGCACAGTTAACTAAAAATAATAAATCTTTTGGCAAAATAATAATAATGATAATAAATATACTAATAATAACAATCATAATAATAATAATAACAGGCATTTTATATATATATCCAGAATGCTGTCAGGTCCTGACTGATCTCAAATACCCTGGGAAAAATGGTCATAATAAATAAATAATTATAGTAATAAATAAATAATTAAATAACTAATTCTAATGCATCAACAAGTGCTATTAGTTGGAACCACAGCGCTCATTCTGTTTGATCGTAATGAAATTCTACACAGACGTGTTCTCAATTTCTTTAACTCATGAGCAATCCTTCCTAATTCAGATAAACCAAATGATCCCATGAAGAAACAGATACCTATAGTATCAGTAGACGTTCAGCACTTACCAACTGCCTGAACGGCTGAACTGGCTGTCTGTCCTTGAACAACTCCATCTCCACTGCCTTCGCTACTACCACCCGACAGATTGGCCTACAGCAAAAACATATGCTGTAAGATACCCAATCATAACATTTGCTGTCCTGAACCTTCTACCTGGAATGATCTTCCTCCATCTCTAAGGGCTAAACTAATGACTGGGCTTCTCTCCATCAGCTTTTCACTCTGTAAAGACGTTTCTTTTTCCCTGGAGTTTCCGTGCTGAGAGTGCCTCTGAATAGTTAATCTGTGAAAGGTGCCATATAAATCTAAAGATACGATATGATGCCTGGAATTATCAGCCTTTCCATCCTTCAAATTGGTTTACTGGCATTGTCCAATCCAGAGCAAGATGATGGGTTGCTCAACAAAAGCAGTACAACTGTGTTAATGAATGGCACTCCCTTCAAAGTTGAGAAGTTCATAGAACGATCACATAAATAACTATGGCAGTGAGCAATTGCAAGTGAAGGCATTGCTCAACGTCTTTACAATGTAAACTGCCAACGATGAGACTCAAATCTGTGCTCTTCTTGTCACAGGCTACATAGAACTCTCTCTCTATCCATATGAAGCAGCACCATAAAAATGTCCATTTCCATACATTACATTCAAATACAATGTACATTACAATACATTACAATATATCAGTACTTCTGCAAGTTTTGTGCTTCAGCACGCGAGCGATTCGTCTGGCACTGTATAGATTTACAGATACAATAACATACATTATGTTTTGTCTTTGACAATCTGACAATAATTGTAATAATTGTGATTTGTAAGATGCCAAATAAACTACTATTATCCAATTGCTTGATATGGATGTACAAATCTATGCTTAAGTTTATCAACATGGCAGTTTGTACTGTGGTACAGATATTTTTTTTAATTTATTTTTAGAATATTCACCCACCTGTCCATCTGTGGAGGCAGCATTTCCGAGGACAGAATCCATCGATTCACTTTTGGCTGCGGACGCAGTAGACGAGGAGGAGGAGGGAGCAGCAGGCGGCACCAACTTATCATGTTGATCTGCTGAGGATGCTTTGCAACCATATGCAGACAGATGCTGTGTACAAACAGATTTCAACCAAACATACATTTAGAGATGCAACATTCTTCCAAGCTCAGCCTTCCAATGACCTTAAGCAGTGATATGTAATGAGCATTTATATCGCACCCTTCAAGATACCTACTCTGCTCCTGTGGTAGACTAAATGATGCCAAATGTAATTTCATATGAATATTTTACATCAGTTACCAAAACAGTGCATAGTAAGCTGAAAATAGTCACCAGTTGTGGGCCGACACACAAGCATGGAACCAACCAACGGATTCCCATCAACAGTTGACAGAGGGCATGGATGTTCCAATGAGCTACCGCATACGGACTGTTAGGGGTTCCCCACATGCGCTCTGCCATGGCCCAATCCGGGAGCTTTGCCTATGTAGGTCAAACCAGCGGGAACAGCCGCTCTCTTCCTCTTAGGGAGGCGCTGCTCTCATCCCTATGCTGCCTTCCAGGGGCGCCTGAAGACTTTCCTGCTCTCTGTTTAGATATGTCTTGAGTCGTGAGCACCTCAGATATCGAGTGGCGCTACATAAATTTTCAATTACAATTACAATGGTACTGTATATAATTTGATCATTTATAAAGCACAGAATAGAATAGGCCCTACACAAGTATCCCTAGTGTGAGGTACCCCTAGAGAAAAGGTAGAATTTGAGGTGAGAGAAAGAGACAGGGATGCCACCAGAGAAGATGGTAGCACAATGAGAAGAGGGAAGTCCATTCCACAGAGAGGGATGAAAGATGCTCAGTGACAAAATTACTATTACAATTATAAAACCATCTATAAAGTACTATTGTTCATTGAGGTTCAGAGTGCACTCATCAATGTGCTCCAGACTAACATGAAGTGGTCACCATCTCACCCTAAGTGATTAACTCAACATGCACCATATCAATAAACCCCAGATTGCTATGCAAAATCCCAAAACGATCCCCAAATCCCAAGGTATTAGTATCTGCAAATGACTGACAGTAAATGGGGTGGCAAGGAACCCTTGCGTGGATATCCAGAAGGGGTGCTACATAAATGCTCAATTACATTACATGTCTCAGCAGAGACTCCTCAGCAACAAGTTCTGAAGGTCAAAGGTTAATTCAGGTCACACAAAATTCCAATGACTTCCTAACTTCCAATGGAACTTAAAGGATGGGAGGCCAAATCAATAAATCAATAAATCGGTCGGTCGGTCAGTCAATCAATCAAAAATACTTGATATAGCGCCCTTCAAGATATGTACTCAGAGGCGCAAATGGATGTATATTGTACAGTGATTTTAGTGGAAAGGAGTTGGAATCGGATAACAATGGAACAGTGAAAACTTTTAACAATTCTACCATCATCCACATCTCAGCGGTCTCCTTGCTGTCGGCGTAGAACCAGTGGACTTCCGAGCCAGGATGCAGAATGCGAATCACGTGACTGTTCTTGCCATCCTTCTCGAGGTAGGTGAACTCGTGACCGCGCAGAGGAATCTTGACGAGCACTTTTGACTCTTTGCCTGCTCGATAGCAGACGAGCGCCTGGTCGGTGAGTATGCAGTAGCATTTCGTCCAACTGAGAAGGCCCTTCTTGTAAAGTTCTCCGGTGAATTTCGTGTTCTCGGAACTGATTGCGCTGTCGTCCTTTGCGCGTTGTTTCTTCGATCTGTTGAAAGATTCAGACAAGAAGCTAAACAAATAATTATATACACACTTTCAATTAACCAGATCGATGATTCTTCCAACAACCGGTACCATGAGCTCATTTCCTATCTCTGGCTCTATATTGAAGACCATTCCATTTAAATGTTAGGTAAGAACATCTATGAGTTTTCTTGAAGAGGCATGTTCAAATTATGCCCCTATAAGCCTTACAGCTATGATTAAATACCGACATAAGGTGCTAAACGGATGATGACAAATTGAGAGAAGTTTTGTCCAGCCATAAAGAACTCTTGTGATAGACTCCTTGACCAACAAATGAGCAAACTTCTGATAACAAATACTCAGATTAAAGAGCAAAAGCAAAGAAGAGAGAAGGACATGCTCTCAAGGTGGCATCCCAAGGGGCAGTCTTACAGGTCTTACTCATCATGAGTAAGATCTGTCTGATCTCAATAACTTTTAATCCATCTGTTTATGCGCCAACATGCGTAAATCTTCAATCAGATGTAGTGGGACAGTTGCCTTCAACTGTGTTCCACACGACATACGTACTCTAACTCAAATCGACACATTCAAACACAAACATCTGTTTCTAGATTCTACTTATTGTGTCTCCTATTCAGTTATCCTCATAAGTCATTATTAACTAGTTAAGTTACTTAAACATTGTTTACTCTTTCCATGCATAAAAAATTCTATCAACTTAACCTGAATGTAAAGGTGTCCCTGCTAGCGGGATCTTTAGGATTCTTCCCTAGTGCTGTCTGTCAGTCCTCCAGTAATGTATTCAAATAGATGATTGTCAGTATCCAATCAAAATCTTGGCTATGGTTATTCTGCGGCTCAGTCAATTTGAATGTCGTTAAACGAAGATATCACCATTATTAATATTAATCATAACTACAAAATGCTTTTAACAAGGTCAATTAAAAACAGAAATTGATCCACATGAGCAGATAATTACCACTTCCTGGTTAGGTTTTTCTTTAGGTCAATCGGACTTATTACCTTCCAACTGTGCTATAAAACATGACTTATAGCATGTCAATTCTCAGACTTGAACACCAATAACATCATAATAAAATATTATGCTGATTTAACAACCATTCAATACAGATTTTTATCAAAATATCCACCCAAGTGAAAATGTGAAGAAGACAAGTGAACAATATTTGAAAACCAGAGGCAAACAAGAAGAAGCAAAAATAAGATGAAGAGTTCTTACTTTGGCAGGTGGATTTGTTCTTTATCTACTGTCTCACAGTTTTGGTTTATATACAGTACTTCCTCATCCTCGTCATCATCCTCATCCTCATAACTTTCATACTCTGTGTCACTGCCTCGCCCGTCTGCAACACAAAACCAGTCTACTAAATCTGGCAAACAGCACACCGTGGTGTAGTGTAACGGTGTCACGTGGTCATTTTAAAACAAACTGAAATCTAGTTAAATTAAACTATGTTGGTCTATATACACTTTGATGTGGTTTTTCATTGCTATCATCTCTCAGATTGCCATTTAGATAAATTCACCAATTTCCAAGCTCATGCCAATCATATTTAGATAAATTCACCAATCTCCATGCTCATGCCAATCATATTTAGTTAAATTCACCAATCTCCATGCTCATGCCAATCATATTTAGTTAAATTCACCAATTCAGCAATTCACAAATCCAACGTCAGCCTAAGTGGCACTAAACTTCTATGAGTTCATCAAAAACCAAGAGGCTTCATTTAGCCATTGGCAGTGTCCATGCACACAATCAGAGCACCAAAAACAGACTCCCATCCAGTGTATAATTATTGTTATATGTTATGCTATATGCGAAAAGAAGCCACAATGCAGGATATATTTACTGATATACAGGTCGTCTCATCAAAATATTAAAATTTGGTTTTCACTTGCATTAGCCAGAGAAAACCTCTATCTATCAGTGTAGCACTAAAAGATCATAAAAATACGACTTAGTAAGAATTATTTATTTTCAAATGACCGCAGGTAAAAGTATCCACAATTTGGCATCAATTCTCTTGAGGTATCAATTAGAAAATAAATACTTTCAACATTGGTGTCATTCAAAACACCACAATCAGTCAAAAATTCTGAAAATAATTATGTATAATATTGTATATAACATTGTATAATTGTATAAATACAATGGGGGTATTTTGTAGCATTTAAATTGTGACCCTTATCTAACCCAGATGAACAAATATGAGTCACACGACATTCCTACCAGTCTTCTGGTTTACCCCGTCTAGTGCTCCAAAGAATTCATTCATAATAATTAGCAGATAAAACAGCAAGACTATTTATTGTAGGAAATGAATCACCAGAAGTAGCATCGTGGTCGCTGCCACAAGCCACTGGTTCCTCGTACAGATCTTGATCGTCATTGCTACATTAGAAAACATTAGAGAACATTAGAAAACATTAGAAAACATTAGAAAACATTAGACTGTTACAGATCACGTGAATAACATTTAAATGCACAATGTACTTACTATGTCATTCCGGCGTGCAATGAATGTCATTTACATGAAAAAGCATAAATGACAAAATATAATTCTCCCATATGAAGACAACTCACTCTGGTGGATAAAATTAATTGGAGAAGATATTCATGGTTTAGACATGCTCACTTTTATCATGCTCATGATTCAGTCATACTCGATAGTACATGATGGATTACATTACATTATATTACTCCTGGTATAATCATGCTCACGGCTTAATCACGTTCATTGTTTAGTCATGCTCACAACTTAATCATGTTCATTGTTTAGTCATGCTCATGGCTTAATCACGTTCATTGTTTAGTCATGCTCATGGCTTAATCACGTTCATTGTTTAGTCATGCTCATGGCTTAATCACGTTCATTGTTTAGTCATGCTCACAGTTTAGTCACACTCATGGCCTAGTATCACTTGTAGTTTAGTCAAGCTGATAGAATGACTGCTGATTGAAGTCCACAGATTACACTGTACATAAGATTCAAAGGAAAGAGAAACATAGGAAACTGTGAAACCAGTTTCAACATCTATTTTAGAACATCACTGGTAATGAAAGACTTTATAACATATACAATTCCTCTCAAAATAATATCAAAACAATCTCATTAAATTTGTCAAAATACACGCTGGGAAACATTATAAAACATTTAATAAAACTTGTATTATACTACAGAGCAAATGCAAGTACACTTTGAAAAAACAATAATACAAACTAGAATGAAAACATCTATGAAACACTAATACACAATATTGCACTTACATTGAAAAACAAAACATTTACTTATTCTCTCAAGCCTCAAAACAATCATTGCCTCTAAAGCAAGTAAGCAAAACCAAACCTTGCTTCGTTCACCGAATTCTTTCCTTCGTGTTTACAACAGTCCTGTTAAACATAAAGCATGCTCTACATAAATACTTTAATTACAACTACAAACAAATCACCTCATATGTCCATTATTTATCTAAAAGAGAGGTAATTTACTTGTACATCATAACAGACAAAGTTTTCTACCAGCAAAAACAGTTTTCTCATAAAATTCAGACTTGCATATCAAAGATCACGTCTCATTTTTCCAGTTTTCTCTAACCAATTTGGTCTCTGCATAACATAAAATATAATCGGATAACTAAAAACATTCTGCAGTCAGACAAAAAGCAGAGAATTCTTTTGCTTATCAATTAAAACATAATAAGAATGAAAAAGTACAATATGAAACCATTTCTCTTCACGAAACCATAGCACATGAGGGCAGTTGGCCAGCACTCTCCCACAACAACACCATTTGGTTAGAGTATTCATTTTTAGTTGAGCAAAACATAATAAGTTAACTCAATTGATTGCGCCCAATAAACACGGTTTCTCCAGCAAACAAACCCAAGTGAAGATCAACCATCACATCAATTAAAGAGCTGAAATAAGTAGATAGAAACTGATATTCGAAAGCAACTGGAACCCAGAAGGAACAGTGTCTCACTGCATGGGTTCTGTGAATTAAATCTTCATTTAAAAAATGGATGCATGTAGAACATGAAATAATTACACTTGCAGCAAGGACAAGCTAAAAACAATGAATAACAATACACTCAACCAGTGTTCCTATTTCAAAGGACTTGGTCACGTTTCAACCCGTGGAACTAAAGGAACCCAGAAACCTGTACTAACACCCTGTGCAATTGTCTCAGACCTGGCCCCATGGGAAAAAGCATAAACAGAGCCACTTAGAATTGAATCAAGGGCCAGTACCTCTAAACCTATTCACCGAGTTATCTGTATATTAAATTGTATAAGGGAAAACAAAAATCTGGATTTTCCATCAGCGTCTAATTACCACTGACTTTACGCTAAAAAGTGAAACAATTTCTAACAATCTAGACAGTAAGAGAAATACTGAGACACACACACACACACATAGAATGGGAGAGAAGGAGAGGCTGAGAGAAACAGACAGTGAGACAGAGACAGACAGAGAGAGGTCATTGCACTCACTGCTGTGCTGTGTGAACTTTTCCTTTGTGTGGGCGAATGTGAATCTGTAGAATGAGATGGTAGACCAATACCTGGATAACAAAGACAGGTTATGAACAATTAGCGCAACTATCAAGAGAAACGAACGAGAAAAGAGAACGTTACTCAACCAACATTTCCTAACTGTGGTTAATCAGCAAAGGTTGACATTAAACATTTATATTACTGCAATAGAATACTTAATGTTGGTGATAACTGCAAATGCATATATATATATGTATATTTGAGTGTGTGTGTGTGTGTGTGTGTGTGTGTGTGTATATTATTACTTCATTATTATTCTTAAAATCATGACCTAATCTTTCCCAGTATCCCTCATCCATACTTTTAGCCATCCATACTTTTAGCCATCCACACATCCGACCTATTCATTAAGTACAGCACTCATCCCATTCCCTTACACTTTCCTTCCCTCATTCACTTGGTTGCTCAATCATTTATTCAATTAATAATCGGGACCATTTGCACAGCATACCTCAAAGATAAAAGCATCCTTTCCATTCCATCTTGACAAAAATTGACCACAAGACAAGAAAAATGTATCCCCAAAATGTTACCATTTTTGCTCAAATAACCACAACCATCAACCATTAAGTCAACCTGACTGGTCAGCCAACCAACCCCAACCAAACCAACCAACCAGTATGCCTGCCAGTCAACCAACCAATCCATAACAATCACATAATTCAACCAACCAATTCTGGATCTTAGCCACTGATTAACGAGACCGTTAATCAAAGTCTTATTAATAAACGGCTTACAACCAGATCGAACGATAGAACAATTTCTCATCCGAGCTACTCAATAAAAGTCGCAATAAACTGAACCTACAGTGGCACATTAATGCTCTGACCTATACATCATGTTTTACCATCAAATAGAAATCTTTTAGAGAGCTTTTGCTGATATTCCATTAGTCACAACAAGAGCGCCGTACGGTGATCGGTAGAGATAAGCCATGAAAACTAATCATTTTTAAAAAAGATTTTAAGATAAAATGTGCACAAAACACAATAGTCAATTGGTTATCAAGGTGAATGGCCAGCCAAAAGGTTGCTGTTACAATGCAAATAGATTTTGGAGTTAAAGCTGATTCAAAGCTGACATTGATTGTTGCATGTACTCTGCCTACCTTTTACATTACAGTTTTGTTACACAACTAACACCACAATTCAATCGCACTTACCGGGTCTATGTTCTACGTTTGCCTGAAGCTCTAGAGCGTAGAATTTGTCAAGCAAATGACGTCTCTTGATCTGTGCAGAGGCCGAAAGTTTTTCATCTGCCAAAGTGTTCCTCAGGTAATCCTCAATGTTGCTAAGCAATTCTGGAAGTATGAACAACGGTTAAAATCATCAAAGGAATCAACAGCTTAACAATACAAGGTAAATGCAAAATACTTTGCAGATATGTATTTTTATGGTCATTTTGTTTTCATGCCACATAAGAAAGACTTTAAAAAAATATTCACATAAGGTAAAAATAGTCAAATAAAATGTATTGATCATTCAGAAGTTTCAATATTTTTGAAGACTGGATCAGATTTACATGAATAAAAAAAATTATAGACAATCATGAATAGATGCTTTTGAATATATGATAAATGATAGATGATCATGCATATAGATCATCATGAATAGATGATTGTGAATAGAAGGTCATGAAAAGACAATCTCACAAATAGATAATCGTGAATAGATTACAAATAATATATGATCATGAATAGATGATTGTGAATAGATGATTGTGAATAGATGATTGTGAATAGATGATTGTGAATGGATGATTGTGAATAGATGATCATTAATAGATGACACTGATGATAGGATCATGAATAGACAATCCTGTGGCATGGTCGTCTATTCAATAGTGCGCTTTGTCCATAAACCAATGACTGCAAGTTTGTGTTCTCTGATCAGATCCTCTGCTGGACATCTTGCTTGTCTCAGACTCAGATCAACTCATCGTCATCATCACAAAATGAGAGTGCTCAACATATCCAAAAAACAATTTGCAAACTTCGATATTCAACACAATGCAGGAAAATAGAACCGCACAAATTTTTTAATTCAACTAATTATTTAATTTTATGTCTCTTTGTAACACATCAAATATGAAGTACAACAAGTGCTGAAGAAAGAAATACAAAACTATTATGCACTCAAAACCTAATTAATTATGATTCATCAAAGAAATGGGCCACAGAATTACACAGAGTGTCAGAGACAGACACATGAGTTGATAAAGAAACAGGAAATACACCTAAACCTAATAATTACAGGTTCATAAACATATCGTAACTCATAAGTCTGAAGCCTGGCATATGACAAGGACATCGTTACCACACTGTACATTTTCTGATACATTACATGGTACCACAATTTCCACAAAAGACTGGACCACAGCGAAGAGAAAACCCCTTGTGTAAAACCCACTTGTTTTCAATGCCACAAGGGAAACATTATAATTATCAGACCATTTTATCAAAAATAACATCTACATTTAAGTCCATGTACAAAATCACTCAGGATTCAACGTTTGAAGCCGTGCAGCTAGCAAGGGACGGTGTTTACTCAATGTTCAGAAGTTATATCAGACAGGAAATATTGAATCCAATGGATGGAATGGCACAGAAAATGTGTCACAGTACAAATTATTTTTCAGAGGTTGAAAATATATGTTAAAGCTGGGCTTATTCCCTGTTTAATGACAAAAGAATAATTTATAAGTGAGGGTGTGATGTGCAAGAGAGCAGCAGAGGATTCCCTTCGAAATAACTCAGCGTATTTGGCTAATGAGGATATATTACTCAAAATTGCTCTCAGTCCACAGGCATCACCCAGTTGCTGCCAGTCACACTATATTGAGCTGAAAGTGTATACATTATCTAGCCTGTGATAAAGTCAGCGGGGCACTAGCATATTTTGAAGTTGACAAAGGGGTAAAGTTTACCCTGGTCCAGGCTATTTTTTTTAATTAATTGTTTTAATTGATGGTGCAAATTAACAACATGCCCCTGAATCAAATAGGGAGGGGGTCATGGTTGTACTGCTCCCATAATCTTTTCCAGGCATCCATAGAACCTGGATTCCACAGCATCTCAGATCTGTAATCTCTGATGATATAGGATCATTGCATTGACAGATCTTATGAGATTCGCCATATGAAGACCACACTTAACACATACATCGGATTTTTTGTTTTCTGTATTAACACAATTTATATCTAAATCAATTAATTTGCAGCACATTATTTAATGGTTTAACCTTACGATAGTTGACAAAATGCATCATGTTTTGTTTTATACCAAGAGCAACTAGCAAGTATATTTTATAGATTCATCAAATTAGCTTAGCCTTTAGATTTGCAGAGTCACAATCCACCACCTCGAGACAAGCAGTTTAACTGTTATCAAAATATTGGTTAGTGGTCCCTGCTTGGAATGAACCCAGAATCCACTCTAGAAGCCAGGTCAAGATCTGGTAGTTCAGAGAGACCAGAACGCAGTTTACAGCACTTAAGCAAGCTGAAACAGACGAGTAGTAAGCTGAGACACTTGAGTAGCAGTGTTGAAACAGATGTGCAGATCTGCCTCAGGGCTGACAAGTAGCAGAAGCCAGATGGTTATAAGGAAATAACATGAGATCAATGGCCAATATTTAGAATGCCAGAAAAGTACCACATACGTTTCTGGCACAATAACAATTATTATGCAAACTGATTATAATTTGGGTAGCTGCACATATTTTACACAAACCTCTTTAATAAAAAATACTCTGTACCAATTTTTTAGTTCTAATGAAAATCTTCTGCAGTGGCAATACAAAGAAAATTTACTTCCACGGCCCAACACGTTCAAAATTTAGACCTTTGTGGGCTTACTTATAGTTTTGGGGACCGAAACTTGTGCATAACATTTTGATCTTTTGGTCTGCTGCCATTGATTCGGAACAAAATACTTCTGGCGCATGATTGACACAAAGGAGTAAGTAAGATGAATTTTTGCATATGTAGAAAAACTAACCTAACCCTAACCGACCCTCACGATGCTTAACCTGATCCTAACCGACCCTCACGATGCATAACTATAAACTATAAACGAGCCTCTTTGCGCAACACCTAATTATTTAAAGGATAAATCTTCTGAAACAGAAAATTCTGCCCAAAAACAAGCAAAAATTGTACTTCTACGGCCGAACCCATACAAACTTTAGCTCAAGAAGACCTATGCGCATTGCGCTACCATTGAAGCATGTGCACTGTTAAAAACACCTCAAATTTGTAATCATGAGTCATGAGGGTCATGTAGGGTTAGATTAGGCATCGTGAGGATCGGTTAGGATTAGGTTAGGCATCATGATGGTCGTTTAGGGTCAGGGTTAGGGTCGTTTTTAGACATACACAAATAACTTTCGGCCACAAAAGTAATTTGTGTGAGTTTTTAGGCCGAATTTTCGGCCGCAGAAGCTACACGCTTATTTAAAATACGTCGTGATGGTCGGTTGGGTCAGGTTAGGCATCGTGAACGTCGAGTAGGGTCTGGTTAGGCGTCGTCAGAGTCAGTTAGGGTCACGGTTCAGTGTCGTCTTATACATAAACGAACATCTTCGGCCGCAGAAGTAGGCCTAACATTTCTGTGCGTTGCGAGGCTGAGGTTTCGGCCGCAGAAGCACCGCGCTAAACAGAAGCCAGCAAATAATGTTTCCTTTAATTAACTCGATTCATTAACCCGATTCCTTCTAAATGTTGTCTCCAAAAAATAACAAATAGGTTAATTTAAGATAATTGAATCGCAATAAGTTTTGCATACCTTAGAAGATGTTTAGACTGTCTTAATTAAAAATCTACCGATCTAAGACCAGAATTAATACAACTATAGTCAAAGATCATTAATGACGGATGATGCATCGTCTGCGCTGCAATGTATCCAGACCACAACCACAGAACAACCAGTCATCAGACCCACCTTGTGCACGCTCCAGTTTACTCATCCCGAGTGATCTTTTTTAAATTTAAAGCTATTTATCTGTGCGACAATCATTCGCAATTAAAATTATCGCAGTGTTAATCAGCCGGCTCCATGCTTGCTGCTCTACGTCCACGACAACCTTTCGACTCTAATCTCTTTCTCACAAAGCCTCGTGAATTATTACCAACACCGGCTACATATGATGATGATGATGACTAGGACGAGGAAGCTGCAAATTATGAGAATGAGTACACGGCTCAAGAAATTGACCAATCAGTGACGCCGTAGCAAGTTCGCGCTGCTCATGCTCAACCAATAATGCTGGCTTTCACATCGGGGCTTATTGATGACCGATTTTTAAAGGTTCGTGTAAATACGGAATTGTCTACTGGGAAGGAGGAAAGACAATATTAACGAACGACTTTTTGACACGTTTATTACATGTATATAATGTGAGACTGTGATTATAGTCTATCCACACATCTGTAAATTGGATTCAACTATTCCGTTAATTTTAATGTTGACTTAAAATCCACATAGACATAGGCTCACGCATCGCAAAATGAAGTTTTACAACTGGCTTTTCTTATCGGTGCGGTACGTGTAGGCCTAAACGCGGTTGCATTGGTCAGCCGGGGTATATATGTCCCCAATAATTGAGGTGGGGTATTGTCCTCTCAAATCCAGAGGCGATTTTCTTGAAATGTTAGAAACTTCTCCTGAAAGAGACAAAATACTGAAAAAGTATCACACATGAAAACAACATAGACCTATAGCCTATAGGTCTGTATGTTGTTTTCATGTGTTATACTTCTTCAGCTGGCATAATTATCTTAAATTTCTTCAAGTCTCCAACAGGAAATATTAATCCATTTCATTTGTATTAAATACAACCGGAAGTGCTTCAGTTCCCGTTCAACTTATTTATTTTATTTATCAAATTCGTAACGCGCACAAGGTCGACACCTAAATGGGAATCTGAGGCGCGGAAAATTACTTAGGCTACTCCAGAGCCTTCTATTACTGGCTCTGGGCTACTCCACCTCTGCTGACCTTCTGGGAAACGGACTTTGACCATCCATGGACTATCTTTTTGACAACCCCTCTGATTTGATGCAGCGCTCGTGAATAAGCTGGTGCTCTGCGCTTAGCTTTCAAGTGCATGGCGCTTTAATTTGAAGTTTGGATATTATGACGGATTATGATCGCGATTTAGTCGATTTTCTCGTCATGACTCACGAGTTAAACAAAACTTAGGCCCCTACAAAACGTTTATTTCATGTGTAATGGAGCACTTATATTGTGCCACTAGACATCAGAGGCGCTCAAAACTCAACATAAAGCTAAACACAGAAGGGGGAAGTATTAAGTCCTGGAAGGCAGCAGAGGAGAGAGAGCAGCTCCTTCCGGAGATGGAGGGGAGGCTGTGCCAACTGCAGATGGAACCCACGTGGGCGAAGCTCCTGGGTTGAGTCGTGGCAGCTAGAGCGCATGTGGGGAACCACGAGAAGTCCGCGGACAGATGAACGAAGACAAATCCGGTGCGGAGTAGAAGAGACCCAAATTAAGGACCAATTGACACAACTTATAATCCATAGAGGAGACCCTATAGTAGGGGAGACTGAGGCTGTCTGTAACAGAGGCTTATTGTAACAGCGCATAAATCCCGGAAACGGTAAATCGGGGAACCAGCGTATATTCAGATCAAAACGGCATCCTATCGTTTCCGATCTATTTTCCTTTTATCCTCGCTTAGGCTTCAACTTCAGAAATTGTATTCATAAATTGTGATTTTCGACACTAAAATTAACTTTTTCTCACGCATTACATTTTCTCATGGTACGCTTAAGGCACACGATATTCTTACTTAAAGTGAGTGATTTCGAAGCTTGTTTCTTTAAGATTACGTGATCGAACGCAAAATCTCGTCAGCTATAATTGTGCTTTGGCATTTTATTTAATGATCTTGGGTACATGGCCGGGGCTAGTTGTAACATTTTCCGAGGGGCTGGTTGCAGCCCCAGCGCAATTCTTGGTGGTTTTCTTTTTCTCATTGTACGCTTAAGGTTCACGATATTCTTACTTAGAGTAGGTCATTTCTAAGCTTGTTTCTTAAGATTACGTGACCGAACGTAAAACCTCGTTATAGCTATAGCTATAATTAATAGCGTGTTAGCATTTTATTTAATCATCTTAGGTACATGGCTGGGGCTAGTTGTAACATTTTCCTCACCGCCATTCTCAATGGTTTAAATACTTTTATATGACTTGTATCTTGCCTTAAATGTTATTTAATTGCTGTTTTAAATTGATTCTTCTGATGATGATCATCATCAACCTCTGTGAGTTTTGTTTAGGCCTACTGATAAACAGCTTCAGACAACACCGTCTACAATATTAAAGCCAAAACACCATTATTTTTTTCGCTGTCGATGTAAAGGCCCGAATATTAATTAGCTATTTGGTGTTCACTGTGGTTCAATCTGCCACAGTGTTGAAAGCGGTGTTACAATTTGCCCCATGTCTTGTTACAACCAACCCCAAGCCGGGACAAGTTGTAACACCAAAAAAAAATTTAAATTGCAATTGTTTTCACAATTAATAGAGTTACATATCTGAAACGTTCCATAGTTATAGTGCATGTTTGAAGGATTGTAATGATATTATTGTCAACCGTTATTGGGGATCAAGTTCGGTCATAAAATATCTAAGCGTGTAATTTGTGACAACCAGACCCAGTCTCTCCTATATAATTATATATATATACTGCAAAGAGCCAAAAGGTAGGCGGTTGGCAGAGTAGAGTACCAGAAAAATTGTAGGCCCTAGTTTGAACTATTATAGCAACTAGCCTTCATGTAGGGTAAAGTTTCCTATTATGGGCATACCCCTAATATGGGCACCCCCAGAAAAGTATCTATATAATTGTTTTTGTATTGCCATCTGTCGAACTCCAATAGAGCTACAGCGGCAGGTATCATTTACCTGAAATTCAAGTTTGCATGGTCGATGTTTGAATTTTAAGATTAATTATCTTATAATTTATAAATTTCCGTGACAAAATAAAAAAATCGGCGATTTTGTTCCCTCAATTATTTCGAGCGTATCGGATGGACGACTTTGAGGTAATTTTTTCTATTTTGGAAATTGTTTTGTTATAACGTTGATGGGCGGTGATAAATGATTCGGACACTACAATTTTATATAGCGGACTTCGAAGAGTGCTGTGGTGTTGGCTTAATATGTGCATGCTGCTGCTGCCTTAATATGGGCACGTGCCCATATTAAGGCAGCAAGCGCCAATATTAAGTCTATTGCTAATTATTTATACAAATTAGCATACTGTAAAGATAAATATGTTTAACGGAATGAAAATAGATGATCTAAGCCAAACCTAACTTTCAAAATATTCTAAGTGATTGTGTGACAACAAAGTCATCTTCAGATGAAGATCATAGGCCACAAGTTGAAAGAATTTTTTTACATGTGATGAAACATGCAAAGCAGATGAATTTGTGAGCACTCATTACATTAGTGGACAGATTTTGACATGTAGGCCCTATTGTTAGCTTGTAACGCAAAGCCATTTAATTTCACGAAAGGTGGGGGATAACACGATCGTGAGGTGTTAAGTTTTTGATAAGTTTTTTGCTGCTTTATGGAGGGCCTACTTTAGTATTCTGTAAGACATGTTGTTTTCAAAATTTCAGAATGTTAAGAAGAGAGAGACCAGTGGAGTGAGCATTCACTGAAATGGGCAGTATGAGCTGTTCTTCAGAGTGGAATGAGCAAAAAGCAGCAAAGCGATATGGTATTCCACGAGAAATTTTGCAAATACATGTAAAAAAGGCAGAAACAGGTGAAGGAGTTTGGAAAGCGCTTAGTCATCCCACACTTTTAACACCAGAACAGGAAGATGATCTAGCTGATCACATTTTGGATATGGAGTCAAGACTGTACGGTTTACGCCGCTCGAAGTGCCAATCCATTCACTTTTCTTGCGCAGAAGGCTTTGGAATTTTAGACGATAATAACTTTACTAGTTGACCATGTGCAAATAGAGTTTAAGATCATTCAGATGTTTAACTGCAACTGTTTAATAGCCTTTGGGCTAATTCCAGAGTTATTTGGAGTAGCATCTCAGTATTTGGACATACGTTGACACTTGGAACTTTATATGGGCACCGGTGCCCATCGTTAGGACACCAGTACCTATTATGGGCACTTTGATGCCCTTTATATTTTCTATATTTTTCAAGTAAATGTTGACATTTTATTGTTACTTTATTATATATCTCGTGACAAATGTGTTGATTATTGGTTTTACATACATTGTTTTAGTTACTCCTAAGTATGGTTATGAATTATACGATAAAATCCTTAAGGTGCCAATATTTGGATACTTTAACCGCTTGACCACTCTGATTTCGACCTGAACAATAATGAATTTTAGTTTGGACTGGGTCATTGGGTGCAGCGCTGAAGTTTTCCACGATCACTGTTGCTGAGATTCCACCATAGGCCTACCGCTCGTTGCGCGGGTCAGCGAACCTCGGGCGAGGGCACAAGAGAGGATCGAATGGCGGCGAACAGTGGAAAAGGCTATGCTCCTCTGGGGGCATCACTGCGGGTGACTGCGCTGCTGCTGCGCTGATGATGATGACGATGATGCAGCGCTTAACGAGTAGGCCTAGCAGTCTAGACTGGGGCTGTAGAATTCAATTTTATAAACCTAGGTTATTAACAACTTAAAACCTCACAAGTCAAAATTTATGTCGTAATATTTTTTCTTGTTTTTGATGTTAGATTTTGTCTGTGCACGTAAGCCCACGGCTGATTAGAATAATGCACGAAGCCTATAGGCCTTGTAGATCTACATGTATGCTATATGTAGGCCTACATGTATATACTATACATGTAGGCCTAGTCTGCACTCTGCAGTGCACACGGCTTTAAACGATGTGGTAGATATGTAGATCGGAGAGGGGTGCATAATAATTATCATGTATAGGCCTACTTCTTGTCGCAATTTTGTGCCTGCAGATGTGCGACTGTGCGTACGTTAAACTGTGTATTTAGGCCTACACTATTTAAAAACCTGGTCTAGACTGTAGTGTTTCCCAACTTGGTGCTTCGTGGATGGATGAAGAATATAATTTATGCCCAAAAACGTTGAAACCGAGACTGATAACTGAATTGGCCTACTGGTAGACATATGTGATTGAATTGTCGGAAGGGGTTAGAAGGGTTCAATCCTCTGTTCATATTTCAACCCTGCCAGTTAATTCTCAAAAGATACCTTGGGGGTAGAGCAAACTGCAGCTTTCAGTGGCACCCACACTCGTAGGAATAGGCCTACGTACGTACCCTCTACAATTTAGCCCATAGACCGGTCTCAGGTTCGTAAAAAGGCTAGTCGAGACATCTCGACATGTAGGCTCCCCGTTCAATTTTGACAATTCAAACCCTGCTGTAGCCTGGTAGAGGCCTAGAACTATTTTAAAAATTTAAAAGTAGCATAAAATTAAGTAGGCCTAAGGAACAAGTCACAACACTGCCGTCACATTGACAATTAGGCTTAGTCATAGGCCTAATTAATACAAGAACTTAAGGAAGATGAAATAAAGGCATGCAGATGGCGTTGATTCGATGACCTTAAGGAACTGTCTTATACTCTGATGGGGTTCGGAAATAGTTTAGTCTAGACACTCGGTTATAATTGTCTTTATCTCGCAAAGTCAACGTAGGCGCCTATGAGCACGTAGGTATAATCGTAATCTCGAATCTGCCTTGCCGTTTCAACTTTAAAAACCATTAGACCACCAGACCTTATAGTGGCTTAGCCGTCACCGTCTGTCTGTCAAACTGACGGTCGGATGATGATGTCTGCCACACGTGACCATCAAAGCACAGGTCAAGGGCTCTGTAGGTCTGAAGAACAACGCTAATAATTATAGGTAAAGAGTGATTAGTTTCCTTAACCTTTTAGTAATTGGAAATTTAATTACTTGGCTGTAGGCAAATGGCAGTCACGGCAAGTTTAGATTTTTAGCACAGAATCTTCTGGGCTGCGATGACGTCGGTGAGTGAGCCGTCGAGATCTCCTTTACTTGATGTCTGCGTGACGCTGAGAAACTTTGATATATTTACACTACACTAGACTTAGTGGCCTACTGCGTTAGCATCAAACAAGTTATCTGAACAATCTCATTGCCAGTTTGCCAAATATAATATGATTGGCCTCTTAGAATAAAACTACTAGTATAGGCCTACTAAACATCACTGGTGACGAGCTAGGTTTGGTATTAAGGTTTCCAAATTGATGTTGCAGAAATGATGACAATAGATTATTTTACAATAACTGATTATGATAATTATCAATAATTTATATAATCTACAGCGGTAACATCCATAATTTCTAGAAATTTTAGTTAATAGGGCCTCTAGCTAAGCTAGACCTAGGCCTATATAGGCATTTATGTCTCTATTTACTTGTTCCTTTGTTTAACATCTCTCACATCCTCAATCATAGTCTAAACCTAGGTCCACATAATTTAACCTGTATGAATAGGCTAATCAATAGTTTATATTTAACAGCCTATCTATAGGGGAAAATGCCAGAAATCATGAGAAATGTAGTGTTCATGATCATAGTAGAGGTTCGTATAGGAATAACGACAATGGTTCTAATTTGATAAGTATAAAGCCTAAGCCTACGTCTGATGAAATCTGTAGGCCTACATTGGTTACTATTACACAAGCAACACTATAAGAATATCGTCAAAAGGCAGTAACTGCGTGGTTCATTAGTTTTATTTGATGGCAAGCCACTTAAATGGAACAATTTTCGCCATTTCGTGATGACCAAAACCTCAATGCCTGTTTCTGATGTTGGTAAATCAATAGGCCTATATACCACCTACAGTAGACCTAGGACAATAATTATATAGGCCTACAACTCCTCACAAAACACGCACAAACCGAACTTAGAACTTCAAGTCGAGTTCAAGAGATGCCGCTCTCATCAAAGGCGGTTCAAGTTAAACAGTAAAATATACATATTTTCTAATTGCTCGGGCGAGATCCTTTACCACTGATGCCCATTTGAATGGGT
Organism: Bimastos eiseni; assembly: GCA_959347315.1. Lineage (NCBI taxonomy): Eukaryota > Metazoa > Annelida > Clitellata > Crassiclitellata > Lumbricidae > Bimastos > Bimastos eiseni. The sequence goes on from OY365806.1 coordinate 5,705,039, forward strand.
GCCTTGTATGGACCGTGCTAGCCCCAGATAAAAATCTTAAATAAGCCACCACCGGTATGAGAAAAACCATCCGTAGGCCTTGTGTAAGGATAGAGGGACATCAGATGAGGGCCTTTAACTGGGCCAGCCTAGACGGCCCTCGTGCCAAACGGTAGACGACTGAGGTCAACGACCAAGGCGGTCAGAGAACGTCTGCCCGTTGTAGAGCATGGATGAGATTGAGTTGGGTATACTCTGTTATTATGAACTCACCAAAACATCACTCCAGTGACTCCACAGGTCTTTCACTCAAAACTGAAACACTGTTCTTTCACAAATCATATCCTGATTTCTCTCCCTTGCTGTTTCAACTCTAAACTCCAACCACCCTAACCGTTTGATAGTCTGCCTCCCTGACTGACTCACTGAATTTTAACCCCCTGCCTATCGATTTTGCTTTGATTAAGTGCCTGTGAATAAGCTGGTTCCCGCTAATTCGCTTTTGTGAAAGCTGTAGACATTTCAAGTTTACGATTACAGTTACGAGATCTTTAAATTTTCGCTCATAAATCAAGGGTCTGCCTAATGCCTATCATTGCCTTTGGCTTCCAGTTCGAAAACATTCAAGTGCAACAGTTTGACCCGTATGAGTGGGACACATGCCCTAGCCACATCTGACCCACATTGAATGAACTAAGGAACTGCCCACATTCCAATAACAGTGATAACTTGAGGCCGTGCCCATATCACAGCTCTACCAATTACTCACAAAACCTTTTGACTCCACATAACAGTTCTGGTAATCTGAATACTCCACAGATATCTGATTCAACTGTGATAGCTAGATCTTTCCCAAATACAACCTACAGCATTGACAAAGAAACCCTTCCAACATTCAATCCTCTTACTGAAGACCAGCAAGCTCTGCTCATACAAAACCCACATTGGTGACTCAGAGCCCACAACTGAATGACTACATAGGACCCAGCTCTCACTCTTGACCCCAAAGCCCTACCCATATTCGACCGGCAGCAGTGACTCGCAGGCTCAGTCCACACCGACTTACCCTGGTGACGGGAAACTTTACTCACAGCTGACCCACACAAGTGAGGCACTCACTATAAGACCCTGCACAGTCTCAGAGGAGAAGCGGGGTCAAACCCGTGCCCTTCGCATTAGAAGACCAACGCCCTAACCAATCTGCCACCCGTCATCAGACTGACGACTCCGACGTGTCCTGGCTCTGAACTCCAGTCCTCTTCTTCTGTTGGCTCAGTCGATCGCATTCGCTGTAGTAGTCCAAGTCGGAGCCATTCGACGCCGCCTCAGACTCCGTGCTCTGACTCCTAAGTCGCAGAGGCCGCATCTCGAGCGCTCGTGAGTCGCAAGATGTGAAGAGCACCGCTCGGTTGTTGCATCCGAATATCAAGTGGATACCACCGTCAAAGTACTCTGGGTTTTCGACCACAGCAGTTGAGACGTTGAGGGGATCTGGGGGACTGGAGCCCGGACAGACCTTGACGGGGCCCGTGGGGGTGTGGGAGTGATGAAGGGGTGGTTGAGAGTGTGCAGGGATCTTCTGGCAGTTGTGGTGCTGTGGATGTTCTTGAGGACTTGAAGCCAACTGATTTTTGTCAACGGCAACAGACTCTGTTATTCAAGCAAAAATACAGAGATTAGTATCATCAATGTAAGAAGTCATTATCACAAATCATCGACATACCAATGAACATTGTCATCATCGTCGTCATTGTAATCATCATCATCATATCATCATTGACTTCCTCATCATCACTATTACAAACATGCCAGCCATATTGTCACATCGTCAGAAACATCATTTTCATCATATACCATCAGCTGTAATAATTGTTTTCCTCATCATTTTATTCTCTTCCATATTGCTCACGATCTGGAACCAACCTTACAATAGGGTTACTTAACACTCTAACCAATGGGCCACTCTACCTTGGAATTGGACCAATGGCTTCTGCCCAATAGCTGTTCCTCGCTTTGGAGTGATATTCTCTCTACGACTCACTCTTTGATCTTAACTTGGGATTCTTCTGTTTCTGCCCGTAGACTTTTCTGTTCCTGTGGGGCTTTTCGCACTGATTAGGTTATACTGGGAGAGGCGCCATTCAGCCATTGATAGATAGATCGATAGATAGATAGATAAAAATATGCAAATACAATACAATACTGTCGACCAGGAATTGTCCCACATCTGATTAACACTTCATGCCACACAAAAAGAACTCAAATCATCACAAACTTGATGCACCCCCATTCATACGCAACATTTGACACTTACAGAAATATTTACTTATTGCTTCCTTTACAGTACAAGTCTGGTTTTTAGCTAAAACTATGTACATTTCTATTTCAATCCACTTTTTTCTTGTTTAACAGCTCTTACAAGGCTTACATCCTCATCCATATATGACTTATGTCAGTCTATATAAATAAATAGAGAATTCTGTCTGTCTGGGTGTCTCTGTCCGGCGATGCATTTGCACTGTTTTAGAGCTATTCACTCGAAACCTTCACCGTTGGCTTGGGGAATACCTGATACACGCAGTTCAGGGGCTCTTGAAACCCATGGCCGCCCTCTTCCTGGTCTCCAGGGCCAAAAACCTGTCTCAGGACCCCCAAGTTAAGTTTCCTTCTCAGTCGCCAGGAGCGTCTCGCCCAAACACCTGCATGTGATATCTCTCACACCTTTTGTTCAGGAGATATATGTTTGCACAGTCGGTCAGATGGGTTTGTACTTTGTACGCATTTGCACACTTTTACAGCTATTGACTCTAAACCTTTGCCGTTTGCTCAGGGAATGAATGGACGGTTTGGGAGATATACATTTGCACAGTTCCTCAGGTCGGTATGTGCTTTGTACGCATTTGCACACTTTTTCACCAATTGACTTGAAACCTTTGCCATTCGCTCGGGAACACCTCGGACACCCAGTAGAGGAGTTGTTGAAGCCTGCAGCCGCTGTCTTCCTCCTCTCCAGGGCCAAAAACCTGTCTCAACCCGGGCCAACGCCACAGCTAGTAATTATTCACTTAGAGCCTATCAGTCCAAAAACTTGTTTCAACGTCAGAAACTGTATTCAAGGTCGTAGGAGAGATTTAGATATATACAATAATTCCATTTTGACAAGCATGTCTGATGAAGCCTACAGGGGAACAATGTCTACGAGATGAAATCAAGGGATTAACTATACAAGTATTAAACTGCACACAACTGCAATGTTGTTCTCACCTGCATTGGAATCGTTATTCACTAATTCTAAGTACACATTTGGCTTTGATAGCTTCGGCTGCAGATAGTCATCCTCATCAACTGGCAGCCTCATCTTCAGCTTATCCAGCTTCTGGCCAACATCTTCGGAGGCAAACGGCACAGCATGATCGCTGGAGATCGTCTGGCGGCTGTCTGCATCACACTCGATCAGTGTTGACACGGTGGATGGTGGTTCGGAAGCACAGCTCAGCACTTCTGGATTCTGTCTGGGTTTGCTTTTGGTTGGTGCTGGTTCCAGACAGCTGAATTTGGCGTCGTGCCACTGGCGATAGAAGCACTGGTCACTTGCGTCTATGTCCTGTCGCGGACGAGACTTGCGACCTCCATTACGACCTTCAATCTGACCTCCATCTTGAGCCTAGAAAGGAAAATACAATAGAAATCCTTCTGTGTAAAGGGTTACAGAATTGTGGAATGGTTTGGACCATAGTACTGTCTCAGTGGACATTGTCATAGCTTTTAAGATGAAGCCCAGAAAACACTACTTAAAACCCTAGTAAGGGATGTTATCAGCTTATCACTCTTTCAAGGCATCTGTTTTTCCTTGGGGTTTCCGTGGCTATGCTGGAAGAGGCGCTATATAAATCTAAAGATACGATATGATCAACTTCTCATGCTGTGAGTTGGAAATATGATAAGCATACTGTAACGATAATTACCATTTCAAGCGCACCATTGATGTGGTACTTGATGGACGTCATGTGATCAATGCACACGTTGTTACCCTGAGGATGGAGGTATTCTTCTGCTGTGACCACTTCCTCTGGACCATCTGCTGGAATGCTCATGTTGCGCACCAGATCTGCTGTGTCGTACGTCTGGCTAGGAAGGCGCATGAGTTTGTCACCCTAGCAATTGAATGAATAAATTCAATCTAATGGCTTCAATGGCACGACTTTCGTAGTGCATTAGACGTCAATTATTAATAGTCACAACAGTAACATTATCTAGTGATTGAAGCGCTTTGACTGTCCTAAGATTTGATTCTCTGGTCAATTTAAACTAGGTTGTGGTTTGTCAGCTTTGTCAAATCTGTTGTAGCCATTAAAAGCAAGGCATGATTTAATTTGAAGTGAAATCATCATAAAATCGTAAACTGTTGGAGAAATGCAACAGGTCAAAGCAAGTCAGGCTGTAGAGGGTAAACAAACGGAGGGAGACTTAAGACAAAAGGAGGTATGCATAAGGCTTTATAAAGCACATCTTTGAAGGTAGCAATTTTTAATCCATTCGATAATGGCTCAAAAACATTCGAACATTCGATAATGGCTCAAAAAGGAACCTGTAGGAATGACGAGATTAATCTTTCACAAGAACTTACAGGAATGACAAGATAACGTCCAGGGTCACGTGCCATCTTTGCAAACTCCTCAGCAAGTTCTTTGAAGGATGGCCTACTCATGGCATCAAGCATCCAGCCTAAAATGTAATGCAATGTAAACAACAGCTTACATTACCTTCATATCGCATATTCATACACTTACTCCTGAATTAACTCACCAAAACACTCTGCCAGGTCAAATGATGTTAAGGTCATGATGAATGAAAAGTTAATAAAATAAGGTAACTGTGCTCTGAGAATGGAAAGAACACCCACTGGTGAGCACCCACAGACAAAGAGAGCCCAACTAATGGATTTTTATTCACAGGCGATAGTACACCGACTCGTACGATTTCCTGAACTACATCGTTATACGATATTCTGTGTTAGAGTCAGGGATATAACCTGTGTTTAATCAACTCTCATATTACTCCTTTTACTGTTGCCTTTCTTTCCGCTTTTGCCGATTGGTAAGCACTATCATTTGCAAAATGTGGTCCTTTTAACAGATTTCACATACTCTCTTATGACAGACTCCCAACATAATCAAAACTTAATCATCCCATTATCACTAATCATCTCTAAACAATATCATCCAAATGCCCAATGGCACTAATACAGAGCACTTTTCAAAAGTCATCTACAATAACAATCATAATCTAATCATTGATTAGAATTACAATTCGATATGCAACCATATAAAAAACTTTAAAATACGAGAGCCATACCTCTGCAAATGATCTGAATGAATAAAGCTCAAATTCATGATTTGATCAAACAGCACCAAATCAAAGCATGAATTTAATTTAATTTTAAATTTCAATTTTAATTCCGTGTATGTTAGCAGAATGCACTGACACTTGATCATGATCATGTAGACGTCAATGGTGCAGATCGAAGGCTGCGACAGTCGCTCCCCTTTCTCCAGAAGATCGGCGATGTCCTTTGCATGGACGCTCTCATAAGGCCTCTGACCGTACGTAAAGATCTCCCAAACAGTCACACCTGGTCAACAAGAAATTTCAAGCACAGCTCTAAGATGCCTCTCACTTTCACATGACACCCAATTTCAAACAGGAAAAACAGACAACGGGAAGTAGCCTCAAATATTCGCCTCAGCCGACACATCACGTTTTCACCACAACTCAGATAGTATTACCATCGGCAAATAATTCATATACACACATAAATAATTGCAAACTTTTGAAAAAAATATATTTTTTTGTTAGCTGAACTTTGTTTCCTACATAGACAGAAAAAAATCACAATTTTTAGGTGCCCAATGGATGTAGAGTCTATTTCATTATTTATTTCAAAACCGAAAACGTAATAGTTATTACAGTAAAAAATTTATTTAAATAATTTCTTATCACGTGAAAATGTGTAACTGCGGATAGGGAACAAACGGTACTCGGATCCGGCAAATAGTACATCCAAATACTTCGATTCGGTACTTAGTGGAAAAGTCTACCCGGGTGACCATAATAAAGATACTGTTATTATTTCCTCTCCTCACCAATATTTATTGGCTCTATTAATTATCCTCGATGAATGGTTTTAAGCAGTTCTCAATAGCGACTATACAGGTTTCTGGAAAAGTTTGTCTAGCACCCTACAACGTGAGCTCCTCTGTATCTCCATAGCTCTATTGCTGCATTCTGGTTATCCGCCGTACTCTTAAGGTCGAGAGCGCCCATGATGAGTCTCGTTTTATAAGACGCTATATCGATTGGTGATTAGAATTCCAAAACGATACAAAACTACATACAAAACCTTCAATACAAGATCCATTCCTCAGATATGTAATTACAGAGCCAATATACATCGTTACGAGCAGTGATTACAACAAAAGGAGTTGAGATGATTTTATGAAAAGATTGTGTCAAGCTATCAAAGTGCATTTACAAGTATGAGCACAAATACTGTTGTATAAACTAGGCCCAAAGATGAGCAGAAGTGGTGAGTTTTTAGTGAAAGTAACAATTGCAAAGAAGTAATTGCTGACTTGTGGAAAAACTTAGCCGAACGATGAGTTCCTTCGTCAACATACACAAATGAAAACGCAGTTGAATAGAACTGAAAGTTACCAAAACTCCAAACGTCGCTCTTATGTGTGAAGACTCGATGTTGAATGCATTCAAGCGCCAACCACTTAATTGGCATCTAAAAAATTAAATTGCCTTTTTGAGTAATCTCTTGAAACTATTTCATACATAAATATCAAGTAGTGTTTCAAGACAGAGGGAGAACTGTGAACAAATCATTGTCTGTAACTACGAACTTTATTGAATTAAACGAAACACATAAATCCTTCACAACTTGTTGATCAAAAGTAGGGAGGTCACTGATTTAGTTTTGCATTTAATGTTCAGACCATTATGAAACCAGTCCTGGAAGATTATACACAAAAGCATTATACTCGAAATTCCATTACCTTTCCACTCACTGCGTGAAATTCATCTTCGTTGTAATCAAGTAACTTTGCAAGTCCAAAGTCCGTGATTTTCACCTGATTCGGACTCTGAACTGGAAAGAAATTTCTGATAGTTGATGATACTCTAGTTATCAAATCCAATGGTATGGTATATGATTTAGAAAGTCATATGTCAGAACTAAATAGTAAGAAGAGAATAAGTTATTTAAAAAGCAAAACTTGTTCATATTTAAACAAACAATGGTCAGATAACAACTGGCAAATCTGGCACACATGTATAGTGCAATCAAACAGAGTTCCAGAGTCACGTTTAGAGTTCTTGATGATTGATACATTGAGGATGGATTCATGAGAAATGATGACAACAACCTAGACCGTAAAACTCTACACCTGTATCTGCCCAATCTGTTCAGTCACTTTGTCTAAGTCATTTCGTTTTTTAACTTAAGACTTGCTAGGAACCTCATCCGCATTGCTCATTCACCATAGACTGCCTATATTGGCTGCTGATACTCTACAATACAATACATTACATTACATACATTACATTACTCTGGATATATTGACATGATTATGGCTTGGCTTTGGTGTGCCATCAGTTGATGCATTTGACATTAGATATGGGCACCATAGAAGTCACAAATTACAATCACAATGAAGTCCCGATGCACAGACTAGTCTCACCTGTGACAACAATGATAGGAAGCACAACAATGAACTAAACAGAAGTAGCACGAGTCTTACACTCACCAAGCACATTGCGTGCTGCCAAATCCCGATGGACAATGCCTCTCTTCTCAAGGTAAATCATTCCCTGAAACCAATTAAATTTGTTTAAAAACTGCACTTTATCTAGTACAAATGATGACCTCAAGCAATATATTACAGATTACACAAAGACCAACATGAATTTATTAATTAATTAATTTATGCTTGTTCTTTGTCTTCAAGGCTTTCACAGACTTGGCCATCACGGGTCCACTCGCTATGGCCCAGTTACAGAGTGAGATGACACAAAATGGTGGCAAGTGGACTTACCCCCCCTTCACACAGCAACCATCACAGAGCACTAGGCTCAATCCCAAATTCTCCATGTTACAAGCTGAGCACTTTGACCAATCAACAAGGACGGATGAAGAAATAACCCTGTAACTTAAATTTGATTAAAACTCAAAAACACACACAATTGATCCTTTGTGTCATTTCTGGCAGTTATCTCGAAATTGTGATTTGCGACATCCGCCTGTTTTTGACAGAGCATTTCACATAAGTCCAGCTGCCTACCCTTGCAATCTGCGTGCTCCAGTTGAGCATGACCTTTGAGCAGATGTTGGCTTTGTTTCTGCGGACGTAGTCTAGCAAGCATCCGAGCGGCATGAGCTGAGTAACGAGCATCATCTGAACGGTCATGCAGACAGCGAGGATTCGGATGCAACACGGATGGACAACGGACGTCATGATTCGAGCCTCCTCCAGCAGCTCCTTGTTCTGACTGGCTGATGTGCCATCCTGAAGGACTTTGACCGCAACTGGGATCTTCACATTCTCCCCCTCCGGAACCCACACACCCTAAAAAGAAAGCACTGTAATGAAATTTTCAACACAAGAATCTAACAACATGAGTTTTCATTGCTCCAGTCGAGCTAATATGAAACTAAATAATTAATTGCTGCAGATATTAATGCAATATTTACAAATACCCTGAATCTTAGTACACTCTCCATGTTAATATGTTAACCCACCTAACCAAGCATGTCAATATGAAGTAAAATAATTACCTAAACCAGATACCAATTACAGCGCAGTCAAGGAAATTGGTCTCATTGGATCAGTTAGTGATAAATCAACTGATTATACCATACAGCCTCGGTACATGGTGATACTTGACATACCTCATACAGACAGCATCAACACAAGTTCATGGTGCACCACTGATTATAAATTGTAAAATGAAATCCTAGGTTAGGATACGTATGTAATATATTTGATTCTTACCTTGTAGACGGTTCCAAATGCTCCTGACCCAATGATATTTCCCCTTCTGATCTCCGATTCCTTGATCAGTCTCAACATTGCCATGTCTGGTTTAGCATCACTTGGGGTCAAAGGCTGAAACAGTCGATCATGATAAACTTCACGTAATTCTAAAATCCATCTACAGTAACAGAGTGGATATATTGTAAATTCAAAACAAATAAGTATATTGTTCATCACCACTTGAAGTTGATACCTCCAAGTCAAAGTTCAGCACAGTCCTTTCAACAGTTCATTTCTCTTTACTCAAGGCACACATCAGACATAGAACAAAAGGTTATTGTACCAATAAGAAGGTGTCTGAAACTAACAGTAGCATTCCAAAGCTGTGTGTAAATTGTAACATTAAATGACCAAATTTAATTTTACTGAAACTGCATATTCAGACTACATTAGATAAATCTGGCCAAGGTTCTTCTGTCTCTCTGTTTTTAGATTATATTATGTGGAACCTTTGAAACAAAGTAAGAATTCACATCATCAATTATTTATGCATGGAACATCACCCTAAGTAAAGCTAACCATGAACCATCACCAGTAGCAAAAACAGGCAACAATTATCACACGCTAAAAAGAGAGACAAAGAAACACAAACCACAGACAAATAAACACAAACCAGAGACAAATAAACAAAAACCAGAGAAAGAAAAAAACCAAGAGACAAATAAACACAAACAAGAGACAAATAAACGCACACCAAGAGACAAATAAACGCAAACCAGAGACAAATAAACGCAAACCAGAGACAGAAATATCAAACTTCGAATGTAAACCAATGAAAAACACCCAACACCTGAAGCCAAAACTAGGAAGACTGAAAAACAACATGATCATATAACACCCAAAAGTAAAATATTGAACACCCGTTACCACCATGGCGAAAAGACTGAAGTAGTAGGCATGACCTGTCAGAAAGAGAATGCATCCCTGTAACCTTAAAAAATGAAACCGGACGAACCTCCCCTCGTACCTCGCTCTCTTCCAGTCCACTCATGCGGGCGGTCAGGCGCAGTTTGTTCTCCTCAGCACGAGCCCATTGCCGACGCATGTAGACAATCGGCAAAATGATGATTCCAATGAGGATGAGGCAACCAGCAACTACACCAACCACCAAACCACTCTGAGGATTACTACAAAAACACACCAACAGAGTAATTTCTTGTCAATTTCATATATATATATATATATATACACATATATATATATATATATATTAATACACACATATATATACATATGAATTCATATAATAAATAAATATAATGTATATATATATGTATAATACATCGTGATATAGAAGAAACCGGAGGAACATGGCATGTAGTTTGTAGGAACCAGATATAATTATATATTCACAGGCATTCATTGAAAGCAGATTTCAAACCATCATGAATATTCATGACATGTTTATTAGTTAAAAAAAGTAATTTCCCACAATAACAGTAAACTACAGCCATTCCCTTAAACACAAGACAACCATCAAACCACTCAGAAGTCTTAGATAACAGCAGCCAATGACAAATGTTTTCTGCAGTGGTTTCCCTCAATTTGTTACTTCTAGACTTTCTAAGGACAGCATTATCCAATAACATCCTGTATTGTACTGTATAAAGACCAATGTTAGCAGCTGTACAGATTGGATCCAGCAAATAGCGCATCCAAATACTCGGATTCGGCAGACATTGTCTACTTGGCTATACCCTAATTTTTAGCAATCTGTAATTGCAATGATAACATAATTGCTGTATACACTTAATTATATACTTAATACTTATGTAATTATGTACATTAATTATGTACAGTAATTATGTACAGCAATTATGTACAGTAATTATGTACAGTAATTATGTACAGTAAATATGTACAGTAAGTATAGTAAAGTAGGTATCATACACAGTAAGTATAACACAGTAGGCAATGACATCATACAATAAGTAATTTTATACGCAGTGAGTATATAAATGTGTGGTGAAGTGCATTGTAATGTATCTTATTGATCATTAAGTAACCTTACTCTGTGAGCCCGATCGGAGGTTCAAGGACACAGATCATACCAGGATCACGACTGATCAGATCGGCTGCTTTATGTGGAGCCGACTCAGGACATTTATCCGTACAGTTGAACTGTTAAAAGAATGACACAACTGCGTCAGAAATACATTTAGATGCAGTGGCTAAGAAAGGCTGCTTGGAATATGGGGAAACGTGTCACAACAGATCAAAGACTGTATTGTGGATACTAATAATGACAATAATAATAATAAATAATGATGATGATAAAAATAATAATTAAAAAAATAATAGTACTGCTAGGCCTACTAATAATAATATTTAGATTGCAGTGTGAGACCTCCTTCTTGCTGTAATGTATCTATGTTATTATCCAATGGTTCCACTCTGTTGCTTTCCATGGCGCTTTAGCAGGTTTAGATCTAGAGGATGGGTAACTCAAAAGCCACTTCGAAGTTCAATTTCGAAAACAGGCACTGCTTCATTGAAAATTGTAGCTTTCAGTGCTGATGATGGAGATAATAACGATTGCTTTAATCGTAATAGCAATACTAATAATAGCAATGATTAAAGTGGTATTGATGAACCGGTAAGGAGTGACCAAAAATATAAATGATTAAAAACTTGACAGATCGAAAACGTGAACAGATACAAACATTGGCAACAATAACAATAATAACTTTTATTGCCATAATACTTGTATTTAATCTCTGATTAAAATATAATGGACATAAACATAAATACATAATATATATATATTATCTGTACACATATGTATATGTATATATGTCGGCCTATGTATGTGTGAATCTGAATATTCATATAGTGTTCTTTTGGAATTTCCACTTACTGGCAGGGAGCTGTTATGACCAACACTGTCTCTGTAGATTTTGAAATGTTTGCATGCAAGGCAGTTGGCTTCTGTGGGCCCTGTACAGTGAACGCATCTCTGGTCACACGGCAGGCACCTGGCCTCTGAGGCGTTGGAACCGTCGTGGTAGAAGTAGTCGGCGGAACAATTGGAGACGCACTTTCCCTCCTCCTTGAAGTGCGCACAGAGCGTGCAGTGGAAGAGATCGGGACCAGTGCAAGCGAGGCACTCTGGGTGGCACTTCATGCAACCCTTGCTCTCCGCTAAATCAGATGACGTCATCTGGAAGTAAAAAGAAGAATAATGACTCACTTGCCTATGAGTAAGGACTTATTTACCTGTGAACAAGGACTCACTTGCAAATGAACAAAAACTTACTTATGAATAAAAACACAATTGCCTATGCACAAGGACTACTTGCTGATGAACAAGGACTTACTTGCTGATGAACAAGGACTTACTTTGAAACAAGGACACAATTGCCTATGCATAAGGACTACTTGCTGATGAACAAGGACTTACTTTGAAACAAGGACACAATTGCTATTTCATAAGGTCTACTTGCTGATGAACAAGGACTTACTTTGAAACAAGGACACAATTGCCTATGCATAAGGACTACTTGCTGATGATCAAGGACTTACTTTGAAACAAGGACACAATTGCCTATGCATAAGGACTACTTGCTGATGAACAAGGACTTACTTTGAAACAAGGACACAATTGCCTATGCATAAGGACTACTTGCTGATGATCAAGGACTTACTTTGAAACAAGGACACAATTGCCTATGCATAAGGACTACTTGCTGATGAACAAGGACTTACTTTGAAACAAGGACACAATTGCCTATGCATAAGGACTACTTGCTGATGATCAAGGACTTACTTTGAAACAAGGACACAATTGCCTATGCATAAGGACTACTTGCTGATGAACAAGGACTTACTTTGAAACAAGGACACAATTGCCTATGCATAAGGACTACTTGCTGATGAACAAGGACTTACTTTTAAACAAGGACACAATTTCCTATGCATAAGGACTACTTGCTGATGAACAAGGGCTTACTTGCCTGTCATGTCGATGCATAATGGTCAGACGTCTGTAATATGTAATTGTACACTGGGTGTCATTCACTCGAATTAAGGATACTAAAATAGACGTCCGTATATGCGTCTGTCTGTCCCGTCTCTTCATCTAGTCAAGCGCAAATTAATTTCTCTCGTCATAATCGTGAGGGGGCGCCAGCATCGTATGTCCATTTTTCTAGTTGCACTGCATGTTTATGGCTTAATTACAAAAATGTTCCTCATGTTAGACGAACTGCGCAACAGAATAAAATTACATTGTTTTGCAAATTTCGTTACAAATCGTACAAATGAATATCTCCAGACATTAAGACAAAGTTGTCGGGCAGGTCTTATTATATGTGATATAACCAGGTCGCATGTATAAGTAGATAATGTTGAAAGAGTCGATGTTTTGCATTAGAGCTCTGTCCTAGCATGACACATTGATAAGTATCGTGTACTAATTTAATGGGTTTGGAATGGCACATTGAGGCAGACAGCGTAAATGCGCAGTGAATGCATAAATCCTTTCAGAAAATTGCACCTCACAGTTGCACTGAAAACATTGCCAACTGATCACTCTTAATCTGTGATGTATCGTATTGTATCAGGTTCATATCTGTCACCCTTATGCATCAGTAAAAAGCATCGTTCTAAGTTGGATTAAGATTAACAACAGTTGGATACAAAGGCATCACATCTGAAACTAGCAAAGAAAATCACAGAGAAGGATAGACCTACCAAAGTGGATTATGGTCTTAATGACTTTGGCCAGGATTAGAGGAATAAAGCAATAAGGAGGGAAATGATAAAAGCTGCACTTGTTGACAACATCCGGTTATTGAAAGGCCACAGATAATCACCGTGATTGACTGTAGGAAAATGATATAGCCCATAACTCAGTTCATTTCATTGCCGCACTCCAGATTTTCATGCCTCCATGACCTATTTTAGCCATTAGGACATCTTTAATTGGTTCCCTGCTCTTCTTATGACATTTATCTCCCAGGTCTCTTTTTATTCCAAGTTTCTTATTTAGAGTCCTACATTTTTAAACTTCAACTTTTATGAGCCTTTCTCATTTTCATGTTTTTACCTTGACGTATTTACTTGCCAATAATTACCCTTTGACCTTTCAAGTTTACCTTGTTTCACTGACCTATTGCTTCATATATCCTAACCAGTTTAGTGGGTCTCACTGCGATATTCCGATATTCACTATACGAATTGCTCTTTGATCTTAACTATAGCTATTTCTGTTTCTGCCCTTACTCTTAAGGCCTTTAAACTGAATCTATTCAGTTTTCTGAGTTATAGTTTACCATGATTTCAGGCAATCTGATTCACCTTTTCAGTGTGGCTTCTGGACTTGACCTCCCCAGATACTGACCTGGCACCGGAACGGACAAAAGCCGTTCGACTAGTGCAGACTTAATTTGATACAGCGCCGGTGAATAAGGTTGTCACATTGATTGGCTATTTTGATGTGTCCCAAAATATAGAAAGATGAACATTTATAGTATCACTTTTACTGCAAGTTTATTTAAAGTAACCACCGATCAATCAACCAAACCACCAACCAACCAATCAATCAATCAAATTTGACATAGAACCTGTTCAAGAAATATACTGCCAAATATATTATGATAAGAGCACTATTATACTGTTGATGTCATTATATTTGACTGAATAATCAAGTATCACATCTACCATTTTCCCATTAACTTTGATCTTTCGGTTGCTTGAGATGAACCCTTTGTAGTAGCCGACACCGCATTCATCCTCTGGCACCATGCAGTGCTGAATGTTGTTGTCTTCATCGACGCGTATCAAGTCACAGGATTTGCATGCGTTGGCACCGATCGTGTTAAGTGGACCAGAACATCCGTTCTTGCAGTTGAGATTACATGGCTGGCAGGAGTTATTGCTGTCAGGGTATTTCAAACCTGGACATTCGGCAACGCAGTATGGACCGTCTTTGGCATGTCGGCAGGACTCACATTGGTCAGCATTCTACAAGTCACAAGTCAACAGAAATAAGACAACTTCTATGGAGTCAAAATGTTCTGGGATCAGTCAATGATTATTTATTTAGCTTATGCACAAAGCACTGAGCCATTTAACAGCAAGATCATCAGCAAGCTGCAATGCGGACAGACCACCAGGAAAACGAGTTATTACGCAGTCATTTATGATGTGAGACATTGTCTGAAGTTCGTCGCAGGAGCATGATGGGTCGTTTGCCTGAAACCATCGAATCAATGATTGCCATTAGGCAAAGACGGTGGGTGTATGAGTAAAATTCTTGGGTAAGACCTGACTAAAGCAGACTTGGAAATCTGAGAAGACCCAGAAAGTACAATACAATGAGTATAGCACAGTCAACATGCATAAATGGTAAATACATACAGGTACATATGTACATGCTAAAACAGAACTTACTGAACCGTGGCAGTTGCCAAGGCACTCTTCGTGACACCGCTTGCACTCTTTCGTTCCATTGACGTCAAGGGCATAGCCCTGGAAGTCACAGGACGGGACACAGCGACTTTCAAATCGATAGTTGGCACAGCTAAGACACTGGTCATTACCAGCGCCCCAGCAACCGTCGGAAGTACACTCCACCGAACAAACGTCTCTATCCAACGCTGAAAATGCATTCAGCAGTAATTGTAAGTTAAGCCAAACAATTCAAATCTAAACTAAGTAGTTCTATGAGGTTCGATTAACTACTTCTCTCTCTGCATTTAGTGTGTTAGACCTATTTACCTGACCATTAATGTTATTATCAGTGACATTACTAGTATTAGTAACATTGCTGTGGAGTTATTATTATTAGTAGTAGTAATAGTATTAATACTAGCACTTACGTACTATAAGTATCAGAGACATTTATAGGTAATAATTAACCAAGAAAGAGGAAGCCAAGGTTTATATAAGCTATTAGGTCATCTCGGCTCCTGATCCATTGCACTTTATGTAATACTTGTTTTGCGCAATAAGCAACAATTCAAGTATTATTTGGTCTATTTCTATTTTCAGGCCTTCTAAGAGAAAGGTATGAGACATGAGAAGGCATGATTTGCTTGAGTTGGTGCATTGAAGCATGGCATCAGCACGTGTTCGCTCTGGAACATGCTCCTGTTGGCGTTACGGTTGTCACCAAGGGTCCACTCAGGCTCATTTTATACTTGCCTTAAAACTGTTCTTTTTAAACGTGCTGGAGTTGAGAGCGCTCCTGAGTAGTAACCTTGAAGGGGTACTATATAAATCTCTGTAATGAAAGAATGAATATTCATAACCAAGCAATAATGCCCAACAATCACGCAATATATACAGAAATAACATGTGAAGAACAAATACATATGCACAAATAATATGCGCAGAAATAGTACAGATACAGATATAAATGCATACACAAATATATTATGCAAAAAATAAAAGACAGAATACATTATTTTAAAATAAGACATCGTTGGAAAGTTAAAGACTGACCGCACTGTGTTGCGTTGCGATTGACGGTAACAGAGAGTTTTTGTTCAGCTGACGAAAGGATGAGAGCCCAGTTGATCATGTTGACGTAGCACAGGTGAGGATTGGACTGGATGAAGACCATTCCATTGCGAATAGACTTAAGCGACTGCAGTCCAAGGTCTCTCAGCGTTGTTGAATAAATGTGAAATGAAGCTCCCATACTGAACATGCAGAAACAAAGTGAACCACTTTGAATGAGTAGACAAATAAACATCTCGGCTCCTGATCCAAATAAGCCAAAATAAATAAACGAGCCAAATAAACACTTTCACGTCGAGAGTGTAGTTACTGGAATTCACTGAGAAAGCAATGCAGTTCATTGTTAAGTTGTTAGCTAATTGAATTAAAGTTTGACTGACCGATCAAATTACTGCCCTATGCCCTGGCTAACTGTAATTAATTATTTGTAATTGATCACAAAGTGGTATAGTATAGAGCCACATTATGA
>OY365806.1:5722248-5863795 GCA_959347315.1 Bimastos eiseni
CATCCCTGGCCAGAAATTAGAATGAAAAATTGTTCCTGGGTTGAAGGAGACAATGAATAATCTCTCATTTAATCTAGTCTGTAAACTTATGACAATCACCATCATCATTTACTTTCATTGGATATCTAAATTTCATTTTCTGTTCTGGTCAGTGTACATGAATGCTATTTGCTGTGGATTGTCAGCTTGTCAAATAAACGAAGATACAGTACACATATCCGCTCAATGAGCGTGTCTCAGTGGTTCCATAACACAAATGGAGAAAATGAAGGTCAGACAACCATTGCTCGTACTCTGGCAATGCCAGTCCCAAGCCTGGAGAAAGGAGGGTGATGCTATATCATCTATGTCTCAGCATATGATGTTGGGTGTCCCCTCCCTTTTTCACTTGCTCCTTCCATTGTAAGACTAGTAGTCGTTTCAGTTTTATGACACTGAGAAATAACAAAGATCATTAGCATTGCCCTCCTCCTTTATCCAAGCTTGGGACTGGCACAATCAGAGTGTAAACAGTGCTGAGTTACTGAAGGTTCAGTGTACTCATTATAACATGGTTGGCTTGAGGCAAAAATGAAGCAGAAATATCTCTGCCTTCGCAGGTGTTTGAGCCACCGACCTTTCGATTGATGGTCAAGCAGATTGACCACTACACTAGCATGTCAATCAATCAATCAGTCAACAACAGCTACTTGATATAGCGTCCCTTCAAAATATCTACTCAGAGGCGCTCCCGGCGTAACCCTCGGCTGAAAAGGACAGTTTTAAGAGAGGCGTAAAATGAAGATGAAGGGTTCTTACGTAGGAGACGGAGCCCTATGGGAAGTCCATGTACCTCACAGCATAGGGCATAAACTAAAAGGCAAAGTCTTACCCTGTGAAAGTCGTCTGTAGAATTCGAATCCTGCCTTGAATGACAGTGCAGTCGGTGAAGTTGTTCAGATTGTGAGCATTGACAAACTCCTTCGGACCATTGCCAGGACAGGCTGACCAAAAGACGTTCAGAAAATGCTTAGTCATATTATTACGTAAAAGAGAAGAAGAACAGTTCCTTGAGCTATGACGATGATGACGATGATTATGACGATGATGACAATGATGATGATGATTACAATGATTATGATGATGAATATAGTGTATACAAACATACGTACACTAAAGTCAATCATATATGTATAAACACACCAATCTATATTGCAAAATTCAAACAAGAAGAGTGTGCTACTAAAATTCGATAAAAATGTATCAATAAATCAACCAAATAAAATGTTCTGTTATTGTAACCAACTAAACAAAATACATTAGCAGAGAAACAACAAAGTACACTTAATATTGGTTACGAACGAAGCCCCTAAAGGACGAGGCTCCCGCTAGATAGAGGAACACCCGTGTAGCAACCAAAATACAATCGCTACTGAGTAACTACATTTATGCACGAATACAAGCATTTCAATAGAGCTATTAACTAAGGACCTCAACAACAGGTTAAGCTGAATAAGAGGATGGACTTACTTTTGGGACAAGGACCATCACATTCGATGCATTTCCCTTCTGGACCAGCTATATGTCCAAAGCCACAGTCACTCACACAGGCTCCTCTATCAGCAATCAAGTGTGCTAAACACAATCAACAGCAATCAATTGCACTAAAAACAATCAACAGCAATCAGAGGTGAACCAGAATATTTCCTGGGGGGGTGCTTATATTGCAAACGTCTAAGGTTTGAAGCAGCATACTGAATGAACCTCCACCCCACCCTCCCAAAAAAAGAAAAAACTCATCGGAATTGGATCAATTGTGTGGGTCAACTTTTTTTATCCAGGGAGGCTCAGGCACCACTCAGCACCCCATAGTTGTGCCCCTGACAGCAATCAAGTGTGTTAAAGCAATTAAATGCACCAAAAATAATCAACAGTAATTATTTGTGCAGAAAGCAATCATAAGTAAACAAACTTCACTAAAAGCAACCAAAGGAAAACAATCAGAAGTCATTTAATGTAACTCTTACTGTCATAATAATTATTATAAGTGCCAATTAACTGAGTGTCAGTCCCAGGAAGCTGCTAAGAGCTGCTACTATCAGCCTGAAATAAGCAAAGGATTAATTGTCATAGATTGCATGGCAGCCTCTTCCAGTGGCAGGAAACAATTTGCAATGCCAGACCTAGATGCTGGAACCATTTGACCTAGATGTTGAACCATATGACCTAGATATTGGAACCATTTGACCTAGATCTTGGAACTGCCAAACTTAACTGTTGGAATGCTGTCCCTGTATTTGTTCATTTATCTGGTTACTTATGTTATTTCGTTCTTGGTAAAAGACTTTTCGGAGGGAAGACCAATATTCAAGCCCTAGAGTCAAAGTTAAGGGCCAATGCATCATTATTAATTGTTAATTACTAAAGTCCTTCTATTGGACTCCGGTCTAATGCAAAAGACATCAAGCAATTAGTTCACCAAAAATAAACCATAATTATAAACTTTTCTAAAATACTTAGTTGCTTCAAGCTGCCATTTGGCTTGGCAGATTCGATATTGACCTGATCATGGTTCATTTCGGTGAACCATTGCTAAAAGTTTTATTGCTGACAAAAGTTTTTACTGATAAAAGTTAAATTATTGACAAATTCTCGTTACTGAAAAAAGTCTTATTACTGATAAAAATATTATTACTGAAAAAACTCTTATCACTGATAAAAATTTTAATTACTGATAAAAGTTTTATTACTCATCATTGTCGTATTACAGGTTTGCTTACATGGACACTTCTCTACGCAAATGCTCCCATATGAGAACTTGGCGTTTGGGTTCGGAACCTTTTTGTACGTTCTTGGGTCGTAGATGTACTCCATGGGACAGTATGTCTCACAGCGGTTCTCGTTTATGAAACTCTTACAGGCCTAAGAAAATAAACACAGATTACATTAATAGCTATCAATATGAATTATGATAATAATTAGTATCATCATTCACATGAATTTTACAGGCTCTTTAAAATGTACAATATAAATGATCATATGAATCAGATTTTATTTATTGATAAAGTACTATGCTAACTATATACCACAATTCTTTTGCTAAAAATTATTAGTGTTAAATGATTTATTAACCATAAACATGACACTATAATTACAGTAAGTAATCCAAGTTTAAGAAGACTCCCCTTGCAACAACAGACTTTCTCAATAATCTGATTTGTCTACATTTGTTTAAAAACCAACATTTGCAAATTCGCTTTTACCAAACATTTATCAGGTTTCAGCAACAGGCTGTACTCGAATCAGTGTCTTCAGCAGTGGCAGTGGCACTAAATAAATTCGCAATTACCATTATTACATTACTGTTTTTGTGGTGCTATATCACATTTTCAATTACCACTAACATTACTCCCTTCTATTCGAGG
The DNA here is from genome assembly GCA_959347315.1 of Bimastos eiseni. NCBI lineage: Eukaryota > Metazoa > Annelida > Clitellata > Crassiclitellata > Lumbricidae > Bimastos > Bimastos eiseni. The sequence goes on from OY365806.1 coordinate 5,725,653, forward strand.
TGCTATATAAAAAATTTAATTACCACTGTCATTACTGTCCTCCACCGCCAGGCTACTGAACCCTCAATCTTTTGGGTTGGTAAGACTACAAGTTCAAGATGTTAAGGAATGGGTTCTGTGGTTGGCATGCTATATTATGCATAATATGCAAAATATGCATGTATGCTTGTGTACATGATGCGTATATGAATGTATACTTATGCATGCATGTGTGCATACGTATGTAAGTCACCTCATGACATATAAAGTATCTTTAATATTTTAAGTAGAGTGCACATAAGCTGCACACTTGGCCATCTAAATCAGGAGTGTCAAACGTTTTTGTGACGGCGGGCCAGTAGCGATATTTTCCAGCAAGTGGCGGGTCAGAGTGCTGAAGGCGCATGAGGATTTGGGGTAGGGATCTCAGAGGGGGCCTTTTAAACAATTGAGGTGATTCTGACATGCATCATCAATTACAAACTTCACAGAAAATTCATAAAGCCTCAAAAAAAACAAATTAGACCTTTTATTCTATTATTGTGTTGTCTTTAGAAAAGGCTCCATGTGCCAGAAATATATCATCAGTAGGCCAGAAATGCGGTGATGGGAGTGGTTCTTTGACAACTCTGATCTAAATGATCAATTCCTACCAGCAAACAAGTCAACATTCTGATGATTGATTGATATGACGTCATAGAAATGTCCGATACCAACAGACGCCTACTCAACAGTGAAGAGTTGTATTTAAAGCAACTAGTGGTAGTTCACAGACTTCGTAAGAGGCTCTGAGGCGCATGGTCAACACAACACAATGCATCAGAAGGACTGAGTCAAAAGCTGCACTTAGAGTGACCAGAACCGAATGTCCAGAATAATTACCTCACAGCAGTTCTTGTATATAATTCGACCGTGTATGGACGCATATATGTATGTATATTATATATATATATATATATCTATATATATATATATAATATACTGTTACAGACATACATACACACACACACATATATATATATACATAGTCATACATATGCAAATGCATTCATATATATATATATATATATATATATATATATAAGAACTTGTTACCGAAGACTTTTAGGTATGGTTTTTAATTATACTATAATCGCATTCACCTTGGACATGTGCACAAAAGTTTGATCCAGTAATGAAATATTGCACACACAAAAGTTCTTGAAGTTCTTGAAGTCTCAAAAAATTAGAGGGAACTTTGATTGAAATCTGTTCTCTTTCACAATGACTGGACTGGACTATCTTAACCCTACACCCATAAAAATGTTCAGAATTGTAAAATTAATGGATGCTGAGCCAGACACTGAAGCAGAGAGGTGAGACAAAGAAGAGGAAATGTTGATCATACCCAGCAGTCGTATCTCGTTGGTCCACTGCATCCTCCTGCGCAATCGCTATGGCAACACTGACTTGGATTCGGTCCAAAACAACGACTGTCACATTGCGGACTACACGACAGTTTCGTCACTAAACGCACACAGTTGTATGTCATCGTTAGAATCAATTAAGCTTAATTAGTCAAAATCCACGAAATGAAAACTCCTCTACCAACAGATCTGTTAGAGCGAGACTCATCGGTCCCTTAGGGTTTTTTCTTTCCATATTATCCCTTCTCCGCTGCCTTGTTATTTATTATCACTTATCGTGTTCTACTGGTTAAATAAAAACATTTGGTTATGATAGAGTTACAGCGACATCGTGTAGCAGGAGGTCTTGAAAGCCTCGCGTACCAGCGGCTGGTGACAAAAGGTGACAGTTGCCGGCACATTGGCACTACGAATGCCCAGATCACCGGTTCTAACGGGTAAAGATGCCTGGATTCATGGATTATCCCACTTACGTAGATGATGATAAGGCTACATGGAGCCATTCTCATGAGTTTGTCGTGTAGAAGTCCATCGTTTTAAAAGTAGGCTGATGCTGATGCTTAAGCTGGTCCTCAACATGCGAAAGTAGCAGTTCAATCATTGTCATGACTTTCTCCAAATTTTAAATCTATGTTCAGTTATTATTTCCGTTATTATTCATTCATTCGTTCGTTTGTTCATTCATTCAATCATTCATTCATTCGTTCGTATGTTCATTCATTCAATCATTCATTCAATCATTCATTCATTCATAGGACCTATATAATAGCACCCCTACAGGATAACCTACTCAGAGAGTGCTCATCATCATCGTCGTTGTCATCATCATCATAATCAACAATGTTGTAATCAGCTACCCTTGAGAATAAAAGTATATAAACTAGGACTATTAATCATTATTATTATCAATATTTTATCATTATTACCAATATTTTATCATTTTTTCATGTAATTAATATTATCACTTAATTATCTGTTGTTGTTATTATTATAGCACCGCTTTGAGGAACCTACTCAACAGCGCATTATTATTACTACTATCTGATGAGTTTTCATTTAAATCTTATTTGATGATTATTATAGTCATTTCTATCTTGTTGCTGCCATCAAACACTTTAAAACCAAATGAATGATGGTGATTGGCACATTGACCAATCAAATTCCATCCAAGTCTTGCATCCATTGGACGACATCAGATTTAAGCCGAAGCCAATGTATTTGTCAGTTTGATGACAAATCGAACATGAGGCAGCAGATCAAACAAAATGATGGATGTGGCTGAAGGTGTCTTCTCAAAATAATTATCGGCAGACCACAGCAAACCACAGGTTATGGTTCCATAACCAACTTAGTAAAATGTCGTCTCAGAGAGAAACAGTTATCTGTTGCTCCAGTTAGCCATAGAAGCATTTGCCAAACTGTGCCAAAACTGCAATTAACCATAGAAGCAGTTGCAAAAATATGCCAAAAATGCAATTAACCATAAAAACAGTGGCAAAAATGCAATTAGCCACAGAAGCATTTGCCAAAATGCAGCTAGCCATAGAAGCAATTGACATATCGGTACCAATATAATGTACATATATATTTGATCTACACTGTTGATGGGAATTTCAGACGGCAAGTGCCATCCGCCCTCATATGCACAGGAAGTTGCTAATGCTTCATACCGTGGCTACTTCCTAGACTAACAGACTATTACCGTTCTTTTTCAAGTCCAACATATTGACTTTCTAAAAACATTTTTTCATTCTCATATCTTACCCCTAGAGCACCAATCGTAACCGCATCACATATATATTTCTGGATTATGCATGCATGCATTTAGTCTAGCTTTACACAGACAGAACAGTTCGGAAGTACTAAATGGAATGGGTGAAGCATACCACTCTCAGTAAATTCAAAACCTATAAAATTAGAATGACAGACTCAAAGAGTCAGCAAAACCAGAATTACATCTGTGTGTTTGGTTCATTTCCATCAAGTTATACAATTGTTTCACTCAATAGCAACGAGCAAGTGAAAAACTGAATCCATACAAATATCATATCGGTATATATATATATATATATATATATGTATATATCACATAAGAAATTAAACTATATAATAATGTATATTAAATATGATATATATTATATAATATATATATATGTATATATATATATATTAAGTCGAGATGTAGTTGGTCTATGATAAGTAGTGCCAGTTCACAAGCTTGAGGAGAAAAGAGCAGGGCGTCGCTAATGGTCTATGTTAATACACAGTATGGTTAAACTGAAATTAACGATTCTTTCACCTGTGTCTGCAGTTACAAGAGCACAGAACGATGAAATTGCCAGAATGATATGTTAAGGCAAATAGACGACGACATAAGCCAAATCTATTCAATAGAAAGAAATGCCCTGGCATGGCTTCTGCTGATCAGGAGAGGTTAAAGGGAGATTGAACTGAAACGCTGGCAATATGGTCCGAATATTACTCATTGAGGACCAACAACAGATGTCATTTGGGCATTATTGCTTTGTTGTTCAAGTCATTATTGCTTTTGTCCTTCAAGTCATTATTGCTTTGTTTTTCAAGTCATTATTGCTTTGTTCTTCAAGTCATTATTGTTCATGTTCTTCAAGTCATTCATTAGTGTTCTTGTTATTGAAGTCATTATTGTTCTTGTTGTTCAAGTTATTATTGCTTTTGTTGTTCAAGTCATTATTGCTTTCTATTTCAAGTCATTATTGTTTTTGTTCTTCAAGTTATCATTGTTCCTGTTCTTCAAGTCATTATTGTTCTTGTTCTTCAAGTCATTATTGTTCTTGCTGTTCAAGTTATTATTGCTTTTTTTGTTCAAGTCATTATTGCTTTGTTTTTCAAGTCATTATTGTTCTTGTTCTTCAAGTCATTATTGTTCTTGTTGTTCAAGTTATTATTGCCTTTGTTGTTCAAGTTATTATTGCTTTGTTTTTCAAGTCATTATTGCTTTTGTTGTTCAAGTCAATATTGCTTTTGTTGTTCACGTCATTATTGCTTTTGTTGTTCAAGTCATTATTGCTTTCTTTTTCAAGTCATTATTGTTTTTGTTCTTCAAGTCATCATTGTTCCTGTTCTTCAAGTCATTATTGTTCTTGTTGTTCAAGTCATTATTGCTTTCTTTTTCAAGTCATTATTGTTTTTGTTCTTCAAGTCATCATTGTTCCTGTTCTTCAAGTCATTATTGTTCTTGTTGTTCAAGTCATTATTGCTTCTGTTGTTCAAGCCCTTATTGCTTTTGTTCTTCAAGTCATTATTGCTTTTGTTGCTCAACTCTTGCAACACACGAATAATGAACCAATCAGGAATGGCTTTAACGAAGCATGTAACACAATCATGGAATCGAAATTTCCAAAGCACCACTCGAAAGCGCAGTGTCAAGTCATATAAGTTGTTTAAAGGAGGTCCGAGTCTGGTTACCAGAGGGTCAGAAGAGGCAGAGTAGCTGTTAGGTATCACATCTTGTGTGCTCTAAGATCTTTGCTATATATGCATCCCAGAGGCAATATTCCATTGACTGACACAGATGCATACTAATTTGACACGGTTGCATAGTAATTACCCCATTTATTCTGTATATCTTGCTACTAAATGTACCCAGTCATTAGTGTTAGTCAGTGGAAGGATAGGCTTACAGGTTTGGCACATATCAGGTCCAGCACCCCAGCAATTTCTGTCTTTGCCATTTGTACAGTTTTCATGACACTGGTCACCTGTCATAAAACAATTGCACCAAAAACAAATCTAAATTTAATATAAATCGATTTAATTACTCTGCCTAAAGACTAAAGACCTAAAGAGAACAAGTCAATAAGTATACTGTGAGGCAGATTGCAGCATAATGTCTCCAATGTAATCAAGAAGTCATGTGATTCCCTGTGCATAATTTTCTTAAAATAATCCACATACTCCCTCCAAATAAATGAATATATACCATGCCAAATAGACTTAAACTCGTCACTATTATGTTATTGAATCTTGTAAATTGCTGCCTATAAAATTATGCTGATTTACCAAATAAATTTATTTGATTGATTAATTGATGTAACCAGTCGTTCCAGTTGTTATGTGGCCGAGTGGTAGGTAGTGCATTCCAGTGTCAACTCACATTCTCTGGTGAAATCCTTTGAGTTGCGATGGTGGATGACTTCCGAGTTCTCACCCGTCAATATGTCTTTCCAGTTGATTGTATTCTCATAGCAGAGAAGATTGTTGTTCAGGAACAGCACATTGCCATCCATAATTTCTACAAGCAGTGCAGTTTGCCCCAATCAGTCAATGACATGAAAATAAAACAGCCACTCTACACAGCCAAGCTACGAACATGAAAAACGCATTCGCCGTTGGTCAACGACACTTGGCAATTTACTTTCATTGTTTTGGGAAATAAGCTTAAACCGGTTTCAGTGATCCACAATGTTCTGTTCTGTTCTTCAGCCATCTTCGAAACGCAGGTAGGCCGTGTCATGCACAATCCTTCTCCATTTCTGTCTGTTCTCTGTAGCCCTTGTCATCTCTGTTGTTGAAAGGTCCTTTCATTTTCTGATATTATACACACAGTTTGTTCCTGGTCTTCCTCTTCCTCTAGCTCCCTCTGTTGTCCTTGTATGATCTCTTTCTCTATGCCGCCCTCTTGCTTCCTCATAACATGTTCAAAATACTTCATCTTCGCTTCTTTTACAGCACCTAAGAATTTTCTTTCCACACCTGCAGTTTCCAACACCCATTCGTTTGTTTTCCTGTCTTGCCAAGATATCCTGAAAATAAATCTTAAAAACTTCATAAGTCCTAAGTCTTAAAACTTCAAAATAAGTCTTAAAAACTTCATTTCGAAAGCACCCACAATACTTTGTCTAAAAAAGAACTTCATATTGTGTAATTGCACTTGGCTCTTCACCTGTCCTCGATCTGAGGATTGGGCGCACCAAGGACAATTCCCTTCATTCATCTTCAGTTCATGGTCTCCCTGAAAAGCTTAAACCAGTCGACGACTTCATGCTATCAATCCATGTCATATTAGGTCTTCCATGAGAGCTCTCTATCTGGAAACAGCGACTTGGATAATCTCCTTCTCCAGACAATCTTCAATCCTCCATAGCACGCACACGAATTTGCGATTATCCATAGAAATCTGAGTGCTTGGCTTGTCAGTGCTCAAGCCAACCCATAACTTAGCATTAGCAGATGGTTTAAATCTAAGGCTAGCACGATCTGTGCATGGGGACTGGAAACTCCCTATGTAACGTCATGACTTTGTCACTAGTCTTTGGGCAATAACCGGCAGCAAGAAATTTTCAAATATTATTGACAAAACAAGCTGATTAATTACCTTTTAGCTATGAAGATATATTGACGAATAACTATGTCAGCAAAATAAATAAAATGCCTTTGGACGTTTAAAAAATCATATTTTTAAATAATAGCTAAATTTAAATTGGGGCGACATCTATGTTTAAGAGTGAAACGAGTACATGGTAATTTGATGAGTAATCATTCCTCAATTATAGATTCCTTGATTAATTTGCAGCAGTTTTACCACAGACTACACGTCATCCGTACCACCTATACCTTTGTTAAGTCATGCAATTAGAAAGCATTATAGGCCTACTTCAAGAAAACTTATGTACCATGGAGAGAGTTGAACCGTAGTTCCTTTAACCCAACAGTTGCAGATCCAGGCTTATAGTTGTGTGCCACGCAAAGACTGTAGCTGTTGTGGTGGTCATTGGAGTCATCCTTGCGGTCAGAATACAATGTCCGGCCTCGAATTATCCGAAGACTGGTCAGTGGGATATATTCAACGTAGTTGGATAGTATGAGAACGTATCCAGTCACCTCTTGGATGTCCTGCAATTAAAAAGTATCAGCGATACACATGTGATACCAATGAAATAAAACTATCATGATATCCATTGTGAAAAAATCACTCAAGTCTTTTTCTTTGGCCATTGCTGGGAGCGTTCCAGAGTAGGTTCCTTGAAGGGGTGCTATATAAGTACCGAGAATGTATGAATGAATAATGAGAGACGTATTGGTTATACCAAGTTATAGCGATACTAAGGGTTCTGGGTATGTCTATGCATCATCTTATCACATTCTGGTCAAATACCTCCTAAAACGTAAAATCTAAATCTGTTGTGAATAAGCACAATTCGTACTTTTTTTAAGATCAATTCAAGTTTATTTCTGAATTGCAAATAAATATTGAAGAGTATACATATTACATAATCATTACTAAATATGGTCATAAATAGAGAGAATTAAAACAACTAATTATAATTTATAAAAATGTAAAATATCTCTGGATTATTAATCAGTGAGTCTAATTAAAAGAGGAGTAGAAGCTGACATAGCTTATCAAGGCATCCCCAAATTGAACATCAACACCTTATATACGCAAGTTATGAATGCATAGTGCATACTCAACCTGACCTACTATTAACTAGGCCAGTGTTTCTCAATCTTTATTGACCGTGGAACCCTTTTGACATAAATATTTTTGGCAGAACTCCCCCCAAAACTAAATCTATTCTGCTGTACCTAAAAACGCCTGAGAATGTAGACAATTACAGGTATAGTTCTAGATTAGATTAATAACAATACAAATATCAATGACAATGACATATGAATTATCTTATTTGTACTATTTATAATAAATCATTTGAAGCTCATAGTTCACAATGAAAGTTTCCGTGGAACCCTTGTCTTCACTTAACGGAACCCTAAGGTTCCGCGGAACACAGTTTGGGAAACGCTGAACTAGACAATAGTTATAAAATGCACACTAAATAGTCAGTACAGATCAATAAAATATGATTAATAAGTATCCTTAACTGCTTCAAGTGACTACAATTCCTTAGTAATGTAAGATCAATATGAAGCTTGCACTTACCAAGCAAATCTCAATCAGACCGATCACACCTTTGAATGTCCAGGTAAAGAGCACCTGCACGAGTCTGTCTTGATAATAATTGTTTTTCTCATTATCTTCCCAACAACATAGGTCTTAAAATAATTACTGCATGAGTTCGCAGTGAACTGTATTTTTAACTGCAGAGCGCAGATATGTTACCAATTGCTCTACTTTTTAGTGTAGATGTCACACAACACAGCACAGAAGGCCCTACAGAGAAATACAATTGAAATATGATAATGCCCTCTTAACAATAGCTCAGAGCTGCATTCAAAAGCAGGCATCGTTTTCAATGGCAACTGCACAGAATAATCTTCCCACCAGATCCAATAACTCTCCCAATTTTCATAGATCCATTCTGATGACAAGATGATGATGATTATCTCATCCCATCTGAGACTTAACGGTGTACTTGCTATCATCACTCACCTTATATAAGGAAATATAATCTCCCATCTAATCTTGGTTTATAAGCATTACATAGTTACCAGCATCTATCTAATGTTGCCATCGACTACAAGACAGCTAGCAGCTTTGGCTGCCAACATTTAAGCACACCTGATACTCGACCAGTTTTCTCAAAACAACACATATCTAAGTTTTACGAATGGTTATAGTTCAATAAACGCACATTCTATTTATATATCATTCTGGTCAATCATTGCCTTCCAATCTGAATTCACCCCACATCTACACAGAATCCAATTTTGTTGAACGAAGTAAATGGTGATGCAACTTGCACGACAAAACATTGATTCCAGTTTTCTAATGACACAAAACTGTGTAGAGTAGTGGGTGATAAAAAAGAATTGGGGATACTGTAAAGGGATCTAAGAAGAATGGTCAGACGGTCACAGGAAAAGTAGATGATCTTTAATTTGGAAAAGTGCTCAGTAATGCATATGAGGAAGAGAAACAATTTGAGTTTTCATATGAAACGGTACTTACTGTATTGAAAGTGAATGAGGAAGAAAGATACTAGGGAGTGACAAGAGAGCAAATCTACAAAGCAATGTGCTGAAGCAGTAAAGAACAATAGTTCAACTTTAGGTCTAATGAGGACAATAGTCACCACAGACCAGGATACAATTCTGAGGTTGTACAAATCACTGGTTAGGCCACAGTTGGAACATACTGGATCCAGAAAAAACAGAACCTCTGCTGTATTATCCAATGCCAGCAGAATATTGCAACACTTTTTGAAGAAGAAAGTAAAATTGAGCCATGGAGAGAGAGAGAGAGACAGAGAGAGAGAGACAGACAGACAGACAGACGGAGGGAGAGATAGAGAGAGAAAGAAAGAGACAGACAGACAGGAGGACGGATGGACGGACAGACAAACAGACAGAAGTATGGTAATCAATTCCATTCCTTAGTGGAAGAGGTATGGAAAGCAAGAGAACCCATGAACTGTTCTGTATAACTTATAACACTTTCCTTGACATGATATGTGCATGCTTATGTAATCTGACTATAGCAAATAAGGTATGGCCTCGACCTAGCTGTATTCAATTTTATTTAAATTTACGGGGCAAGACCCATCACCACGCTGGACCCTTTCATTGGGCGCCCTGTCCTTTACATCACTGTGAAGGCAGAAAATGGGCAATAAATTACTGATTAGCAAATCCATCAGACAAACAGCTAATTCCAATTCGAACTAATTACAGCTAATTAATTAATTGTTGTTGTCTGATTACAATTCTAACAGATGAGCAATTTTTAGCAGGACAGAAGACCAGTGAAATATCCCGAATCTGTTTATGGGTTCTTTAATTGGTATCAGAAGGAAGAACCAAAAAATAAATAATGTAAGTGTAAAAAGTGTCAGTACAATTATCAACGCTAGTTGGAAGCCAGCATAGGTTATGTATCCTCAAACTTCAACAGTCATGTTAAGGTGAGCAGTTGACAAAAAAAGTATGATGGAAGAACAGAATAATTCTTCATCTAACCCTGATCATTAATTGATTAGCTGTTGCTAATCGTAGGCCTACTCGATTAGCATATGCACAGAATAATCTTCCCACCAGATTTTGCTAACTCAAACTCTAATCAAATAACACATTTCATTGGCTAGTTCTAATTCAGATAATTCTAATTAATTATCATACTGACCTTTTGTGCCCACCTTTTGTGATAGCCAGAGATTGAAATCTATTAGATGAGCCAGCACTGGGAGCGAATGTGAAATATTTGTGATTCTAGCCAGGCATACAATTCTAAACCGTCCTGATTGAGTCTCGGACATAAACATTAGCTGTTCCTCTCCTACAACCCTTGCGAATGAGCTGATGTTTGTGCTAAGTTTTAGCTTACGATTTCAAGTACCACAGTAGAAACGACAAGAACGTGCAGTTTGTAAACTTAGAGCCTAAATTTTGCAGTATAAAATTAATGTACAATGTCCCATTTTTTTACACCTAAGCTACAGATACTAAAAGAACAGATGTCTGTAAAACAGAATAAGTGGGAAGGTATTTTTCGTTACAAAGGCCCTCGGCCATAAAGGACAGATCACACACTTCTGCCGGACACTCTCATTATTTCCCACATAAAAAAAATCTGTTCTTTCGTGACAAAGGAATCATGTGTCAACAACTTGCCCAAGGTTCTTTCTCATTGTTCATTCAGCAGCTTCAAAGTACGATCGTGAGATTGCAAGAAAAACTGCAGCATTACTGTAACAGGGTAGTAAATAATAATTACTAATTAAATTTTTGACGCTGGTACGGTCACACCGAAATGTGAATCTGAGGTGCGGATAGTAAGTCGCCAGGAGAAGATGCACTTGGATTTTAGAATCCTTGAAAGGGAATGAAAACCAAGAAGAAATAATAAGTTGTGAGCAGCTTTTTGAAAGAAGGAAGTGAATTTGAGCAATGAAGAGAGAGTGGCAGTCGATTCCAATCCTCATGAGAAGAGGCATGTTATGTACGAGAGCCCATGGCCCATGGCCCAGCTAAAATACCTGTACTTGATGATCACAAGCAGCGAGGAGGGATGCAAGGATTTAATAGTGCAAGAAGATATCAAAGATATTGAAGAAATACTTTTATTTACACCAAGTACAAAATTTACAACTCTTAATAGTTTCATGGCAGTCATTAATCTCCATCAATTGGAGCCACTGTCCACGGTCATATTCATTTCGGTGTTTAGAATATTTATAGCGATCAATAAAGTGGTCCAGGATGAAGCCAGGAACTCTAGTGGCAAGCTAGGTGATAGTCCACAAGACTGAAGCCATTACACAAATATGGCTTAATTGCCTCGCTATTCATCCAGCCAATCGGATAGATTGGATACGAAACTTAGTCACAAGATAACGGAAATTTATCAGGAACCTCTGACAATAGGTTTAGAAAGCAGACGATTATGCACGCTGGCTAATCCCATTCACAGATAATCAACTTGAACAAGTTTCTTCTAGGATTCATTTCTCGGAGGGGTCTGATACTGGTAGGCCCTAGCTATCCAATTATTACTTGAAAACTGAACATTAACACTCGTACCCTAGTCAGTGGCCCAGTGCATTCCATATACTATATGCATCCATATGTAGATAAGTATGTATTTTGCATGTATGCATGTATGTAAATAAATGTATGTATGTAACCTGATATGCATGACATGTATGTTTCTATATGCGTATGTATGTATGTGGGGTTTTACAGAGTACAATTTAAGAACCTCTCCAAACTGCCTTCATTTAGAGCAGCAAGACTCGGTCACGTCCCAAAGGTGTCTGCAGCAATGATGCCCAACTACGTCGTTCGTGACAGAGACCATTGTACAGCTGCTTTAATTTCACGAATAGCTGTACGTGCTAACTGTTTTTAATCAAAGCCTCTGAAAACATGTTTTTGTTTACTTAAGCAATCATAATTTCATTATAATTATTGTGACATTACACACACATATAATGCATTGATGCAATGCTGAGTCAAAATAAAAGGTTTTGGCTGCAATAACTGCTTTGTTTTATTCCATCTCTTCCACTTAGACAAAACACTGAAACATCCAACGGCGGCTTCAGTATATCAATGGCAATAATTGAAATTTCCTACATATAAATATACTACATATGTATATATTACATACATGCAATGCATATGTACACATATACATATATAAACATTATGTACACAATATTTATGAACCTCTTTAGACAGCACCATCTTCTTCTTGACCCCATGCCTATTAATTTGTTCTGATTAAATGCCAGTGAATAAGCTTGTTCCCATGACTTTGCTTTTGTGGGTCCTGTAGAAATATTGAGATTACAATCACATAAAAATATCCCTCATACCAAAAATACATACCTGACCAATCCAATTAAAGTATATTTTACGAAAATGGTATCAACAAGTTAATGCAAAAGGATTGAATAACAGACAGACAAGGCTTAATAAAGCCATATGTTCTATGTAATTATTTCAATAAAGACAGTGAAATTGTGTTCTGTAATTTAATATACCTGCTATGAAAGAAATGAAGTGGCACAGTTCATGAACATATGACTTTCTTTTGGCAATGAACATAAACTTAGACACTCATGATAAAATCAAATAGAACCAATGAATTTTACATCAGTTTGTCTGACAACTTCCGGGCATAAGATAGATATTTTCAAAGTTGCGACTGTACAATTAGACTCGCTAGTACATGGAAAGAACGATATGCATTAACTACAGGAAATCTGATTCCAGAATATTTAGATCAAACCATGCCCACACTGCATATCATCAGACAAAATAATCAGATTTCATCCGCCCAAGCTGAGATGAAAAAGTCTCGAATTATCACATGACTCTCTGAAGTGAGTGTATAATGATTATTATCATAGATCATTCTAAATATGTAAAATCATGGCAAAATATTTAGGGCCTACTTAATACTTTTAAATAACACATCGAAAAAACTTTCAAATAAATATTACATTTAGCAACACATGTCCAATATCAAAGGTTATAATGACTCCGGGTAAAGGACCTTGCTCAATCCTCTTTTCAGATGACACAGCTTATAAGAAGGTTAAACCGGCTTCAAATTAATTACTTGCACAGATCCTCACAAGCCAAAGGTGGAGAATAGATCCAGATGAAGAGTTCTGCCTTTTCTTTATCTCGGTTCATTTAATTTATCCTAAACAGCTAGATTTATCCATGAACAGTAAATCCTTTTTCCTGATTTCCAAATCGGGTTTAGTTGAAATCCTCTTTTGCCCAACATATTATGAAATAATTCATTCTAGGGCTTTAGGGTGTTGACTGACAACAAACCCTCTGGCGACATTTTCCAGGACATCAAATAGCCTTACAGTGAGAATCGGAGACAGCCTGTAAATGATGTAAAAGAATTCCTGCACCTGGAGGAACCTGGAAGATGGATGATTGTACACTGAGCAGACTAACCCGCTTCAAACTCTGATAAAATCCCATTACCCCACGCTCGTGACAGGTTTCATCACAGGATAAGTTGCTTGCGGATGGCTAGCATGTCTGCCAACATCCTTGACCAGAGTCCAATGTTTAAATTTGTGTACAGGAAGTGATTGATACATATACAATGCTGTATACATATATACTGCAGGTATACATGTATTCATAGTTGTTAAAACCATTTTAATTTTTACTGAGAATCTCGTTTTCAACTTTTTGTCACATTTATTCTGCTTTCTATTTTTTTTGACTAAATTTATTTACTATTTCGCTGTTTGTTATCATTTTTGTCTGATTTTGTTCTTGTCTGATGTCCCGTTCGTTGATTTCGTACTTTTAAGGATTCAGTAATTTACTTAGCTATTTAATATTACTAAGTGCTTCTTAATCAAGTCATGACATCTGTTGATTAAAATTAAATTGCATAAACAAGGTCTTTAATTATGAAATGCAGTACAAGATGTAACAAATGCAAATAACTTTCTTTTTCTGATTTTTCCATTTATTTTCAGTTTTATTTCTTTGAAAAAACCACCAGGCTTTTTCATTTTTATTCCGTTTGCTTGAGTGCATTATTAATACTTTTACTATAACACATTACTTTTACTATTATTATTATTGTTACTTTAACTAATACTATTTTTACTGATTATTATTTTTATTAATAATAATAATATTATTACTATTATTATCACTAAGTAAGTAAGTAAGCATATTCTCTAATTAAAACCTCAATGATACCTTCAAATATACAATGAGACATGAAAGTAATAGGTCATGAAAAAAATGGTAAAAAATAACTGATTGAAATCTAAGAGTTGATTGAAATGAATGAAATTGCATTGCAACAATTCATCCATGTATTCAGCATCCAATTTACACCTCTTCAGCCAGCGAATTTCAGTGTGTAACATTTTTTCGATTATCTGAGAAAGGCCTAAGGGAGTATCCAGTTACCTCTCAGGTGGGAGTAGATCGTGCAGGACATGCTCAGGATTGATGAGGATAGCTGAGGAAACGTTTAATCTGCCTTGGAACACATCATGTCAAACGAAGACGTGCGAGCCGCATAAACCTCTGTCCAGTAAGTTTTTAAGCAATTGCCGACAGATTAATACTCTCACGTCATCAGCAAAACCCCACCAGACACCAGATGAGTACAGCATTTGTGCCACTGCGGTGGAGTTTGCAACATATAGTAGTTGGCTACCAGATAAGACATACACGACCATGATGCAAAGTGTGAAAAAAAATTGCATTGCCTTGCAGACAAAATTATCAATATTTATGTGCAGAGCAATCTAATTAGTCGGAAAGAGAGACACAGAGAACCTCCGGAAAAAAATAATATAATTCATAGAAAACTGCAGTCAATAATTATTATGGTTAACATTTACGGGTAGCTCAACAAAGTAGAATTTTTTGGGGTATGCATGTTTTTGACTCAAACAGTGAATGCTGTAAGACTCTAGTCAATTTCTAGTGGTGACAATGAAGGCAAAGTCAATTCGAGCACAAGTAGCAATTCAGCAAAAGATCGAGGAGCTGTTGGAGGACTCACAACATCTGCAAGCTGTAAAAGGACGGCTTGAGCTAATCATAAAACACTCAGCTTATCTGCAGTACTCAGTCGAACCAAAATAAGGGACAGAAAGGCAACATTATGGCTACTGGAGACATACATCATGAAAGGTGGATGTTAAAGGCATTGTACTCTTTTAAGATATGCATGTTCCGTGACTATCTTAAACTTAGTCTTACCACTAAAATTAATAAGAGAAGTGACTTCCTACTATTTGTGTCTTTGTTGTTGGCATCTTTGTGAAGGCTCCAAATCCAATTGCAGATTAGAATCATAATCTTCACTTCATTCTGCTCTTGGATCTGCTAAATACTAGGTTGCAGTTTGCCAACCTTGCCTTAATGATAAACGAAAATACATCATCTTGGACTAGTAGGAAACAATGTACAAAACCATCACCAATGCCACATGAAAAATATGCTAATCGCCTTTTGAAATCTCTGCGAAAAACAACTCATTGGCCGTGTAATTTTGAAGCAACAATACCTGTAACGAGCAATGGTGAAGGCAATTACTGAGAAGAGAGGTATAGAAGAGCCTGAAAACTCATCAAACTTAAAATAAGAAAATGCTAAAACATGCTTATTAATTACTTCTTGGCAATAAATATAATGAATTTCTTCTGCCTGTTTGGCATTCTAGCTGGATTCCTGAATTGTGACCCAAACCTATGGCTACAGCAAGACATTCATAGACAATTATACAATAGACACTCAGCATAAGTGCTCACTTTGCTATAAAAATATTTGGTTATGGTTATGGTTGGTTATGGTTAAGGTTATGAAATCAAGCTCCTCAGCATCTAAATTGCTTTAAATATTGATGATTTCACAGAAATTATTGAAAAGAAACAATCTCTAGAACAAACTCTACAAAATCAAATATCTCCTTATAATAAAATAATTATTAGCAAGAGTTGTTTCTATGTTAACTGGAACCAATCTGGAGGGTTAGACCATGAGAAATCAAACAATCATGCTTTTTAATACTACTAAGGAGCACCCAAGCATACATTTGAGCAGTGTGAAGAGTCGTGCTCAAGTGTTGTAGCTGGTAAAATATCACGCCAATTTGCTATCGACCTGTTACTTGTTGCGTCCAGCATTCGACATGTTCCTCCAGTGATGCTGAATATCTCTTCTCAAATCACCATTAATGCGGGATTTTGTGAGCTTTGCGAAAAAACGCGCCATACATAATAAGCCTTTCTGTATGCAAAGCCCAGCTGCATTCGCTTTATCTCCGGTTTTATTAGCTTTTTAGAGTACTTTGGTCTTGACACAGCTTCCTTTCGAGCAGTAAAACTCTAAAACGTTGCTGCTGCCTTCATTCAAGTCATGAAATATGCTTGAATGAAGTGTAATCGTCATAAACGTACATCTAATTATTATATTCATTAATATTACTATTATTATCACTGTTACTACTACTGCCAATACTATTGCAATTATTACTACTATTGATATTATAATTATTACAATTTTTGCTATTATTATTATTATTGCTACTGCTAATACCCTTATTATTACAATATACTTGATATTTCGTATTATTATTCCTATTATTGCTATTATTGCTATTATTATTATTATTATTATTGCTACTGCTAATACCTTTATTATTACAATATACTTGATATTTCGTATTATTATTACTATTATTGCTATTATTGCTATTATTATTATTATTATTATAATTCCTACTGTTAATACCCTTATTATTACAATTGAGTGCCAGTATACAAATGACCAAGAATCAATGGACATTAGCACAGAGCTGTTGTGATTGAAGGACTTTCTCAAGGTCACTTAGTCTACACCAGTGTTGTATGCTAGACCTTAAACTTTAAGACCAAGACGAGACCCAGACAGTGAGGTACCGAGACCGAGACACTAGGCTCAAGACAGTTCGAGACAGTAAAAGACAAGTGATCCTATATAAAAGACTGTAAAATACTAATGTATCAGATTTCTGGAGTAAGGTTCATTTGTAATTTCAATCTGAAACTTAATTATAATGCATCAATTCCCAAGAACAGTTTTTATATTGCCGAATTTTATCTTTCTCGATATTTCTTCTTCGGCCTATCTTATGAATAGTATCAAGAAAGCTCGTCTGAAATCTTCTAGACGATTCTAAACAAGCAAATTTGATACCAAATACCAAACGAAATTATAAATTTGAGCATATCCTTACTCACCCTGAGAAACTTGAAGTTGTTCCAATCATTTCGGTTATAGTGGTTTTACACCAATGACAAACTAATAGCCAATAGCTATTGTTTGTCAATAGGCCTAACTTTAAATTGCGTGAACGCAAACTTCACAATTTCAGGTGCCCTCTCAGACATTTTTCCACTTTAAGACAATTGGATTGATTTCAGTATCATGTGACTCGCGCATTAACCAGAATTACTGTTTCTCATAAATTCCGGTTTCAGTTTCTAGCGCAAAATTTTAAGACAGTTAGCGCGAAACTTATCGAGACTGCTTGTTCGAGACAGACCAAGACCTTCAATTCAAGACAGTTTCTAAAAATTCGAGACACTACCTCGAGACCGAGACTGAGACAGCAGGCTTCCAAGACCGAGACACTAAAAAACTGTCTCGAGACGTCTCGCGACCTAGACACTGTCTCAAGACCAAACAACTCTGGTCTACATAGTAACCATTACATGGTGAGCACCATAGTAACCATTAAAAAGAGCACTTTAGTAATCATTACAAGGTGAGCATTGAGCACCATAGTAATCATTACAAGGTGAGCACTCTAGTAACCATTACAAGGTGAGCCCTCTAGTCTAGTCAATGGGTTATGTGTTTAAATCTCATAGCAGTCTCATTACATGCCTTAAACAGATCATACATGTTAAATAATGGAGCTTTTATCAATGTGCATTTTAAATGTTGCTCTAAGATTGTATGAAAATTAACTGGCTTTATCATCATCATCAATATCATAACAGCAACCACCACCATCATCATCACCACCATCATCATCACCAATTGCATCATCACCAACATCATCATCACCACCATCATCATCACCACCATCATCATCACCAATTGCATCATCACCAACATCATCATCACCACCATCATCATCAACAATTGCATCATCACCAACATCATCATCACCACCATCATCATCACCAATTGCATCATCACCAACATCATCATCACCAACATCATCATCACCGTTGTTGTCCGTCCATTCAATGTTTCCTTCTTCATCCTCAGTCTGGAGATTCCATAATCTAGTAGTTGTGGCACCCATCTTCTGTTTGTTTAATCCAATCCCCTCACTGCACTTGTAAGCTCTTTCCCTTCTTGCTTTCCCGCCAGTAATATCTTTAAACATCAGACTTTCTTCTTTGCATAGCTATTCAATTCGATTTCCATAGTTAAGGAAAAGAAAATGGAGCAGAAGAGGTTCTTGAGATTTAGATAAGATCAAATTAAAGTGACATCTGGACTGACTGACCTTCAGAAAGGACAGGTCATAGCCTTCATCACCGTCCAGGAAAACTATCTCCAGGTTGCCATCGATGTACGTGCAGTTTGTATACATCTTGCGATACATTTCGAATCTTTCCCAAGGCTGTCCACTGTGGCCATGGTTTATTCCAGAATCCGTGCCTAAGCAAACTGAAGGAAAAAACACAGTATTGAGAAGTTGTTCATTTATCTGCTGCAGCCAGCGAATACTAAAGTATACAACTATGCAGACACAAAGATATCCACAATTACATGATTCAATAAAAGTACGATATTATGTAAGAAAACAAATGGAAAATATTTTTAGAAAGTGTGGACAACATTTTTACATAATTTTACCATATAGATATTTACAAAATATAGCAATACGGATGTATTTTGCAAAAAATGTGTGAACTTACAGTAGTGTAGATAATCAAGTCATCTACACAAACTGCTGCAGACAAATCTAAGCACTGCTAATGAGCCATAACTTCCATAGCGCCATGAACAGAAAACATCCAACGATGTTGGGCAGGTAGTGGACTCTTTAAAAATGGCTATTATCAGTAGTTGATAATGTGGACAAAACAAGTCACAGCTGCCTACAGAAACTGGTCGAAAATCCGATGGTTATACTCTGTCAAATAATTATTGGACAATTATTTGACATCTGTATTGTCTCAAAAGATATTCTAACAACATAATCATTAAATAGGAGTATTTAATAAGCACAGAATAATAGAATGCTGGCTTATATATATATAAATATATATATTATATGTGTATATATATGTATATCTATATGGCAATTTGTCTGCCAGCATTTTATTATGTGATTATTTAATGATTATGTTGTTATGTTGTTAGAATATCTTTTGAAACAGTACAGATTTTAATCATCTGAAACCTCAGAAACCATGGACCACCCAATCTCCACTTTTCCAGAAATGAGAATAAAACAAAACTCAATATTCCAATAGCACACATTCTCCACACTTCTGCACAGTCTCAACCTTTAATTTCCTCCCCATGTAATTAATTTCCTCACATTCTAATTACCTACAGATGTTCAGACAAATGTTGAGAGTGTTTTCAGTCTGCAACTCCGGAAATCGTTGAGTGCTTGCTATCCATCAGTGACCATTCAAGCGCAACTTGCATTTAGTTTACAAAAACTGGTTTCCTCTGACTTCAGCATGACAAAGTTATCCAATGTAACATGTTAATTAAGACAATAATTTCAACAACACTGCTGTTGGCAAGTTCCTGCTAGGGTGTTCTTTGGTGTCAGTTTTTAGTGTATGTGCTAAGAGTTAGGCCACAGATGTGAGATGCAGTGTAATTAACCTAACTCTTCAACATATTATGCAGTTATATGCCTGCAACACTCTAGGTCCGCTATGACCAGCGGTTCTTCGCAAATCGATTGCACCCCTTCACTAAGCCACACCTCAAACAAGCAGAGATTAAGACGACAAAAACGTTCAAAGATATACCAGCTGACTTCTTGTAAAACATAATTATTGTTCCTAAAACTACAACTGATCCAACAAACAAGGTCGCAATAGCTATGTTATAATTATGAAGCCAACATTCCCTTAGTCCCACATCCTGCATTCGCCCAGTACCACATTCCCATATGGACATATGATATTGCTGCTCCTACAAACGCTGTCATTGTCTACAAATAACAATGCATATCGGTAGTAATCATCAAAGTCCACTCATCCTCAATAATCATCTGTCATCTATCAATTATCATGACGCTCATTCATCATCGTCGCCTCTATCATGCTCTTCTGCAAGTCAGGATTGGGTGCCTAGATCGAGTTTTACGTCTCATTTGTCAGTCCACAAAGTTTGGTACAGTATTATAACATATGGAGGAGCCACTGGTCCAACGACCCTTCTCGTTGGTGGCCCCTTCATTTGCAATAGGCTTCCGCTAGCGCTGCGCATAATCCCTAGCAACAATCTGCCAGTCTTCTATGGTATCCTCAAGTCTTTTTGTTTGACCGCAGCCTGGCTGAGAGCGCCTCCGAGTAGGCTTCTGAAGAGGCGCTATATACATTTTCTAAATGAATGAATGAAAGAATATGCAGAAATGAATACACTATAGCTTCCATTCCCAAAGCGGCTTACCTATGGCCTCTGCATTGGTCTGGCGCCACATTAAGGGGATGGGCTACAGTGTAGGCCTACAGTGTGGATTTGCTCATCGGTTGGCTGATCAGGCTGATCACTCCTAGACCGTCGATCGTAGACCGCTATTAGGCAGCGGCGTTCGTTTTCAGCCACACAACTATGTTCTTTGAAGACTGTCTCGTGCAGTCGTGGCTGGATTGGATGCGCTTCTGAGTAGATTACCATGAGGAGGCGCCATATAAAAACTCAATAATGACAATAATTCCCATTAGGGACTTATCCCACTTGATGTATGGAGCTGGAGTCAGTGTATACCCTGAGAACTGAGAGACCATAAATGCATGGACTGAACTAAATCGAATTGCCATTTCCGGGTATTATTGGCTTGTCAACAGTAATGTTTTAAAGAAAATGCGGAGGCAATGTTAGTTGACTGAATTCCACAGAACACAACAAATGCAAGATTCAAAGAAGAGAAACAAAGACTGGGGCTGAATGAACCAAATAAACGATGACATAGCAAGACTTAGACTATTATTCATTAACAGGACTTTTCGACTTGACAAAATTAATGACCGAGTATGACGGAGATAATTTATTCGTACCCATCGCCGCCAAACGGCCGGGCATAAGGAACTGATGGTAGTGATACAATATATCGTCAATTTCCTGTGTGCATGTCATCGGCCATATTGGTTGACTGATAAACTGCTGCTGATACTTTCATCGAAATGCAAAATTTACTCAATGGGTTTAGTGTGTCATCCATTACTCCTTGGCCTCTCATGATGATGATGATGACGATGATGATGACGACGACGACGACGATGTCAATTGCATCAGTCAACCAAAGATGATGGGACAGAGCCACACACACTCAGTGCATCCCTGCTGCTAAAATCAATTTGTGTTGACAATACCAGTTTTGCAATAATGAATATCATGAGCAGGAAATAACGAGCGCTTGATATTCATCTCACAAATCAAGATCAGTGGCTTTAGGTCTTGCTAACGACATCATGACGACCCATCATCACCATCTATCACTCCAACTGATCACTTAGATTACGTGATGCTGCGGGAAACTAGTCTGCTACCATCAGAAAGCCTCCATAAAATGTTACTACTGCATAGGACACACGTTTTCCCATTGAAGGAGGCTTGTGAGGACAGAGTATGATAATACATCCTGCGAATGAGCTACATAAAGATTATCGGCCATGTTACCGATATCGTCACTAGTTAGAAACGTCGTCTCAAACTGACGATTCATCTCACCTGAAATACGAATTCAGGACAAACCTGAGAACTTAACAGTTTGCGGTCAACCCATTCCACAAGAAGTTCTCGATCTATTTATAATTGAATCCAGATTGCTATGTTGCCATAAACAGAATCAGAGGATGGTTGGTTGTCTGTGGAAAATGAAGTGAGATCATAATCTGTAGAAGAAATCTGGCTGAAACTGGTTACCACGGGTTGCTGAAATTGGTGCGCCCAAAGTTTAATATCTTCAGTTAAGAGGCTTACAGTCTGAAGATAAACTGCAATGACAACAGTTCAACATTCCATGGCCAGCCTTTCAACACAACATCCGAGGCTCAGTTGAAATAACTTTCAATTCGAAGATCTCTATGTAGGGAATGACTAGAAGTTCTGCACGAACTTTAGAATAAAACACACAACTGTTCTTTTTCCACCAGGTTCGAGTGGTTATCTTTGAAAGGCACCATATAAATCATCAAAATGAACGAACATTGAATTGCATGACCTCTTTCTGTTGACAAAACGCTTGTTCCATTTTCCAATACTAAATTCTCAAGAGAGGAGCTCAGAGGACAATCTTGAGGACATCCTCTCAAGTCACCCATTGTTACATCTAATCTGCTTAAAAGTTTTTATCATCAATCCAACGATGGTTGGTATAGAGACAATCAGATGGTTAGGGTGGAGAGTGTTTCGAGTGACCATGGCCCACTTCCTCAATTGTGTCTTGTGAGCGTTACTTGTCTTGCGATCCTGCTGAAAATCTGTTTCCCACAAATCAACTGCGTCGCCAGAACTGTGGCCTGAAATCTCTGGTGTATTACAGTAATGGGGTAACGGGAGAAAGACAGTTCGCTGGCTTTCACTTGGGTTTATTTGATCAGATTTTGAGACAGTTTCATTTATTTTATTTTAAGATGTCTTGGCCTACTTACTATCTGTTAGATGGCCAAGCCCCATCACCATTGAGATGCTCTTGAAAACATCTTCTACGTAATTATCTGGATAAGTTGAAACAGACACGGGAGAATTGTGGAAGCAATCTACAGCAAATTACTCCAAATTGACACAGACAGTATCCCGCTTCCGCGATTCTCAGATGAACTGGATCTAATCGGTTCCCAGATTTCCCCTTCTTATACTATGTATAGACATACAGGTTGGCTCTATAAGCAGGCCATGATACAGTATGACCCCTATACCTGTATAGGCAACACATTACTGCATTCTATTGTTTTAGGCATAAGAGTAGACATAGTACTTATTTACTTACTATCACTTAAAAGGCCAATTCAGAGAGCCATTTGAAAGAACCGGTAAAATGAACCATTTCATAGGGCCACTTAGCAAGACCATTTGGAGAACCGTTCAGCAGGACCGTTCAGTAAAATCATTAACAAGGACCGTTTAAAGTACCATTTATAAGGACCATTTTGAAAAACCAATTAGAAGAACCATTCAAAAGGACCCTGTAAAAGAACCATTTAGCATGAACATTTAAAGAACTATTTAGAAGAACTATTTAAATGGATTAGGCCTATTTAAAAGAGACCAGTTACAAGGACCATTTAGTAGGACCATTTAGAACAATCACATAGAAGAAACATTTACCAGGATCATTTAAAAGGACCATTTAGAGGAGCTATTTCGAACCATCTTGCAGGAGCATTCAGAAGGACCATCTAGCAATATGATAAGACCAGAATCAAGGCACTCGAAATAATATCGAGATTCTTGGGGTTTGATGGACTGCGAAGAAGACAAACGAGTGGGCGTCAATTGGAGCCAGCAAATAACGAAAGGAGTCTGGTCAGATTGAACAAACAGCGGAAGCTTTCATCTTTCTGGAACTGCGTTGCAAAGGAACAGAGATAACCCCAATAAGATCAAACATGGCACAGTTCTCAGGCGAATATTAGGCCTACCAAAGTGTACATGGCAGTAGCTAAAACGAAAGTCTACCAAATAATCGATCCGGGCTTATTTTGTCCAGGAATAGGTAAGTCATTATAAAGATTATGCGACTCAATAGCATCATAAAAAATCCAAGCAACATGAGCAATACTGCATTACAACATTTTCATTCTCAATGTTCATAATCGTAATATTATCGTAAGTGCATAGAAAAATCGACTTTCGATTGATCGTAATCTCCAAACTTCTAAAGCGCCAGTTGAAAGTGAAGTGCAGGGCACCAGCTTATTCACGACTCAAAATTCTCGAAGACCATTTGAAATTCGTAACTTCATGAGTCTAGCGGATTGAGGAAAACTTTATGGGTTTGGTGGTTTGTCACTCATCATAGTGGATACTGGAAAATGTCCCGGATTTGAGAAATGGATTTGTTCAGAGTTGGCAGCCATACTAGCAACCGTGAGCGATGGTTCTCTCAAGCCCAAGTTCATTGGTAGACTCCACCAGAGGTGTAACAAGGTTTTGAAAAGTGGGGAGGCAGAATGTAAAAAAATATTGTGCAAAGCGCCCAAAAATTTTGTTGCCCCCACTTTTTGAATTTTGCCCCTAGAAATGTGAAAAATGGGGGCACAAATTATCTTAACAAAAGTCATCTCAAAAAGCCATTGGAGAAACATAAAAAATAACCGATTAGCGGGGACACATGGGGACACTGAGCATCAAAACTGGGGGCTTGCCCCCCAGCAGTTTTGAAACTGAGGTGGCCGGTGACCTCTGCCCCCGCTTGTTACACCTCTGGACGCCACTGCCTGGACCAACAGCTAAAGGAACATCTACAGTGACAAGCACCGATAATATAAAATCCTCAACTGAATAAACGCTTTTATCAGTTATATTGAGGTGACAAGAGACAGAGGTAAATGAAACAAATTGTCCACGGTGTTGCAAATCTTTGGTTGGAAGAGAATTATTGAAAACAAGACAAGACAAGCTAGTAATGGGGCGCACGAGGGCGCTTTCCAAAAAGGAAACTGTTATGTCCAACCAGTGACTATTATTTCCGTAGAATAGACAGATGTTGTGCATGAGAAAGACTCGCTTCTCTATCTTCTCTCACCGTGTGTCGACGATGAGGTTTCCACAAGATGATTCCATTTCTGTATGTTTCTGATTTTATCCATGTCCATATTCTCATGTCCATGTCTTTTTCCACAAGATCAGGTCTTACGTATTCCATCCATGTCTTTGTTTGTCTTCCTCGACTCCATGTTCCATTCACCTGGCAATATAATGTCCTGCCTGGTAAGCTCTTATCGTCCATTCTTGCTAAATGACCAAACCATGTCAGTCCTTGTTTGACTTTTCTGGTCCTGTCTATCAGTGTTCCCATGCCCCAACTCCTCCATTTTTTTTACCTCTTTACAAATCCTGTCTCGCCTGGTCCTACCTGCCATTTCTGTTATCCAGCGCATTTCCAAAGTCATAAATGGTTCCTACTACTAGAATCCTCCTTTTGCCCTCCAGCCGTATACACCAAAAACTCAGTTCCTTACAGCAGTACTAGGGAGACAATGTGGCTAGTAAATGCTTGACAGATGTGGTCAAGATAGTCTATAATCTGTCTAGAAATAACTGAAACTGACAATTTACAAGATGTGTTTTGAAAAAATGAACTGCCGTTTGGCAAAAAGTTTCATGTAAAGTAAATTGAAAATATGGTTACCTCACTGATCACCAAAATGGCAGCATAATTCTCAAACTTGACTACATTCTTAACGTCTAAGGACAGTCAAACGTCTAGTAAATGTATCTCTTAACTACCTATGGAAGCATTTACCAACCAATGCCTTCTTTGCATATCAGCACTTGCCTGGCATCATTAGTTGTACCACGGGGCACATATAATTGAGACATCTGTTCTCATCAATAAGACAGACTCGAACAAAATGCTTTTGAGTGGCTCTGAAAAGAACCTATATAAATGTCTGTCTGCATTATACTATGCATTCAGAAGTTGTGATAGAGGGTAAATATTGTCTATGGCATCTTTGTGAAGCTGACGAAAGAAGCTATATAAGTTCCGTGATACATACGTTATGCAGGATCCAAGATACATACATAATGTATCATCCCAGAAACATACATAATGTATCATCCCAGATACATATATTTGCAGGCTCCCAGATACATACATGCATACATTCATACGTTTATATTTTCTCAGATACATAGCTAAGCAGGTTCCCTAATACAAACACGTGCAGGTTCCCAGAAATGTACATAATGCAGGCTCTCACAAATACATGTATGCATAGTGCTTCATGATGCCTAACATTGAAGTACCCTGTAATAGTGTTAAACATAAAAATCGCACAGTGTAGTCTCCAGGCCTGACCAGTGACCACCTGTATTCCCCTTTCAATATTGACCTGTCACCATGACTAATCACACAATCTGGATCCTGCACACTTGAATTGATATAGCGCCAGCGGTATGGTTGGTTTCCATGACACAGCTTTTCTGTAGAACTGAGAAATTGCTTAGAGCTACAGATGCATATAAATTTACATAAACATGGCGACTTTGGCAAAAGTCGCAAACTCCTGCAATATGTAGCTGCAATATGTCGCATTGGAAGCCGAGAGAGGAAGACGGATGGGCAAAAAGAAGGGTAATGAAAAGTCAATGTGTAAGTACAGGTATTGTATGCAATGTTTATAGCCATACTATAATTATGCAGAAATAAATAATAAATGTGATATATAATTACATACATATATATACATACAGATGGTCTGTTTCTGTTCTATATGCAGAAATAAATATTAAATGAGTGATATATAATTATGCACATAATGTGTATAAACTGTAAAGACTTTTTACACTTCTAGTGATTAATATGAAGGAAAAGATTCACTAACAGAAAGTCATCAGACGCTTTTTCACGAATCCTCAAAATCTGCTTGAATAGTGAACAGAAGTTTCCACTATATATAAGTCCTGAACAATTTGTTTGTCAGAATTTACCAATGCATATAAGGCCTCAACCATGACCCAGTTTGTTGGAATAGAGTCCACCATATAAAGGTGGCTGGCAGAAGTGAAGGATCACCGCCGCTGCTCGCACTCTAGCAGTGCCAGTCCAAAGCCTGGATAAAGGAGGAGGTCGACGCTAATCATCCTAGTTATGGTACAGTGTCGTTAAACTGCAACTACAAAACGTTTGGCAGAAGTTACCACAGTATATTAATCCAATTAGCTGTGGAGATGTTTCCACCATATAAAGTCAAGTTGGGAAGAATAACAGGCTCTCGAATAATATCGCCGTCTCAGCAACCTGTCAGAAACGGAATCAATAACAAGACAAAAGAAAGAAAGAAAGAAAATGAAAGAGCGACAAAAGCAAGAAAGAAAGAAAATGAAAGAACGACAAAAGCAAGAAAGAAAGACAAAAGAAAGAACAAAAGAAAGAAAGAAAGACAAAAGAACAATAACACATGAAAACTGTATGGGAAATCGAACTGAAACGTAACTAACTCTGAAGACGTCAACAGCCTCTGCTGCTAAAACATGTCGTTAAACTTTGGAATAATAAAAAGTAATTGGTAAGATGTTTCCACTATAAAAGACCTCATTCGTGACTACTCTGTTTGCCATGTTTGTTGGGAAGTAAAACATGAGTTCTGATCCATGGCTCGTTATACCTCAACTCATTCATTCAACAGCAAATAATCAAATTATGGACCCATTGCCTGCTGCAAAACAATCTAATTGCAACAGAATTAAAGCCTGACCACTGACCACAGTGACCGAGATAATTGCGATCTACAGGAGATGCGGCTTTTGGTGTTTTCTCTCCCAGAATCGTAATTGTTACTTGTACCCCGGGCAACCAGGTTTAGATGACAAGTACTTGAATAGAATTGTTATTATATAACTTATATATAATTTATATATGATTTATGTATAATATATATATAGTCTATATATAACTTACATATAATCTATAGATAATTTATATATTATTTATACATAGGTAATTTATATAGCATCGTATGTAGCTAACTTTTAAGACTAAGCTCCTGCTGCAACTTAGCTCATTGGTATGCTAGAGAAATCTGAAGATTAGGATGACAAACAGTCGGTATGAGTGTCAACAGTGAAAATAAAAGAATTCAATTCTTTATTCATCTATACAAGCACCTACCCCACAAGCCGTAGTTAGGGTCCCACCCTCATTCCTTTGTTGCTTGAAGACTATCTTATTTCCTTGTGACTATCAAGCTGTCTAGCTAGTAGACACGCTTTATAAATGAGTCATCGACTGTACCCTGTCAGTGAGTAGATCAGGCAGCAAGGGAGCGGACCGGCCATCAAAAGTCACACGCGGAGACTAAGCAAATGATTTGGCTAAAATACTACAGCCAACAATAATCAGTAAAATCATAAGAAAGATTTGTCTGCAGTGGTTTTCAAGTCTTCAGCTCCATACTATTGGCAAAGAATTTTTCGTCTGGACATTACGAGCCTTTAGCAGAACATGAAAGTACGCAGCGGCAGACGCCGCGGATATTGATTATTACATGAGGAAGACCATTACCAGCACCAAAAATCATCGCAGGAAAATAAATGAACGGACGCTCTCGCAAAACCGATTTCGTGTACGTATGCATGTAGACGGACATTTGTGGAGGTCTCCGCAAAAGCAATTTATTCCCGAGTTCTCGAGCAGAAAACACTAAGACAATTGAGAAGTCTCTGGATGATTGCAAAAATTGTCACATATGTATGTATGCATAGGTGTATGTACGTATGCATGTATGTATCTTTAGATTTATATAGCGCCTCTCACAAAATAATAATTCTGTATTCTGTCGGCATTCTGAACCTAACAGAATGTCTGCATATATGATGCGAGTATATATATATATATATATATATATATATATATATATATATATATAAGACATTAATACCCTTGCCACATCATTGTACCACCCACCTGGTAACCAACATCATCATCTGCCATTATGCATTACGACCGTCCCAACCATAGTCATCAACACCAACAACACAGCTATGCCCCCACCATTACCACCACCACCGCCAACCACAACCACCACTAACACCACCATCTTTAGGCATCCTTATATAATGACAGAGCATCCATCTTTGTCGCCCAGGGATAAATTGTCATGCGTGAATGATTGCTCAAGGTCCCTACCCAATGCCCATCTCTTGTGCATCTGTTGACACGTTTACCCCAGACACTTAAAGCGCCTCGCAATGGTCATATATATCGGATAAAGTATTAACCTGAGAGGGTTAAATAATTCAACAGTGTAAAGAAAATAGAACTAACTAAGAAAGAAGTTGGTCATTCAACAAATCTGCAATCAAGTTTTATGTCCAAACATCGAATCGGCCTAGAATCTTGTAAAGTAACTGAAAATACAATCTAATATTGTAAATTCGTAATATCTCACAACGACTGAAAATCAGTTTTTTCACAATAGACATGATCTGCCAGAATCGGCTAAGTGTTAAGATAAACTGTAATACCTTCTTGTATGGCTGCATCTCATTAAGTTCAGTCAAGTCAGGAGGGCATGAACAGGCAATAGAAGTAGCTGCATTTTATTGTATGGCAAAGGTGCCATGGAGGGCAAATGCACTAAAGATTTCCTTTATGATCTCTGGAAGTTTGAGCAATGCAAAGGCTCAAGTCAGTGATAAAATCAAGGGTCTCCATTGCCATGACAACAGTGTAAAGTGGTACTCTGACAGCAGATTAACTGCCCTCAATGTGCACTCCAAGTTCTGCAGCCTGCGTGTAGTCCGCTCAGCAGTCTCAAACCCACAGACGTCGGATGACATCATCAGTGTGCTACCGAATAGACGATCGTAGTGCACAAAGTTTGAACAGAGCAGAGATGTGAACAGCAATCAGTGTGCTCATGGGAATACATCCCACTAGAATCATGCGTCGCTTTTGCTGGACAAATGTCAAACACAGCGACCCTCAACCGGGTTTCTGTTTGCCTCACAGCTGCGTCCCGTTAGCAAATGGTCGTTTCGCCCGGAAAATTTGCACAGTGTCTATTTGACAAATTTCGGCTGCCGGAAAAGAACTATGAGAAAAGTACATGCAGAAATGATTGTCATTTCCACTCGGCTTTGACAATTAACAGAAATCTTTGGCTGCGATTTGCAAACTCTGACCTGGCACTCTAGAGTATCTCTCCGATTTAGAGAATTTATGTGCTCAATGGTTCATAGGTTTCGATAGTTGCAGTCTAACGACACAGTGTGATAACAAAGATCATTAGCGTCGCCCTCCTCCATTATCCAGGCTTGGGACTGGCACTGTCAAAGTGCAAACAGCGGTGGAGTTGGTTCATAGGTTTTAAATGGACCCCAAAGATGTAGCCAGAAGACAAAACTGTGTTTTCTCCCTTCAGTTAGTCTTAAACGATAATGATAGTTTTAATCAAATCAAATCAGTTTGCCTCATTGACAATGAAGGTGTAACAGAATGGACAGGTAAAGCAAGATATAAATTATCATTCAACAATGCTAAAAAGGGAAGGCCCTATATCCACCCGCTTACAGAGCCACCAATAGTAGCTTATACAATAAATCAGTTCTATGGAGCACAGTGATATTTACAAGTAAATATTGAATTGAAGAATTATAATATTTAACAAATCTTAACTAAAAGCTGCTGGCTCATAGAGTAAGCATTCCTCGGCATACCCATATTTTCACACATTATGTCTAAAGTCTTACGCTGGTTCCAGATCAACTTGAGTAGCTAATGTAAGATCCGCCTGCTAATTTCCACATATCAACTAGGCCTGGTCCCAAATATCCCTCTTACCCTATGCGCCAGCCTCGCTCTGCAACATGCAGCGCTTCAGAAGTTTGGAGATTATGATTATGGTCTGCTCAAGATTAACCTCTACTCTGTTGTCCCTCTCGCTACGAGTCGTTAGGTCTAACTCAGAAAAAGAATGTCTTGAATCATCAGAAGACAGCGCCTTTCAAACTCTGTCCAACTGGAGAATGGTCCGACCTAAAAGAATTCTTTCGATCAAATGGAAATGTCAGAGCGTATTTCGACTTCATCCGAAGCAGAGGCAATCATTCTGATGGAGACAGCTAAGCTGGCTGACATTTCAGGTGGATGTAATTGGAAAATTCGATTAGTGGGGGTATATTGAGGCTCTTATATATAAGCCTAGTCATGGCAACTGATCAACACACTGACCAACACCATCCATAGAACTGACTGGTCAACATGACTGACAAACTGACTGACCAAATTGACCGACCAAAGTGACAGCTCAACATACCTGACCAAGTTGACTGGCCAACATGACTGACCAAACTGACTGGCCTTATATGAAAGATGAGATAGTTAGGTAAGAGGACTGGCAAATTGAGATACACCAAGGTCAAGAAAGTGAGATCGCAAGCCTTTCATTTCATCGGCAGCCTCTCAAAATAAGCATAGTACCATGCTCTTTTTCTCATCCTCTTATTTATAGAATTATTCCATAAACACATAAAAATGAGTATTAAATTAGTACATAAATAAATGGATGAATAAAAATGGGATGAAAGTGCAACTAGTGAATATTACTTAAGTACTAGTAAAGCAAATAACGTTTTAAGAGATATTAGAAGATACTCATAACAAACACAGGTTTTATACACAAACTTGCATGCACATAAATGCATACTTTGAAGGTACATACATGTACATAATGTTCTAGAAGCCCTTAAATAGTCCAAAATTTCATAATGAAATTCAATAAATGAGTTCAATAACTAAATATGCACCCCACTGATGAACAAATAAGAGTGGCAGATGGAGCTGTAAAAACAGCAGACAATAAAAAAATTTGGGTCCATTCAACAAATCCTTCAACAAAATTAATCATTGAACACAAATGCCAGACGTACAGCCTTTGGCCACATGCTCCTTTGACAAGGAAGGCGTCGCCATTCTTCTTCTGGTATCAACGCGTGCCAGCAACAACGAACCATCGCTGGAGAGCACGACGAGAGTGGGTGTATTAGCGCCCACCATGGGAGCACTTGACAAGGAACTAGAGGCAAATCATTCTGTTGGAAGTATGACGAAAAGGACTCTAGCGGTTTCATCAACTGTACCTATTGGCTCAAGGGTGTTACTATCGTATTATTATGGGTGATGTTTATCCGCAACAGTAATGTAAAGTAAACGTAATGTAAGTCTAAATTTCTAAACGTCCCACAAAAGCTGCACCAGAGAGACCAGCTTATTAACGGGCGTTGTATAAAATCGGACCGCGCAGTAGCCTCTGGGTCTGATTAAGTGAACCAAGCCTCTGTCTCAGTCGAATGATCGTCTGGATATTGAATTGGCTGGCAGGCACCGACCGGTGTTTGGTCTCTGAGGATTTCCCACATCACTGTTATCACCTTCCTGGATTCGGTCCCGTACTTAGTGATTGTATCTTTATCGTACCTCTACATATATATAGCGCCTCTCACAGAATAACTATTCAGAGGCGCTTTCATTAGGGAAACCCACGGGAAAAAGAAACGCCTTTAAAGAGTGAGAGGCCGATGAATAGAAGCCAGTCATTAGTTTACTCCTTAATGATGGAGGAAAATCATTCCAGGTAGATGGACCTACAGCAGGAAACGCCTGGTGTTGGGCCAAGACAGTCTTAATCCTAGGGAACAGAAAGATCAAGACGATCAACAGAGCACAAGGAACGAGATGGAGTTGCAGAGAACGGCTTTCATAAATAGTCAGAGAGATATCTCGGGTCACTGCCTAGCTGCGATTTGTAAATCAGAAAGAGGATCATTCTGGATCAAGAGCTTAGTAGTTTGAATTGGTACACTATAGTTTTGAAATGAATGAATGAATGACTGAATGCATATATGAATGCATATTTCTGTCATGCTCCATTTGGTTCTGTGGCTGTAGTCTAAAGGTTCGATGGTCCGAAGATTGCATGCTGTCCGGTCGACGAGTGTTAAGCTTACGGTTTTAATGGTAGCTCGATTGATGATAAGAATTATGTTTGGCTAGAAGCTAGATTGCACCATTCTTTTCATTCATCCAGTTTCCATTTAGGCATGATTCCTTTCATATCAATCCAGCTCCCAGTTTTACACATTCATTTAATCAACTGATCCAGCTTCTAGTTAAATTAATGTCATAGTATAGAATCTTCAGACTATCGAACCTTCGGATTATCGAGCCGACGCCCTCCATTTGGCTAAGATCCACAAATTTCCCCGTATGTCCAAATCTCTTCACTTACTTTCTCACTTAATTATTCAAGGCTTTTCTCATTTATTGTGCTAAATTTTCTTACCTGATTTCCTTTGACTTCGTTTGTACTATAATCGTTTTATGATTTGCAGTTTATGTGGGCAATCCTTGTCTTTTTGTACCAGGACATTTTTTAGTACTTCACAGGAATGCAGTGTACCTTGCACAAGCGCCAACAGTCTCTTGTCATTCCAGCTTTTGTACAACTCACCTCCTAAATCAAGTGAAGATCCTGGCATCCTCCTTCAACCATTCACATATTTATCCACATCATTTACATAGCGCCCGTTTAATGAGTTGTTAGGAAAGAGAGTTATACTGGTCTTTATGAAATATTCTTACGACCGATGCTATGCAATTCCATTCAAGGCCATACAATGAAATTGCTTTAAATAGTAGCTAAATCATTAGGACAGTATTCTTTGTTGCAATGCTTGTGCACCTGTGCAACAGCTGTATTGTCTTTGTAGACACAAAGCTTTCAAGAGAAAGCTAGGAGTACATACAGGCTGACAAAGATCCAATTCACTGCAATAACTTCCATGGTGTTGTAATCATCATGCATAAAGAATCAATTGAAGTCAAAGTCATTATTTATCCATCATAATTCAATATGTCAGAGAAATCAGTTAGTCAATCCACAGAGGGGCATACAGCTGAAGCAGATTTGTTTTAAACTTAGTTATGGAAATATAATGTACAATGATTTTCAGTAAACCCTGTGTTATGTTATCTTATGTCATTATGTTGCTATTGTGTTGTTATGTTATGTTGTTATGTTATGGTATGTTGTTATTTTATGGTATGTTGTTATGTTATGTCATGTTGATATGTTATGTTGCTATGTTATGTCATGTCATTATGTTATGTTATTATGTTATGCTATGTTGTTATGTTATGTTGTTACGTTAAGTTGTTATGTCATCGTATGTTGTTATGCTATGTTGATATGCTATGTTGTTACGTTATGCTATGCTTTTATGTTATTATGTCATGTTATGTTGTTATGGTATGTTGTTATGTTATGTCATGTTATGTTGTTATGGTATGTTGTTATGTTATGTTATGTTATGTTGTTATGTCATTATGTTGTTATTATGTTGTTCTGTCATGTCATGTTGATATGTTATGTTATTATGTTGTTATTATTTTGTTATGTCATGTTATGGTATGTTATGTTGTGCTCGTAACTCTTGTGACTTATGTCAAGTATTCTGTCCTGACACGTTACTGTTTATTATCTCATCTGATGTATTGAACAAGTGTGAACACTCAGAGATGCAATGTCACTTCACCGGACATCCGCACAGAGAGCTGCTCGATTGGACTCCAGATGCCAATATCCTCAACGAAGGGGCCACGAATATTAGCATCACCAAGATTTCCCATTACCTCGCATCACATTATATTGGTGACACAGGCGTCATGTCGAAATAATTTGGCCGTGAATCCCCGCGCTACCGATGGTCCGATACACATCCCTTGCCGTCAATCATCCCCTACAGTACGGACACAGCAGAAGGCAATCCATCCATCTCGGCTGAGAGCAATATATATGGCACGGCACACGAAGCTACAGGTGTCTCTCACGCACCCTGAAATCTTAATTCGACTCCACCACACCTCTGGGAAAAGACGGCTCTGACGAGATGCTTACGAAATAAGGCAATAACGGAAGTTGTTACCAATTGCAGGTGCAGGGAGTTCTATAGAACTGTTGTCAATGAGGACATAAACATAGCTCGTAAACTAGTGAAGATATGACCTTATTGAATCTAATGACTTTATGTAGCGCCGTTATCATAAGGCATGAGACGTCAATTGATGGTCGCCTTAACTGTAATCGTAGTCAACAGAAATCGAAATTCCTTTACAGAAGAATAAAGTAGGAGAAGGGCACTCCCTTAATTGAGCTAGCCCTGACACGTGTGTGACGTGTAAGCAACCGAATTAACAACATAACAGAACAAAGAGTTTAAAGTTGTTCAGAAGACGTTTAGTCTGTGTTAAAACCACTGCATTTTGACCAGAAACATGATTAATACTCCTATATTCCTCGCTTTCTCTTAAAAGCTATGATAGTATCAACTGACACAGAACTAAGAGTACTATCATCCCAACCATTCCAGAAGTCTACAACTCTTGCACTGAAGAATTTATGTCCAATTGTTTCTTTCTGTTTCTTAAATAATCTACACCTATGTTCCCAGTAATCTTGTTTGGCGCTAATTAAAAAAACCTCTCCGACTGTACCGCCTCCTTTCTCGTGATAATCTTGTAAGCTTCAATCAGGTCTCCTCTGCTCCTCCCTATCTTCAATGTTGTTAATCCACACTTAATCAACCTTTCTTCGTAGCTCAAATCCTTGTAGCCCCAAATCATTTGTGTAGCTCTTCTTTGCACTTTCTCAAACTTCTCCATGTCCAGATTCAGGTATGGACTCCACTCCTGGATTCAGTATTCCAACCACTCAGTCATTCCTTGTTTGAAATCAACAAGCAGTAGTGGCTTCAGTATAATGACACTGTGTGATAACAAAGATCATTAGCGTCGCCCTCCTTCTTTATCCAGTCTTTGGACTGGCACTGTCAGAGTGCAAACAGTGGCGGAGTTGTGATCAACAAATAAGATCCACCGTAAGACTCTGCTGATGTGCACAATTGTACACGCTGTGGTCTCCTGTATGACCATATGCAATGACTTACAAACTGTGACTCTGGGGAGTTTCTAGAAAGGTAGTGCATAATAAGCAGTGCATTACCAGACACTGGGCCTAATGCCTGAAGCTATACCGCGACATTCGTCCCAAGTCAATTGCAGTTGCCCACAGGCAGACATTCTCATTACAGATGTCAAAAATATGCTCAACTTCCACAACCTCAAAATTAACATAACATAATTATAATATTTTATTAACCTCACGCAGCATGGTTTTTAAGTGCCACCCATCTATCCATCCACCTATCCACTCTATCCACTCTATCCACTCATCCATCCAAATAAAAAATTCTTCAATATGTCTGTCCGTATTTCATCTTATCGTGGATAAAAGATTGAAATCATTGCCAAATGAGCGTTGCACTTGACACTCTTCTTTGTAAAAACTCTTTGCTTCTGTCCATTCATGACTCAACGGTGTTGAAAATCTCATTGTCTTTCTCCAGCTATTTCGATATCCAGTGTATTTCAATATTTTGTGTCACGCATCCAGTATGCACCAGTACCTGACTCCAATCAGCCATTCTTGGTTTGGTCCACCTCTAATTCCTGTGCTGTTGATCATTCCAAAGACATCCTGTCTAATCAGTCTGGTCTTGTCCAATGTCCATCCCACAGCTATGTTAAACGAAATTGAATCTACTTTACATTATTTGTTGTATGAAGCTTTTCAAGCACTTCACTCTGTTACTGGTTCTTCCTTTCTAGACATCTTCTGCTGCAATCATGTCGTATCTCATCTAAACTGCCAGAAATTTATCCCTGTCCTGTTTGTGCAATGTCCACGATTCACAAAGCACCTATAGCAAAACAGCTGAGATATGTACATGTACCATATTGTACCCACATGTTCAGTGTCTGAATATATCCATGTTTAAGTATACATGCATGTATATGTGTATAAGTGTAAATAATTCATATATTTGTTCATGAAAAGGCATAGTCAACACCCATGTTGGATGACCGTAACTTGCAAACTATTTCCTCGGTAATGTTCCCCAAACCCGCCAGCTATCTCTGCTAGGCATCTCCTCACCTCCATTACACTTTGGCTGTTTCCCAAGTCAACAGGCAGGCTAAGATAGACAAATTCTCCAACAGTTTCAATCTCCTCTCCAATCACCTCAGTGGTAACATAGTCTCTCACATCAATTCTCAGTATCCATCCTGTCCTGTCCATGATTTCTTCACAAATATCAATGATTTTATTTTAGCGGTGCAAATTTGAGTGCTGCGGTTTTCCTTTCTCTGTGGAGAATTTCCACATTTTACTGGATGCCTTTACTCCAAACATACAATACATAATTATATCTGAGTACATATATAATACGACATGGCGGTAATTCAAACGCAAAGCCTTTCATCGCATCATGAGTTTGGCCCCAGAAAGCAAATCCGTCCGTCATCCGTTGTGAGCAACTGCCACAAATGATCCATTGGCAATGCTTTGTATGTTCTGGAAGCCAAGGGAATCAACATAATAGCCACGTCCCAGCAGACGATGAGAATTAATTACAGGATGACCACAACGTCACTGACGACAGTAATGACATCAAATTATGTACGTACCTATAGGTGCAGTGTCTATATATATATATATATATATATATGTATATATATTATATATATATACACTGTATTCTGTACAGTCTATAGTCTGTCATATAGTCTATATATATATATATATATTATATATATATATATAGACAATATAATATATATATATATATATATTATATATATAGACACTGCACATATGGTATATATATATATATGTGTGTGTGTGTGTGTGTGTGTGTGTATGTGTGTGTGTGTGTGTTATGGCAGTACCAATTAATAGCCAAATGAACCCTTTTCCAGGTGCATCCATTCCATTGTAGCTGGTTCATCTGGGCATAAGGCTTACCTGACAAAGAGAAAAAGAGGCCGTAAAGCCAAGGAATAATCAATTATAATATTCCGTAATGCACAATTTGCATTTTTTTTTATATTTCAAATTTTGAAAGTAAACCTCTGACCATTATTACAGCTGGTGCAAGCTGCAAAATAATCATGTGCTTCACTTCTTATATTACAATAGTAATAATAATGTTTTGGATGTTTTTTCGGACATCTTTGGAAAAGACAATGAAATAACCTGGATTTAGTATCAGTATGCAATGCATGTATGAATTGCACATGAATGTTTTATATGAACATATGAACTTAGGTGTATATCTATATGAATGTGTAAGTATGCATACTTGTAAAAGTGTATAATCAATCAATAAGTGTATATTAATGTATTTATGTATGTATGTATGCATGTATGTATGTATACGTATGTATGTATGTATGTATATATGTATGTATGTATATATGTATGTATGTATGTATGTATGTATGTATGTATGTATGTATGTATGTATGTATGTATGTATGTATGTATGTATGATGTGTATGTATGTATGTATGTATGTATGTATGTATGTATGTATGTATGTATGTATGTATATATGTATGTATGTATATGTATGTATGTATGCACACATGTACCAATATGTGTACAGGTGCATACATATGCAATATTGTACATGTATGTATGTATGTATGTATTTACTTTTTCACTACCCTTCCAAAGTCACAAAGTCATGAGACTGTCGACAGCTGAGGTCATTACACTGTTCAGTAAAGATGTGACTTCGTCATCACAAAAAACTTATCATCGCATCACCATCAGCAGCAGCAGCAGCAGCAGCAGCATTGTCGTCATCACCATCCCCATCACAAGACTGAATGATCAAAACAGTAAATCATTGACAATCTAGACAGCCTTGAAGCTGCTTTCTTTTGCCGGCACTGGACCGGAAGTGGCCCGGAGGTGTCTCTGAAAATTCATGAAGCACCTCTGCATTTGCATATTCATGAAAATCTATACAAGCACTTTCAAAGAGGAAGCGATCATTACTGAATTATTCAATGAAATGATGAATTAATCAATGGAGAAGTGAATCAATCAATCAATCAATAACACATAAATGAGAATGAATAAAATAAATCAATGAATTAATAAACCAATCAAAGGTTTAATCAATGACAGAGTGCATAAACCAATCGATCAAAGAGAAATGTAAATCAATCAAGCAATAAATAATAAAAAAGAATGAATAAAAGAATAAATGAATGAGTGAAGGAATTATTGAATTAACGAATCAATCAACCAATCAATGGTTGATTGAAAAAGTCAGTCACAATCAGTGAGAGAATGAATAAATAAAAATCATTAACCCAATTACAACTCAATGAATTAAACAATCAATCAATCAATCACTGAGTTATAATTTAATCATCTAGCATAGGTTGAGTGAATCACTGAATCGCGAGCATCATGACAATCATGAATCACAGAATCACTGAATCACTGATCCATGAAATAACCGAATCATGAGAATCGTGGAGCCAATGTCCATGACCATCTGCATCAGAGCTCTTCCCACCCGAGCAGTTGGTCATCGCGCTGACAGCATCCAAGCATTGCCTCATCTCCTGCCTCCGCATCAGAGATGGATAAAGGTCGAGATTGGTCTTCAATCATCCATCACACAATGGCAGACTGATAAATGCATCTGCTGTTCACTTGTGCATCCCGGGTTCAAATTCAAGTGTAGACAGCGAAATTAGGACGTTTGTCTGGGTTTTCAATTAAGACTTGTTCTGTGATTGCATAAGTATGTATTTAATCAAGCATAACGTAAGTTAGCTGTTGTTTTTTGTGTGAATGGCATATTGCACAACAGAGCATCAGAAGTAGGATGCTATGGAGAATTGAGAGAAGACTCAGACAGAAGCTTTGAAGGTTTGAGAGAAGGTTGAGTCAGAAGCCTTTAAGACTTATAGCTGAAAGCTCTGAAGGCTTGAGAGAAGGTTGAGCTAGAAAGAAGCCTTGAAGACTTATAGCTGAAACTCTGAAGGTTTATAGCTGACAGCTTTGAAAACTTGAGAGAAGATTCAACTGGAAGTAGAACTGAGCAGAAATTACTGTATAAAAAGTATGAAAGTCAAAAACAGCAATTCACTTAAGTTATTATTGAAACAACAGAAAAGTCAATTAAAACAAGAGCAGTTGATCCATTGTATGTAATTAATTAACCCAGTCAATCCATCCTTATATCCATCCATATAAATACCTCATATACATACATGCTTCCACTAACCCATCCGTCCATTCATTCATTCACTCTTCGATTCATTCATCAATCCACCCATGTATTAAAATACCCACCAACCAACCTCTCCACCAACAACCCACCCACCTTTCTACCCACCCAATACCCTACCCAGCCACACAACAACCCACTACATCAGTTCATCTATCTAGTCATCAATCCATCCATCAATTTAGCCATCCACACACTCACATAACTAACAGTCAAACATTCATCAACTTTCGATGATACACAGAAACACATTTACATACATAGACACACTCAAGTTAATACACACACACACACACACACACACACACACACACACACACACACACACACACACACATGCATACATACATACAAAGTTACATACAACATACCCAGTACACCCCATATATTCATACAACCAGCTCTGACCCAGTCAGATGATGAATGAAACCTCTGCCTTTGGCATGCCAACGACGCCTTTGACAAAGCACCTGTCTCAACAGCTAGCACCTATCCATGCCAGCTTTTTTATTCGGATTTTCGCACCTAATCATGATTCACGGAGCCAGCGCTTAACAGCACCACGAACGCCAACTGCCGACAAGGCACCTGGAATTAAATGCTTATTGCATATAAATACGAAATTGAAGACCATCAATTCACACAGTTGATTGGATGAAACGGTTGAGGCTTGTCCAGGCTACTCTCTATTAATCCTCGTCTACATATATTAGAATAAACGAATGATGAATGAATGCATCAACAAACGAAATGAAACTCTGATTATGGCAAATATATAATCAGCATGAAATATATCCTCCAATTAGGAAATAAACAGTATAGCTCGTGAAACTATATAAAATACATTAGAAATAGGGTCACCTCTACAGTGGGTCATCGATTGCATGGCTGCCATTAGAGGTCCACAAACAACAACATAAATACGGTGACGGTTCCTAGCTTTACAAAGTTTAAGAACCCCAAAACCTTATAATAATACAATAC
This sequence comes from Bimastos eiseni, assembly GCA_959347315.1. Classification (NCBI taxonomy): domain Eukaryota; kingdom Metazoa; phylum Annelida; class Clitellata; order Crassiclitellata; family Lumbricidae; genus Bimastos; species Bimastos eiseni. Next base: position 5,767,043 of record OY365806.1, read on the forward strand.
AGCACACGCTGAGAAGTGTACAAATTGAAACTCGACAGCAGAAGATATTACAATAGAACACAACTGAAATTTGATATTGCTCTTCTTACAATCAGCCCAGACCCTTCACAAAACAGAGCACCTTGCCTCCTATATAATTTTTTTTATATCAGCTCCTCTACCCTCTCTATCTCTCTGGAAATCGGAGTCTGGTCTTCACTTGACATCTCTAGCCAACCTCTCTGACACGACGCAGCGCTCATGAATAACCTGGTGGTGCCCTGCACTTAGCATTGATGTAGCACCTAATAAATATGGAGTTTACGATTACGATAATAATAGTGTACCATGTTTCGCACACGATATATTGGACTGTGGCGACATATAATTCTTCTAGTGGATGTCATCAATTGCTGATTGCACAGACTACATACAAGATCCTAAAAGACGGTAGGTGTGGCTTTCCATTTGATTGGTGCAGTGAGCCAGGCATTAAGACCGGAAAGGTCAACTGGTTGCTTTCAACTTCTGGAAATCGTTTCAGGCACTTCGGGCTTCCTCATCCGCCCGAATGTCCTCTGGAACAGCCGTGCCATTTCAATTATATACATGGAGTTTAATGCGGATTGCATTAAATTTTTTCTAACACCAAAGACAAAGACTGATCATTGAAGGCTAATTCTACCTGACTCTTAAAACTGACAGCCCTATGAACAGAAGTAAGACGATCAAAAACACGGCATTAGGTTTACACAGAGCTGCTGCTACAGAATTGTAGTAATTAAACAAATTCGGAATGTAATGCACACCTTCTAACACAGACAGTTCTCTCATCCTTTATTCATCAAATGCTAACAACACAAACTGGCAGGGACATTGAAACCAGATGTTTCATGACTAAAAGTTTATAGCACGGACAGAGTCAAAGAATCATTTCCAGGTATTCGGATCTCATTAGGTCTGTCAAGGCTAAAAAATCAATACATTGAAAAAGTACAAGCCAAAAGCCTGTATATGGTGAGTGTAGAAAACATGCTTACGCTACGTCTACATTAACTTCTGCAGATAGACGAATGAGCATGAGAATTTTTCATTTCTAATTCCAATCGTAACTCTAAAGCGGAAAATGTTTCTACGTGTTCCAAGAAAGGTTCATGAACTGAAAGCTCTCTGGCTATATGAACATTTTTACACAGTGTTCTCATGCGAATTTCTAAGTCAATTTGACTATTCAACACACAATTTACCTTAAATTCCGATATTTGAACATTTTTTAAATTTCAAATTGCACAATTTGCCGACATTTGCTATAAAAACCGTCATTTGTATTCACACAACATCTGAAGATGGCACTAATTTAATAAGCAAATCAGATGCAGTAGTAATACAATCACGGCCTCACTCGGAGCACTCACCGAATGAAAGACTCACAGAACCTAAGCGATATCAGGGACGAACTTCATAAAACCAGACTGGCATAATCGTGAATAAGTCATTGCTCCAAATACTGGCACACTATTGATGATGACAATGGTGATGATGATGATGATGATGATGATGACGACGACGCTAATGATGATGCTGATGATATTGAGGTGAATTTCTTCCTTTTACAAGCACTTTGACACATCCAATGTATTGACTTTTAAGTTTTGCGCCATCTACCTGAAATAGTCTCCCTCCAGTCCTTATATTTCGAGCCCAAAACCTTCAATTTTTCCCCAGACACTGCGATTCTGTTCTCTTGCGTCCGAACTGCACTGCAGAGACGCCTCTCAAAAGAATGAATGAATGCATGGATGAGGTACGAGAATTGCTCACTTAGGACACACCACTGTCCGTTACGTTCTCATTTGGCAGAAGCACCGAGATGACAACAGCAATTTGTAAATGCAATGTAAATCTTCGAAAATCCTCTGCACCAACAAAAGCCACATCAAGGAAACCATCTTAACGGCGGCGCTATATCATATCAAGTCTGCAAGACCCAAGCTGCTCTGTGCGTCAGGTCAGACTCCTAGGATTCAAGTTGAGTAGACAGTGTGGTGCGTTTTATGGTGGTAATCGGTGATGATGGTGGGTGATGATGGTATTCGCGTGGTAGCAGTGCAAAGTAGAACCTGGACAGGTTAGCGTGAAGGATTTGGTTTTCAGTTGCGGGTGGTAAGCAGCGCAGGAGAGTTTAGCACGAAGTCCTTTGTTCTGTTGTCGCTACATGCCTTCATAAACTGAGAATTGTAAACGCTAATTGGAAGATATATCACAGGGCCGCAGGCACGCTGTACTTAACAGACACCACACCAAAGGACACGTGCATGAGTGGATTTCTTAGAATATTCGTAGTGCTGCGTTGTATGTCTTCTCCCATGTTCTAATCATTTACAGCCACAAACCCCTTCTGTGTTCTCAGTGTTAAAACAATGACTTTCAGTCAAAAAATGTAATGTGTCTTAATCTCCAATGGTACCATATTTAAGATCTTCTGATACAATGAAAGCATTCTCAACCGATGACAGATCAAGAAACATTCCAAAGAAATTTTAAGGGACACCTCATTAAATGGGTAGATGAATACACTTTAAAAGAAACATAGTGTTTACACCCAATTGTGAATAAACAAATTAATTGGTTTTTGTTAGGGATGACAGACCTTAGACTAGTCCGCGCAGAAGCTCCAGCAACTGCGAAACTCCCTGAACCATTTCATTCATTCATTCATTCATTCGTTCGTTCATCCATTCGTTACGAAGATTTTGAAGATTCGTATAGTGCCCGTTCAAAGATTAATACTCCAAACCCCAGGCGAATATGAAAAGAGTGAGAGTGGACCCTGGAGACAAGAGCAATATCAGCTCCGGAGCGAGGGGTCAACCATTGAGAAGGCACGATTTTGTTTAGTGACTGTGCAGGCAAATGGGACGATGCGTAGGCAAATGGGACGATGAGTAGGCCAGTAGAGCAAAGAGCGGCGAGTCGGTGCACTCAAAGTAGAGTTGCAGGGGTCATGAAGATAGCCAGAGGCGAGACCCAGCAAGAAACATCAGACCAAAGCAATGATAGGGTACGAGAAAGCTGCTGGTCAGTGCTGGAGGGGAGTCAGTGGAGAACATCCATATAGCCGGCTACATGGACGAATTTCGGAATGCGGCAGTCAAGGCGTGCGGTAGAACGCTGGACCATGTCCAGACACTGCAACCGCCCAGCTGGAAGACCTACATAGAGTGAGCAGCAGTAGCTTAGTCCGCCGCTGTGTGGACTTTGACAGTGCCAGTCCCAAGCCTGGAGAAAGGAGGAGGGCGACACCAAATCATCTTGTATATGGAACGGTGTCGTTAAAAAATCAACACACGAGTCTAATCGGGCCGTGATGAGGGACTGGACATTGGTAGCGGCGGCTGGAGTTAACGAGCGAGCGACAGCGCAGAGCTTACGCAACTGGTAGTGTGAATCACGGCAAAGACGCGGAATATGACAATCAAAGCATTTCAAGGTCCCGTACAACAGAGGACAATATAAAGAGGAGAAGTAAGCAGTAATGGCGGCTAGGTCCAACAGGCAGCCGAATGCAGCCAGATAAATTGGGTTTTAGACGGGTTGAGTCGCAGACGATTTGCCGACATCCACGCCTCCAGGGCACCCACAGTCTGCCCAGTCTACTCATTGCCCGAACAGCAGCGGAGGCATTAGAAGATACATGTACATGTACGCAGATGTTAAGTACATATAGGCCAGAACGTCATCAGCGTATCATTCAATCTCCTACGGTAGACTACTATATACATGTACATAGTACATACATCTGTTGATGGATTGTGGAGGGTGGGGTAAGTTATCGGATGCAATTACGTAATCAAGCAAAGACGATTATCACTGCCCCCCTTCCCCATCTCCAATGTCCAATGGCGACACCCGGAAGTAATAGCAATTATGAGCTACAGTAATTGCTCATTAAACCACACCCACCAAAATTAATTCTCTGAGGAACCATCCTATAGGGTTGGCGGCATATAAAGTGGTAAGTACAAAAACCCCATAGGTCGACAAGACAAGAATTGTAATTAGGTCTCACTTGGATCGTAATTACCTCTCACCTGAAGCACACAGTATCTGTTATTCTGAAATATTAGAAAACTGCCACTCAGGAAGTCCCTAGATTACATCAGTATTCAGTAGGGGCTTCGGAGATAAACACTTGGCACTTCTGTCTTATTAGCCATTACAGCAACAGGCTGTAAACACTAATGCCGTGAAATACAGAGTTCTATGGGTCTGCTGAGAGAGTGCTTCATTTGGCGCCGTTGGAATTGTTAGCGGTTCAGCACAGTACAAGAAATATGAACTTGTTCTTCAGTTAATCAAGAGCAAGACTTTACTCCTGTGGTTCTATATGCGTGCGAGGGCATGCAGAGGGATTTTAAAAAGAACTTGCTCCGATGAGATCGATAGATAGAGTGCTTAGGAGAGGTGCCATTTACAAGTGCTAATGCGCTGATACATCTAACATTTAATTAACTAACTAAGCATGTTCTTTATTAACCAATTGCTAATAGCTGATATCTAATAACATTCTTAAATTCCTGATACATATTAAACGAAGATCAAGACAACACAGACTGGCAGTTAACTTCAGAACACATCTTAACCACGCAAGAAGTACATTTGAGCCCGACTGTGCTAGCCAAAGAGATTTCAAATGCCATTTTGAAGAGCTGAAAAGATGCAGTACAGGCAAAGAAAACTAGAAAAGTCAACAGTTGTTTGGCTAAACTTGGCTCCCAAACACATGGACAGTGCAGCCAATGAATAATTAGCAACCAGAGTGGACAGTTAATAAATTATGTTTTTGGGATCTTTGCTGAAAAAATGAGGAATTACTGACTATAGATGACGAAGTAGGCCTATACAACACACAAAATAAATTACGTTGGTCTGCTGCTATTGCTGCTCCTCGTTCAAAAGACCTGCCTGCTCCACACGTACGTGTCTAAGCATTATTGGTACATGCATGGAGATAAAACGGTTGGCTTACAAACACATGCACATCTAAACTTCTCCCATTCACTTCCTCTTACTGATGCTAACTCTTTCCCTTCTGAAGTGCACAGAAATAACTATCTTCTTGTGCTACGCAAAACATTATGATACACAACATGTGGAATACCAAGCAACTGAAATTTGATACTGCATTGCCCATCCTAAAACGTCTTCAGAAGTGCATACACGCCTCAACTGCAATTATTGGTGCCCAAAGAGTGACTTCTCGGACGAGGATCGATCCCGCACTCTCCACGTTACAGGGTGACCGCTCAAACCAATCAGCCACTGTGCCATTAATCCCAACAAAATCTGCCAGATCAAATTATCCAAAAAAACCAGCATAAGCATTTTATCTGGCAGATTTGGCCTGTTGATGGAGTGGCTGTGTTGGGGTGGAAAACCCCAACACAGCCATTCCACCAACGGGCGGAAGAGTTCCCCAAAAGACAACCTTTCATGTTTACATTGTAGGTCTATTACAATGACAGGAATTGCCCCAAAAATTGATAAACTTATTGACTGGCTGAGCATGGGTATAAACACCTGCAGAGTCTCATCTTGAATAAAATTACCATCATATTAGAATGCAAATTAAATAATAATAATATATGTCCTTTTCCAACCCAACACCATTAGTTCATCCCTGGTCTCGTTGCAAGAAAGTAATTACCTATGATTTAGCTCTTCTCAGTCAGAGAAGCGCGCGGATATGAATATTGATCCAGGAACAAGTCATCAACGCTTTGACGGAGAGAGTGCACTAAAGGAGACTGGGAAACCAATGCAACTCGTAGTTAAAACTTTAATGGTTGTACAGTATATTCCTTTCACCTGTGTCTCCTTACCACTGCGTCTCCCTGTGTGTCTGTGTGTCCATCTTCCTCAGTCTCATTGTGTCTTTCTATTCCTCTTGATCTCTATGCGTTTGTGTCCCTCTGATATTTTGGTCCTCGTCAATCCCTTTGTTTATACACATGCGTCTATGTGTGTCATTCCGTTTGCCTAAGAATGCAAATGTCTCTTTCTCTGTATACTCATATTTCATGCATTGTTTTTGGCCTGTTCATGTACGCTGTCCCTGCATCATTAATAACCGAATCTCCTCTCACATAACCCTCCAAGACCTTCTGCACGAATTCCTTCGGTTTAACTCTCACCTGAATCGCGTGCGTCATGGAATCTATTGCCACCAGCAAGTTGGTCGCAAAAATCTCATTTCCAGCAAGGGTTCCGGAAAAAAGAATCGGATTTCTCTGATGGACGTCTTCGCGAAACGCATCCGAACAAATCCTTATCCCTACTGAATAGCACTGCCGCCAGGACTCAACACAGACCACTCTCATTATGCACATTGTGTTGCTTCTAAAGCCCCTCTGCCCTCCTGCGTAATTCTATTTCCATTGGTCCCATGGCAGATGTGCGCAGACCAACTTTACACGGGCCGCCTTACAGTGAAATCGAGTTATGGCGCATAATTTGCAAAATGCCTCTCGTGCCAACATCAGACTGCTTCTTCTTTTGCACGAAGTTAAGGTCTGCTAAACCTTGCGCGATTGCCCAGTCCCTTGGGTTTTGTTCATATGGACAACGGACGGAAATTGCGCTGAAAAAGCGTCAACAGAACAATGTCGTCAGTCTCAAATACAAAGTAATTGAACCAAAGACTAGTGGACATTCCCATGTATCTTCAGACAACGCCATTTTTACGGCCACATTCCAGCTAGAGAGTGTAACGATAATGGGGAAAGCGGCAACATCGCGGGTAAAGCGGTAAAAAACCGCGGTAATGGTGTCAGAATATGTGGTAATACCGTTGGGATCGAAATACAATGTACAAGTGCGGCAATTACCGCGGTAACGGTCATAACTTTATCACACTGTTGATGTGAGTTATCCAATAAGCCACACAAAGTCTGTACACAGCGCTAAGTCATTTGCATTGCATAGTTGAAATCCTTGAATATTCAACATATTTTCAACTTCAGAAAAGTATTCTGTATTTAAAGACTTAAGATTTGAACAGAACGGTTTACACACATAGGAGGAAAATTTGTCCTGGGTCTGGGGAGAACAGGTCGCAAAAATTGGGCTTTGGACGACAGGTCGAAAAAATTCAAATTCTCAAGCATAAAGATGCAGAAAAAAGGATGAACAGAGGAAAACACTGAAAAAATTTATAATATTAATGAAAAATTTATGAAATATTGGGGGATATATATCCCCAATAAAGCAGCTCTATCCCCTTCACCTGAAATTTTGCAGGGGATCATTCGATCCTGTTCCATAAGTCCTGGTCAAATGTACATGAGCAATAAAAATTGTTATTTCTTTCTCATGAATTGGAATGGGCATGGGGACCCACACAGACCTAATTGGGACGGAATGGGAATGAGGACAGACTTGGAAATGGAGTTGGGTGGAGACAAATTCTGTCCCATGTCAATCTAATTCCAGCTCAAACACTGATAAAACAATATCTCATTTCACAGACACAGCAGACATTAGCTGTACAATGATTAGATGCCAAGGGCAAGATGAAGAAATCATGTTCGAGAGAGAATTATGTTTGATCTGGAATTACTAGTTTTTGCTTACAATGGCTATGCATATTTAAGCTATAAGACTGACCATAAGGTCGTCGTCTTCATCATCATCAGCCTCACCACCACCATCATTATCATCATCACAAACTACATCATCACCTTCACAGTCATCACCATCTTTGTCATCAAAACACGCAGAAAGTCACACAGAAACATGTGAATCTCTTGTTTTTAAATGTACAAAGTTTTTATACTAGAATCAGTTTAACTTTAGAAATAGGATTATAATTAACCATAATTAGAAATATTGTGACTAGAATGTTTATTGAAATAAACTGCCTTGTGCCAATGCGCGCTCACTGTTGACAGACAATCTGTATTCATGATATTATAGCAAACCATATAATCATAGAGCTCTATAAATGCCACATTTCGATGCTCTATAGTTTGCAGTCCTAGTGCCATTTCTTCAAAGTCAACGCCACAAGGGAATGGGTCAGAAGCACTAAATATACTAAACGAAAATCTATGGAAACGACATTGATAGAAATCTTGTCGGTAGAGGTTAATGAAACTGGTGAGTGGAGCGGACGGTGAAAGGTGGAAAGAGGGAAAGAGGGGAGTATGCAATATATGGGAACTTTCGCGACAAAGCAATATTTGGTTGCGTTCAAGCTAAGTATCCGGGATAATTCTGTGAGAGCTAAGAAGATGGATAGCACCGCCGTGAAATGGCCGACACATAAGGGGTACAAATCGTAATGCAGGTCACCCACTTAGTATTTGCTCTACGATAACTACCGGTATGGCCAACACACGAGGGGCACGATCACACTGCAGATCTATTAGGGTAACCTTTAGCATTCCCTATAGATTCAATACCCTGAATGACTGACACATGCATGGCATCAATCGCATGGCAGATCTATTAGGGTAACCTTTAGTATTCACTATCCATCATCTACTACTCTGAATGACCGAGAGTCAATGGACACCATTTGCAATGTAGATCTACAGGCGTTTAAAGATACTGCGTCATAAGGAAGATAATTATAAGATTGCCCTCCTCCCTTATCCAGGCATGGGATTAGCACCGCCTGGGCACAAACAGTCAACGGAGTTTCTTTTTGCTAAACTATGAGATGCTGTACAGTCGTGGCATGGTGGCTGATCGGTTACACGTAGAGCGGTCGGCCCGTAACACTCAGTGCGCGCCGAGTATGCAAGTTAGATCTTTGTCCCAGGAGTCATTGTGTAGGGACCTTGAGCAAATTCTTCTCGCAGAATTGCTCTGCAGTACAATTGCGATTGTGCCATCGAGGCATGTGTGCACTTCCCAACGAAACTGTAAGAAGGGCGGTATCAAATAACATTTATATTGTATTGTAATCATGCATAATTTTGCATATGCATAATTGCATATAGGACTCCAAAGTTGGATACACTTATGAGATTTAGTCCATTGCTATATCCAACTTCTAACCCTATGCGCAATGTTGCGCATGTTTACCACATACTTCTATAGCTCATTAATATATGTTCTATATCTAGGGCATTTATGCATGACAATTATATAGTGCAGATGGTTCAGATGGTGTCCTGAGAGTAACTAATACTGAGGAAGTGATCTCATGGTAATTAACAAGTGTGTATCACCTACAGTTGGTCATTAATCAGTGGACATCATCAAATGTCATCTGTCAAACGACAATTTCCGTCAAGCACCAAATCAGACAAGAAGGAAATTTAGACATTTTTCAACACAAGCACATAATGGGAGATTTATTTACTGTAGCTTACTCCAGCTGACAGAATGAAGAACATATGAGAACCAAGACAGAACATCAGGGACAGGAAAAATGTATGTATGTATGTATGTATGTATGTATGTATGGATGCATGCATGTATGTATGTATGTATGTATATATGTATGTATGTATACCATATATGTATGTATGTATACCATGTATGTATGTATGTATGTATGTATGTATACCATGTATGCATGTATGTATGTATGTATGTATGTATGTATGTATGTATGTATGTATGTATGTATGTATGTATGTATGTATGTATGTATGTATGTATGTATGTATGTATGTATGTATGTATGTATGTATGTATGTATGTATGTATGCATATATGTATGTATGGCAAACCACTTTCCGACGTCGATTCTGAACGTTGTGACGGTGTTTCTTCGAAGATCATCTTATCCTAGGCGACTGTGCAATTGATTTCACCACCAGTTCAACATCTTATGGCATCAAAGGCGGCTAACGTCGATTAACAAATATTGTTCATAGTTATCACCATAGAACAGCTCTTATACTCATAGTGTGTATGCCAATCATCTAGAAGAAATGTGCTTCCTGGTGTGCGGTTGGGTCTTGGATCTTCTGGTTGACGTAATCCGTCTGGTTAATGTTCGATTCGGTGGTCTTCGGCGTCACATCAACCGTCAACCACGGCTCACCGGTGGAGACGAATATCTTGCCTACACAAACCCTCCAGCTTAGAGGATATCCGGACCGTGTTCTCACCTGCCAGTTGATGATTACAAATTCACTCAATTGATCTATTTCATTAATAGCCTCTGCTTCTGTTGCGCCGCATTGTAGCCTCAATATTTTTTGTTCTTTAAATATTGTACTGTTGTTCTCCTGTCGACACTGTATGCTGCACAGTTGAGTGTTTGTTTCCTGCTGATTAAAGGTTTATTACTTACTCCATATACTGCACTGACCATAGATATTACTGTCAATAAGATCTTTCCGGTAGGAACTGTCCGCCGTTATACGTACCCTGATAATGCTTGTCCCAAAAATGGATAAAGAAGAAAGGTGACACTAATCATGTTATGAACAGCAACTAACTAACTGTTAGTGGACAGATCACTTGGCCACGGAGATGACTGGATATCAAATGTCGAGGCCAAGAAAAATGAAGTAGTTGCCTTTTTAAAGTAGACATTAACTTCACTTGGAGTGTAAAAAAAGACAAATAAGATACTTCAATGTATGACCGTTGCCAATGAATTTTAAGCCAATTAGGTTTTTCTTCAGGCTAAGTCTGACAAACAACCAATGAAATGGTCAGAGATTGTGTCTATCATGAGATGATTATTTTGTACTTAACAACATCGCTTATAGGGCAGTTTTTTGACCGCCAGAAACTAGCTAGACATCTTCTCAGTTCTCCTTCTATTATTAAAGTTTTGACAATTCGTATCTTAGCCGCCAGCTATAAAGCCCAAACGAAAGACGACAGCAGCACTAGATAACCCAGTGAAGTTGATCAACAAGTGAGTATGACAATGAATCTTAAAGTTTTTTCTGCTGCAAGTGATGTAGTGTAATGTAAAGACAACAAGGCAAAGGTGATTCGTTGCTTGACTGACTGATTGACTGGTGCATTGGTTGACTGACAGGTGGATTGATTGACTGGTTGATTGATTGATTGATTGATTGACTAAATGAATGAATGAATGACTGACTGATTGATTGATGGAAGGACTGACTGACTGACTGATTGATTGGTAGATTGCTTGACTGACTGATTGATTGGTTGATTGATTGACTGACTGGTTGATTGACTGGTTGATTCAATGATTGATAGAATGAATGAATGAATGAATGATTGATTGATGGACGGAGGGAAGGACTGACTGACTGACTGACTGACTGACTGACTGACTGACTGACTGACTGACTGACTGACTGACTGACTGACTGACTGACTGACTGACTGACTGACTGACTGACTGACTGGTTGATTGAATGATCGACCGACTTACATTGTACGTTAACTTAAGCTTAAATATAAAACATCATGAAGTTTACATGGTAATTGTTAATGTTAATGACAGAAATTAGAGGTCATAATAAATCACCGTCGTTTCAACGTCAACAACAAGTTGTCTCTTTGAGAAATTCCCTATGATGTCTGTACCTCTCCAGAAAACTGACTTTATATGATATGAATATCTAAGACATATCTATCGTCTGTTATTTATCTCCTCCAGAGTCGGATGAATCCAGCGTGGGGCCAACATCTGCTGGGCGAATAAAAAAAGACACAAAGAGACACAGAGAAAGGAAGAGTAAGACAGAGAGATATGCAGACGTTACAGTAGACGGTATTTAAGTGACACAGCAAGGATACAGATGGGCCAAGAGAAGAACTGCTCAAAGACTTCCTCATGGCTTTGCAAATGTCGAAATACTATAATTTAAAACACTAAATTTCATAACTATATTAAATACAATATAAGTACTTTGTACTTGTTATTAGAACACCTTCACTTAAATACAGCAAAATATGTACATATGGTAATACAATGTGTTACACTAACAACAGTCAATGACTGAACTTTTATAAGGCACAGATAATTTGGAACCCACCAAAAGCCTACAAAGGACCTGAAGCAGTGCATCTTTATGTACCTAGGAAAAGCTCCTTAAGCAGAGGTTATTGGAAAGCTGGGAGGTTTTTACAAAAGGGATTTTGTGCCCCTTTAAGGAAGCTACTCACGACTCCAACACGCCCAAAAAACACATTTTAAGTTTATTGAGGAAAGTTTCACATTGACCTATACAGCAGCAGCAAGGAACCAGAAGATCTCCACTGGATGCTAAGCTACAACTTTTAAAATCAGTCCTTACTCCTCAAATTTATCAATATTCAACTGAGTCCTCTAAGTGCTGAATAACCTAAAGTAATAATATTGTAATTTTTCCCCACTTTAACATAAGGCATTCCTCTGCAATGTCAATGCCCGTGAATAAGCTGGTGCCTCACACTGGTGCTTTAGAAGTTTGGAGATCATGATTCCGATTAAGAATGTACTGCAACATACTGTATTATCATAATTCAATGCAGGAAAATGTCATTGTTTGTTGCACCAAAGATTGCTAGTCAGTCATTGAAAATTTATGAGTTCTGTCTTCTGAGTTTCTAATGCACAAGACATCAAAAGACTGACCAAAGGACAAGTCATAAAAGGGTTGATATTCAGAAGGTCAGTCTGCTAAAACAGAGGCACACCACGGAGAATATGCAAGTTGAAAACGGACTGAGAGGGGAATAGTTGCGTGCAGTGCAGTACTTTTAACCACTCATTCCTAATAAACCCATGTCACATCCTTCATGACCTTCTCCCTCCTCGTAAGGTCACCCAATGCAACAAGCGACCCAGGCCACATGACCTTATCATACCTAGAATTAATGTCTTCCTCACATGTCACCATAACTTTTATTATGCCAATGTTATATGACTTCGTTTTAATTGAGGCCATTATTTCAACCTTAAAGCTATTGTAAGTTTTTGTGTGTTTGCTGGCAAACCAATATGTGAGGTAACCCTAAAATACATGCATGCATGCATGCATGCAAGCATGTATGTATGTATGTATGTATGTATGTATGTATGTATGTATGTATGTATGTATGTATGTATGTATGTATGTATGTATGTATGTATGTATGTATGTATGTATGTATGTATGTATGTATGTATGTATGTATGTATGTATGTATGTATGTATGTATGTATGTATGTATGTATGTATGTATGTATGTATGTATGTATGTATGTATGTATGTATGTATGTATGTATGTATGTATGTATGTATGTATGTATGTATGTATGTATGTATGTATGTATGTATGTATGTATGTATGTATGTATGTATGTATGTATGTATGTATGTATGTATGTATGTATGTATGTATGTATGTATGTATGTATGTATGTATGTATGTATGTATGTATGTATGTATGTATGTATGTATGTATGTATGTATGTATGTATGCATGCATGCATGTATGCATGCATGCATGCATGTATGTATGCATGTATGTCTTTATGTATGTATGTATGTATGTACGTACGTACGTACATACATACATACATACATACATACAATGAATATATATACATATTATATATACAATATACATGTGTACATACATAAAGACATAAAATCAGGCATGCATTCCAATGTATTATCACTGGCAACCTGTAGATTCCAGCAATGATAAATACCAGCTCATCGCCACATTCTCCACAACCAAACAATCAAACAAACAGATCTTCCTCTGAGTGTGATGAGAATCCTAACAAACCATCCAGATGATAAACAGTCAAGGCATTGAGAATGAAAACCCTTCAGCTGAGAGCTAGATCATTTCTCATATCTCACAAGGTGTGCATTCTTACAATTAAACATTGCCCCTAAGGAACCTCTCAAACGTGTTGACATGTTTTAAGAGGTGCCGTTAAAATCCCATATGGCTGCCTCCCTAACTTCCAAGAAATGCAATCTAAAGAGTGGTCATCCATGTTGGCATGACCGTTCTGCAAGTCCATTTAGAGCAATGTCGAGAGACAACGTTGTCCGATAAAAGACAACAACAATTGTGGTTGCAGCGTGGAGCATACATGACACATAGGGCTATGCTTTACAGTTTTGGGTAAAATATTTCTCCTCATGCATTCAGCTTCTTCTCTGTAGCAAAAGGTTTCCGATTCGAGAGGACGACAAGACATATATTCGTGCTCATTAATCATTATTAATTAAAACTGACACATACTCGCAGTATGCCTACAAGTCGAAGTATGAATGGATGATTACAAGTTACTACAGCAGTCGATTTTAACTGCATGGGAGCCATACGAGGCGCCCATCCATCCTACTGCTAATTATAAACAATGCCAACTAGTGAATGAAAGGCTGAGTCAACCGATGGGAGGGAGAGGGAATCGATCCTGCAGGCTGATCTTTTGCTCTCTGTATACAGAAGTGTCACCATTCACATAAATCCCCTCCCAACATATAAATATATATATATATATATATGTATATATATATATGTATAGATATGTACATAAACATATATGCACATGACTATGTACATAAATAATTATGTACAACTATATAAAAATATATATATATATATGATATATATATGATATATATATATGATATATATATATGATATATATATATATGCAACTGTATAAAAAATACATTATATATATAATATATATATTATATATATATATATATGACTATGGTTGTTGTTGTCTTATGACCAATCGATATCTAGCGTCCTCTGCTGAATCAGCTCTTAACAATGATTCATCTTTAGTAGCAGCAGTCCGATAACACATGCAGCAGCCAGTGGAGACCACAGAAACATCTAGGAGAAAATGCCATCTTATGTCTGATAGCTCCAGACACAGGTGAGGTTACAGTGCTTTGGTCTACTCTAAACTGCTCTGATAAAAAGTGCCAGATGACTTAGCCCACTTGCTACTAAATGACAACACAATGTCTGGTTCTATCCATAGGCAGAGTGAAAGACAACAGATAAGTGTCTATACACACATGCACACATACACACATACACACATCCTTACAGACACACATGCATAAATCCATAATTATATATGTATAAATACATATACACATAGGCAGGCTCACTTATGGACACACACACACAGTGACACTCTATGCACAACCACACATACATTCATACACTCAAGCACAATACATTATTTACCTACAGACATACATTCATACATATGTAATTAGACACATATACATACACATATAGTATATACATACACAAATTTACATAGATACATATATGCCTTCTCATTTTACAGAACTGTAGGCTGTCCAGGTCTTGACATATAACTTTTATTATTTTCTTGACCCTTGACCCCAGAGGCAGACAGCTGTTAATTTGCAGGGTCGCCATCTATTGGTTAGAACTTGGCTTTTATCCAGTCAAATTTGCCCAAGGCATTTGCTCATTTGAAAGTCAATAAAGAAGCTTTCATGCATGCGTTAACCAACAGAATAACCACAATTCTCACAAACATTGACCCTTCCAACAATCGCCCACAACTCTTCATTTACTTAATACATACGAGTAGTCATAACTCAGGCCTAAACTCAGGTCAATATTCTGGCACATGCAGTAATTGCCATAAGTCTGTATATGCATTACTATTTTTTAATATTGTATTGTATTTAAGCATTTGTGCAGTCCTTCTAGTAGAGTGAATTGTTAAGAAGTGCTTTCAGCACTTAACAATTAAAGAATTCTTAACAATTAAAAGAATTAAGTTTTGAGAAAAGCAAAGGAGACTGCCAGATAGAATTGTAGAGCGAACAGAAGAAGACAGCGCGTTCCAGTGAAAGGACCCGTTGAAACAAAAGTATCGATTGTTCCGGAGCTGATATGAGAGAAAAAGAAAGGTTTTCAAAGTTAACCATGACAGCGTATTCCAAAGATAAAGGCTGACTGTGAAAAAGGTCCCCGAAACCACGAGTCTTATGATTAGTTGAGGCAAACAACTGGCCAGCGACAGGTTTAATATTTCAAACTGATATAAAACCGCCTAACTGCATATGAAAAATAATAGGTCCTAAATACAGTTAACTGAAGCGAATCGGACGGAAAGGCGACAAATATTATTGATCAAGCAGACGACATTATTACTATTTTGCTTTGCCTGTTTACATCAAAATGATCCGTTTTCAGCGAAAAATCGCTGCTTACCTTTCCTATGTCCTGGAGCCGGCGAAGTTATCACATATTCCAAGAGGTATAACAGAAAACAAATGGCAAATTGGAAACAAGTACTTTCTCGAACTGGCAGTTCCATGCCGTCTTCGTCTTTTCTAACTCGAACCCTACGTGAATCCATGTTGCCAAGAGCTTTAAATTTGTTACTTACAGACGCGAGTGATAAGTAAGTAAGCTAATCGGGACTTTGACGTCATGCGACGATCTGTGCGAGATCAAAGCTAAAATGAGTTTCGATTCGATGATGAAACGTCCAGCGGAATCAGTATTTTACTAAACGTGATTTCAGCCTGTTCCTACGCTAAAGCGATAAGATTCCCGCGAGTAAAGAAAAGAACTGTTTTCCCCGTTGTGTGCAAGACTTCACCGACTTGATTTATCCGGCTGAAGAAGCGCTTGTCTCTGCTTGTGCGTCCTTCTCGATATTGTTCTTCTTCCTTAAGTCGGGTAAGCAGCTCGATAAATGAAGCAAAATGCCATCGTTACCAAGTGTTCGGCAGTGAAGCTATTCGTCGTCCGCACCAAGTGCTACCCTAAATGCGTGCCTGCAGAAGGTCTGTGCAGACTCGCCGGTCGCTGGCGTTGGCCGTACGCGAGCAGCCTCGGGGAGTTGACCACGGCAGTCGACGGGTGGATGAAGGGACGGCTTGACGGATGGATAGATGGATGGACGGATGGATGGATGCGCAGCAGACTACACGTGACCGGTCGTTTGGTATTTTATGAATATTAATAGATAGGCGTCATCAGAGCAGCTGCGTGGGCTCACGCCGTCGTCATTGTTTTGAACCTGGGAACCGGATGCTCAATTGTTCCTGGGGAACGAATTTCCAGCGTGCATCTCCTGCATGGAGGGTTAACTGTTGAGTCGTGATGTGTTTTGGCCTGTCATCGACTGGAAGTGTCGAATCAATGAACTCGCTCATCTGAAGAAACCCGAATTGGTCACTGAATTAAAATGCGTGTTTGTGTGTTTCGACATGTCTTCAGGCTGCATGAGATGTCCTCAGCAATTATTGAAACGACGGTGAAAATTATAGGCCGATACAAAAATCCAGTGGCCGCAAGGACTTGCGCTTCAGCCAATTTAACAGACAGAGTCCGAGACATTGACGGATAGGAGAGCTTTCCATTAGGCCTATAGGCCTAGTCTTGCATTCCAACAATTTTAACTGAGCTCCTGGCGTTTTGGAATAGTCAACACTGGCCACAAATCGGTAGACCTACGATCGGTTGCATCGCAAACAGATCCGAAATAGATTTAGAGCCTACCTAATGATTCGTAATTGTAATCTCCAAACTTCTAAAATGCCACTTGAAAACGAAAAATCGTCCTATGTCCAGGGGCCGGGCGCAGGGCATCAGCTAATTCGATCACGAGCGCTGCAAACGAAATTTATTAATCGATTAGTTGTGGCGAAATCTTTTAGTCAATGAATTATGCATCTATTAGTATTATTAGCAACTAAATCAACTGTCAAACAGAATTAAATGAAGTTGTTCAGTTGATTTATAAATAGCCTAATTGCTGTTTATGCCCTAACTACAAGATATAAGGCCTATTTGTTTGTCTATTTGAACTCGCCTAAAAATGATGGACGCACTTTTGGCAATGCGTGTAAGACTGCGTAAGGTGGTTAGTGTTGACGATTCTGCTGAAACATTTATTTTAGGCCTATATATATATGCATATATATGTATGTGTGTATATATATATAGTTCATTATTAATTTAGGTCTATTCGATCAGCATAAAATATATCTCTATTTTGGCATCTATCCTTCTCCTCTCCGAAATTCTGCAACCATTCCTTATAGTAGTCATATATTATGCTCTCTCTCTCTCTCTCTCTCTCTCTCTCTCTCTCTCTCTCTCTCTCTCTCTCTCTCTCTCTCTCTCTCTCTCTCTGTCTCTCACTCTCTCTGTCTGTCTGTCTCTGTCTTTCTCTCTCTCTCTCTCTCTTTCTCTCTCTCTCTCTATATATATATATATATATAATTAGGCCTATAAGCTGTAAAAGTTCTGCACAATGAATTCCTCTCAGATATGGGCTCATTAATTTTGTTCTTCCTCCTGTATAGCTCGCCTCACCCATTCTTCGCTTGCAATCTACTTCCCGAATTCTTAAAGTTATGCTATTCTAAACATATTCATTTCCTGCGCTCCAATGGCACGGCCACCATCAACATGCAGCACCTTGCTGTTTCCTCTGATTGACCACCCCAGATTCTGACCTGGTACTGGCACGGACAACGTAGCCTTTGCTATTGCGGGCTTGATTTTGATCTAGCGCTGGTGTAAAGCTGATTTCTCTTGCGTGGCTTTTATATCCTCGAAAATTTGCTTTACATGGATAGGTTAGGACCATTAGGCCTATAATTATATTAAAAAATAAGATATAGGTTATATCGCAGATTAACAGTTACAGAATATACATTTCAAGCCCCTCTCCAAATACCTAGTTATAGATATCAGGTGCAGTTTTAGAATGTAGGCCTATAGGCCTATACCTCTAATCTACACGTGAGCATAGGGCGGAGGTTGGACTCCCGGCCGACGATGGCATATTTTAGGAATAATCTGAATATCGGGTTAGACCGGTCTGTTGGCCTACCAGAGTTGTATGGTCTCGAGACAGTGTCTCGGTTTCGAGACGTCTCGAGACAGCTTTTTAATGTCTCGGTTTCGGAAGCTTGCTGTCTCGGTCTCGGTCTCGAGGTAGTGTATCGAATTTTTAGAAACTGTCTTTATGTGAAAGTCTTGTTCTGTCTCAAACAAGCGGTCTCGATAAGTTTCGTGTTAGACCTAGCTGTCTTAAAATTTTGTGCTAGAAACTGAAACCGGAATTTACGAGAAACGATTATTCTGGTTAAAGCGCGAGTCACATGATACTGAAATCAATTCAATTGTCTTAAAGTGGAAAAATGACTGAGAACCTGAAATTGTGAAGTTTGCGTTTACGCAATTTGAAGTTAGACCTATTGACAAACAATAGCTATTGGCTATTGGTTTGTCATTGATGTAAAACCACCATAACCGAAACGATCGGAACAACTTCGAGTTTCTCAGGGTGAGTTAGGATATGCGCTAATATATAATTTCGTTTGGTATTTGGTATCAAATTTGCTTGTTTGAAATCATCTAGAAGATTTCAGACGAGCTTTCTTGATACTATTCAGAAGATAGGTCGAAGAAGAAATATGGAAAAAGATAAAACTCGGCAATATAAAATCTGTTCTTGGGAATTGGTAAAATATACGTTATAATTAAGTTTCAAATTGAAGTTACAAATGAACCTTATTCCCGAAAACTGATACATTAGTATTTTACAGCCTTTTATATAGGATCACTTGTCTTTTACTGTCTCGAACTGTCTTGAACCTAGTGTCTCGGTCTCGACACCTCACTGTCTCGGTTTCGTCTTGGTCTTGAAGTTTAAGGTCTTGCATACAACACTGGACCTTACACGGCATAACCCATTCAAACAAATGACAAGATGAACGATCACCTCCGAATAATTCCAGTAACTGAAAACAGAGCAGGGTCGATGCAACAACGCAAATAGACCTTGCATGGCTGCCGACGGTTAAATTCGATTCCTGTAATAACTTGTCCCCGTTCGTTCATATATAGCCTACTGCTTGTAATCATTCTGCGGCTTGTCTGTTTGAAATAAAACGTAAAACGAATATCATTTATTATTATTACTATTATTTTAATTTTTTTTAAATTTTATTGTCAGGAGAGTCAGGCCTCGTCTTCTGGGGTCAACTGAAAGGTGCCCATGAAAGTGACTAGGTTGTAGCTTTGGATGCAAACATAAATGCGCTGAAAAAGAAAGGTCGTCTCACGTCTGTCGCCACTTATAAGAGAAATCCGGCTACCGATTTCGCTGATGAAATTCAACGCCGAGGGGTTGAACCGGCCCATTGTCTCAATAGCGAGCGGTTGGAAATCATAGGAGGCAGGTAGTCCGCCGCATTTTAGAGTTTTGCGGTCTACCGCCTGAACCGACGCAGGTCCATTCTCCCCAGTCTGGGTTATGTACGAGGCAGCACAGGTATGAACAATTGTAGCATCCCATGCCAGGTACTTCCCCCTCGACCAAGGGATGAGCGTTGTCCCATCGGGCCTCCTCCCATCAGATCTAAATAGGCCGACCGGTTCGTTGGTGCTCGGTATCTGAGCCCTGAGAAGAGACCGCCAAACGATGTCATTGATGACGTTGTGGCGCAAAGAGCGTCCCTGAGCCATCCTGCACACGAAGCCATGATGGCCCTCCGGGCCCGCTGCCTCTCCACAGTGGCATTTGTGAGGGCCACAAAGTTCCAGGCCCAACCTCAGGCCTACCGCCATCCGGGCCACCTCGTTGTCAAGGACAAGGCCGCATATAACAATGGGCAGCGCGGTCAGCCAATCGGCTGAGTGAGGGCTGCAAGCTGCGTCTAACCTGGCTCCATTGACCAAGTCGCAGGCGTGTCGGCGGATCTTCGTTTTGTCGATCTCAATGAGTGGTCGATCCCAGATGCTCTGCTTGATTGGCATTGGACGTATCACCTCGGGCAAAGATCCACGGCGGGACTCCAACAGTTCCTTCCTGTATCTATCTGGAGCCGTCAATGCAGCCGAGAGGATGGTGGTTTGCAATCCGAAAGTCGCTGCGGCTGAGGCCAAATAAGCAGAAGAAGCCAACGAGACAACCCTATGGATGCCGAGTCCACGATCTCTTATAGGAATTGAGGCCTGCAACCGCTGGATGTCGTTCAGACTGCCATTGACAATTGCTTCCAGGCCCAGCCTCTGCAGTCCGTCTAGTGTCCCCAATGCAGGGTGGTCAAAACACGGAGAGCACCGGAGGAGGTAGGTGAGCCTAGAGGCTCCAAAGGACGAACGCAGAAGGAGCAGGGCGTTCTGTGAAGGCAAACGCCGCAATCTGTCTACCGCCATCCGATGCGCATCACATTGGCCGTCCAGGGCGGCGTCTAGAGCCTCATCCCGAAACAAGTGGGCTCCCAAAACGTTCAACGCGGTCGCGTCCACCCTAATGTAGCTGGACAGTGGGCATATTGATGCGGACAACGCCTCTGGCTTATTATTATTATTATTATTATTATTATTATTATTATTAGACTATAGCTGCGCAAAAGAGCCTCTGAAGGCAACTGCATTGAAGCGCTGGATGCAAACTGACATTCGTTGGAACAAGTAGCTTGTCTCTCTAGGGTCTCTGATGACATGTGTCAGAAGGCGACCCAAGTTTTTGATGAAGTCTATTCCGTCGTTGTTGACTGGGCCCATGGTCTCAGAGGCCAATGGAACGAAGAGATAGCTAACAACGAGCTGGCTGTACTTGATGATCTTCCTGGTGGTTGCCACCTCCGCTGCATTCCCCACCGAAGATGACGTCGCTTGGAGATATGATGGAGCCACGGTGTCAATCACTGTCGCATCCCATATCAGGTTCCGTCCTCTTCGCCAAGGAATCAGCGTCAGACCATCAGGGCGTTTTCCGTCCGTTCTGGAGAGTCCAGGGGGTTCCTTAATGTTTGGGAAACCAGCGCTCGGTGAGGCTACGACTGATTATGTCGTTTAATGATGCGTGCCTGGCGAACCGCCCTGGCCCAAGATCACAAGAAAGCCCGTGTGCCCCTTCCGCATTGACTCGTGACCCGCATGGGCATACGTGTGGCTCACATATGCGTGTTCCCAGACGGAGACCCACAGCAATTCTGACCGCTTCGTCGTCTAGCCGCAGTCCACATGAAGTTAATGATAGGGCAAGAAGCCAGTCTCCGGCATGCGGTGCTGCGGCCGCCTTGAATCGCGCCTGATGGTATGGGTCGGTTTGAACAATGCTCAGCTCGTCAGCTGCCTTCTGCAGTAGCGGCTTGTCCCAGTTTGATTGCTTGTGTGCTGCGTCATTGTCCGGACGCATCGTTTGGCTCTCGGTGCACCACAGATGTTCCATCTTCTCAAGCAGTTCGTCGACGTCGAACCAGGTGCTGCCCAACATGGAGGACTGCAGTGCTCGGGTGCTCGCAGCGGAAGCCAAAAAGGCGGGAAGCGCCAGCGAGGTCACTCGAAGAATTCCTAATCATCCCAACTTTACTGGTAGTGATGCTTAAAGCCATTGGTCGTTCGATAGGGTGGTGTTGAGAACTGCCTCTAAACCGCTTCGAAGAAGGTCGTCGAATTTGTCTTGCAAAGAGTGACCCGTGCATGAGCTGCATCTTTATGCATATATCAGTTTCTGGGAGCTGAGCGAACATCTGAGGAGCACCAGAGCGTCGTGTTTGGCTACAGACTCTAGTCTGGTAACTGCTAAGGCCAGTTCCTTGCATCTGCCCTCCAGACATGTCGTCAAGGCCTCGCTGGTGGACAAACAGGCTCTTTCTGGAGAAATTGACATATAGTGCTTGAAGACATGGTCGAAAACTAGTCTGTTTTGGCGATGGATGATCTCGCATTTGTCTTGGTTGAGTCGAAGCCCTAGTTCCTCCCCTCGCAGTTCCAGCATTCTCACATCTTCCGCCACAGTCGCTTCTTCTCCTCCTAGGGTTAGATCATCCATGTAGCCCAGTACCAATGGTGACGACATCTCCTGTAAGATTGGCTGCAATGGAAGGCAAAAGAGCAAAGGGCCAAGCGGGTCTCCCTGTTGAGGTATAACCTGTGACGAAATGGTATACTGTCCAAACCGAAGCTCTGAGGGTTCCGCGTATGCTAGGTGACAGAATGGAGCCAGTTCCGGCAGGACCTCATCTATTGAAGACAGCATTCTGTCTCTGTAGAGACTGTTGAAAGCATTCTTGAAGTCTAGCTTGACTCTGTCGGCAATGCTCCCAGGAAGCGCCTTGCCGCGTGGACCGCTGCCTCTCCTCCCCCCGGAATGCCAACCCCAACCTGTCTCGGTGCGAGGTATGCCGTTGCCTTTGGAACCGCGAAGGTGCACGCACATTTGGATGCGAGCCTGCGCCAGTAATAGCCGATTACAATCGGGAGTAGGCCTCCAGAATCCTTGCGAAGTGCCATTAGAGTACCTCCAAAGAGTATCGGGGCACTCGCCTGTCAGAAGGAGGTTGACTAGGAGATCAGTACCGATCCACTTTCTACGCAATTCACCAGGCCCACCAGATGCTGTGGTCGAAGACCGTCTGGTCCCTCTGAAGAACCTAACGGGAAGGAGCTGATCCGTGCGAGGACCTGCATTTCTGGGGCTTAGAAGGGTGTCACTTTAAGTTTTTCCGTACTAATTGGGCGGTTGGGCGGATTCTGAGGATGTTTTGAGCGTAGTTCCTCCAAGGTTACAGAGTCTGCATTGGCAGGCCTGTCGGTCGAGGTCATGATTCTGACGGCGGCTCTGATATTGCCATCCTCTACATTTGGAAGCAACTGCTGCGGCCAAAGTCTGGACTTCGCCTGCTCAAGATCTTACACTGTAGTTGCTGGTTTTTGGGATATCGGAGATTTCGTCCCTCTTAAGCTGCCAAGACGTGTGAAAGTCTTCCACCCGCTTCTTAATCGTTGTTGATAGATTGTGGCGTTTACCTCCTCTTCTTGGTTGTTCTAAAATCGTCGCACCAAAAGACAACAGCATCTGCCATGTGGTCGGATTTATTATTATTGTTATTATTATTATTATTATTATCATTATAATCATCATCATCATCGTCGTCGTCATCATCATCATCATCATAATCATCATCATCATCATCACTCTAATTAAAACTTTAAACACAAAAATGGCCATGATACTGATAGCCTGACGACATTCTTAATACAGAGGGCTAAAATATGTCGTTGCATGCGTAGACATGGATTGCAAGTCTACACCTTTCGAACATATAACCTGGGACTAATGTTAGTCCTGGTCTAACTCCATACCTTAATTGTCTAACCTCACTGCGTGTTCGGCATATTCCAATGTTTCTCCTCTCCAATAATCTAATGAAAGTTGATGTAGGAACTTCTATGACGATGACTCTCTGTCGTAAACTATTCGTAATGTTCAAGGTAGTCAATGGTATAGTTTCTATGTAGAATCGATGTGCAAGCCATATTCGTGTCGAAAGGCAAGAATTGAGTCCTAAAATAGGACTCTGATCCCAGTGATCCCAACGTGATCTATAGCGTTAAGAATTGATAGGACATTCCTTTGGGTCTCAGCTGCAGACTGTCAGATCATCCTCCACAGCTTCAGAGCTGTCTATTCTCAAACATAATAACCAGACCAGAACACTCTCTGCATAATTACTTTTCCACTCCTCCGGCGAATCAATCACTTTTACACGAGGCAATATTTACATTGCGTGAGCTCAATCATTTCAAAGCAACACTATAGCCTATATATTATAATAGTCGGCCTACTATAGTATAGGAACCGTTCAAGAATAATCTCTCCTATATACATGTATGTGGCATTGAGACAATAATAATAATTATTATTATCATTGTACACATGTACTCAGAGGCGCCCAGATAGCAAATGCCTCCCATTTCATGTAAAGAGGTTTTTTTTATTCATAGGGGGGAATATCTTGCCTTCCTGACACTGAGGACGGGGATTTGCCTCCATCACTCATGGGGGATTGACGTCCTTACATGTACTGTCAGTTTGACATGTATGATGTTGTGATGTGATGCAGTCATGTTCCTGCTACTTTCTCCGAAGAATATGGATGAGTCGCGGGGTAAAATAGGGCCTACGTGTATGTTTAGGGCCTAAAATGCAATTTTGCGTTGATCGTTTCCACATTCGTGACTGTGGGCCTTAACAATAACTATATCTCTGCTGCGCTTTCTACCATATAAATAGGATAGAAAAATAGGATAGTTTATTGCATGTCGAAGCATTCTGACATTATCTTTTCGGCTGGATTCCCTATAGGCCTAGTTCTCTCTTTTGATTTCCCAATTTCCTGTCTGCTTCTCATGTTTGTTTTACTGTTTCCATTCTCTATTTCCGTTGGCCAGTTAATATACAAAGTCACGTCTACTTTTGTGGTTAAATCGGCTAAGTGCCTTCCTACTTGAAAGGAATCAAAGGATGTCCGGTATTCACCGCTGGTTCTGCCCTTGAAATATGTTGGTTGGTTAATATACATGTAATTATAGCTTCTATTTAACGATAGTGTGTCATAACAAGGATGATTAGCGTCGCCCTCCTCCTTTCTCATAGCTTAGGACTGGCTCTGCCAGAGTACAAGCAGTGGAGGAATTCTTAAAATAAGAAATAGGCCTACATGCGCCTTTTAAATGGAAATGCATAAAGTTATCGGCGATTATACGCTCTGTTATCCTACCAAATGCCCGGATGTCACTTTCTTCACATTGTCGATCACAGACATTGCCCGCAATGTATCAGAAAAGACGATCATTGATTGGCTGACATATTGCGGACTCATATCCCTCTATCCGATTTAATTTTTCACAATCCGTGTTTCATTTATACATCAGAGATCCTTTTGAATTAAAGCGCATTTCTTACCCCCAATAAACAATAGAATTTGATCGCAAGGATTTATAACTTTGCAGATGATACAAAACTATCTGAGCAGTGCATGATGAAAAAGAAGAAGAGATACTGCAGGACGATCTAAGAATGTGCATACGGTCTTAAGACATCCACATGCTCTTTAATATGAAAAGTGCTAATTAAGTGATGCAAAGGATACACAACTGAGATTGTACAAGTCACAGTTGGAATACTGCATCCAGGAATGGAAACCATACATGAAACACAACATAGAAAAGCTGAAGAAAGTTCAAATACGAGCTAAAAAATGATTTGAGGCTACAAGGATTTTAAAAAGGCTGAAATGGTGTTAACTAACAACATTTGGAAGAGTAGTAGGCTTTTGAGATGTCTGAGAATCGGTAGTTATTCCTGAGCAAGCGATCATGTTTTGGCGCTTTGGGGAACATCATGAAGTGGCCAAACGTTTCTCCTTGTTCTAAACCATCATTTAAATCATCATGAAATGACCCAAACGCATGTCCCAGCTCATGGGTTACAGTCAGAGAAAAGACCCTACGGTGAACATGGTTACCATCGCTCAACTGACTGACGAGAAGCGTATTGAAATTGTAAAAGTCGAGAGGTATGCCATCACCTGGCGCTATGTGCAAGCGTTTATGGCAAATGCCACCTGACGCAGCGTTATCTTCAATGCCCGATGTCCAAGCCAAGACAATCACACCCTGTGAGAAGTCCCGAAAAGTGAAGAGCATCGCCAAGCAGAAGTCGTCAAAGTTGTAATTCGAGAAGGCGACCAACAACGACGAAGCATCTACGTTCACTGAACGAATAAGATAGCCTGGCGCATCGAACGCTTCATAGATTCTGACATAATTAATCTCAAAACCAATGTTATCGCCTTGTGTATCACTGTCAAAGTCAGTGAACCGAAAGGCAAGATCCGCCTCCTGGATGGTATGAACCACTTCTGACACTGTCCTCTCAATATTCCGGTGTCCAATCTCCTTGAAATAAGTATGATCTATGACAACACACAAACTACACGTACTCAAAGGATTTTTAAGAAATCTTTTTGTGCGATGACGCTAGTAATTACTTCGATAGACCTTGGATTTAAAGTGGGATTGGTTTATGACGGTTCCTCCGCGAGGAATTTTAAGGCAATCATCCAACTTCGATTCTCTTGTGACTTGTCGAATGTCAGAACTCTTATACACAACTGAAGCATTGTCACTTTTCACGTTGAGATTGAAATATTTTCTGGACGGCTCAACAAAATAATTCTCACTCTGCGTCTTTATGACGAAATCAAACTGACCACTTTGAGCAGTTCCAAGAACATAAGAAGACATAGGCTTATCTATCAGATATTCTCTCAAAAATGCAATCTTCAAGTCGTTTCTGTGTACCGCTTTCTTACCATGCGATGATATGGTTGCAATTGGTACGTTCTGCTGAAAAATTGTAGCATCACCAGTAAAGCTTTGGTATAGATGAACACGAAATGTTTTATTAAACGCATGAAATCCTACCCGAACACTCAAATCGATGTCGCTATTCTCCAGTCGAATGTGTTTTGCCCACACAGACACATTTAAAAAATCTTCAACATGTACGTCAACTAACTCAAAGCACGAGACAGATTCGTTGAGCATTACACAGTTCGAGGTGTCTGTATTTTTGGAATGTCTTTCTGAAGACATACAATATCAAGGCAACGACCAATAAATTAACAATGAAACCTGTCACATCGTACTGTTCGCCGAGCAGTAAAAAATTGATGGAAAATATCTGCACTTCAATCTTCATTGTAAATGGTATTTCTTCTCTGCTATATATAATAAATGCAATCCAAATTAACCAAACTCAGTGAATGAAAAATCTGCTAAAACTCTACAGAAATGTCGCGTGTGCACTAATGGCGTCCTAAGCATTGATAGATCTATTAATAATAAATACTAGATAGGGCACTAAAAAGCAAGCAATAGACGAATATTTTAAATACATCGACAGCCTTAGGCCAATGAGTGGACTCTGGCAGTGCCAGTCCCAAGCCTCTTGGGCCTATTAACATCGCTCGAGGGCCTGGAGTTCTTTACATAGCTTGCTCTCTAGCGGGCCTCGAGCGTGGACTGACCGCCGCGTCTGGGTAAAAGCGGGAGACCTCTTACATATTCCAACGCCTCTCGCTCACCGCACATCGTTTTAACGCAATAGCGTTCAAAGGCTCTTTCGCCATTAATGTGAGACCGACGTGTAGGACCAATCCATTAAAAAAAATTTATTAAAAAAATGATGATAATAATTATTGACTAATTTGAAACTAACAATCACAGTATAAAATACATGAAGTATGAGCGAATGTCGACATATTATTATATATTGCAGGAGTGACGCGGCTGACCAGTCAATTTAGCAACAGAGGTCAGAGGGCATATGGGAATGGAACTAAGCTCTGCTCCCCAGTTTGCATCATTGCTCCACGGCCCCGGAAAATCTTTTTTGATGGTCAACATCTTCCCTCATTTAGTTTGTTTTGTAATATCATTTTCATTAGGCTTGTCAGTTATAGCGCTTGGAGACATGTTGAAGCCTAAATGTTGGCGTACGCATAGCGTAGGTGACAGAAGACACATCGGTGAGCATCAGCACCATCTTGCGAATGCAATTGTTAGAAGTACCACTTCATCTATTCCTATGTTTGGCTAAATTCGCTAGTTGGCAGCAGAAGTAAGAAAACTACAGACAGCTCAACACACTTTCCCGCTGTTAATTTTATTCATTCGGGGAAATGGGAATCTGGAAACCCGAAAACTCCGGAAATCGGGGAACTGATAAACTTTTTTATTCTGCAGATAAAGTCAATATTTTTACAGATTAATGTGCATTAATGGCGTCCTAAGCATTGATAGATCTATCAATAATAAATATCAACGGGCCATTTCCCCTGCAGTCGCAGACTACGTCTTAAGCGCGAAGTCAGGGCTTCTCGCCCATATACTCCCGTCGGCTCTATCTCAGCTCCTTGTATAGGGAGGGCCCCAGTGTGCACCACAGGATTACCTCGTGCCAGATTGGACATAATATGCGTGACCTCGGAGCTGATGGTGGCGATCATCCGCTGAGCGGATGAAGCACCTGGACTGGGATGGTCCCTACGAGCAGACTGGTTCCTTTTTCCTTGCATAGGGCTCCTCACCATGGCCACTTAATTATTTTAAAGTTCAACGAAATTTGTGTTTTCAATAATCAAGCAAACTTTATTTACTGCAATTAATCCTCAGCAGCCCGCTGCAGGTTTACATTCATTAATCACAATTATACGGCAAACAAACAAAATTTCTAATTTACCAAACATCAAACAAACCCCTAAAACCGCACTAATTGTATAGTTATGTAATGCCAGAATTTATCCAAATTTCTTAGCTACTTTGTTCTCTATTCTTCCGAGCACAGCGCTATAAAAACGTACACCAACCGAATGCCGTCAGTTACAATGCACTCGCGCTATCGCCAGCTCTGGCAGAAAGTTAATCACATTTCTTTTTATGCACATTCGAAATTTTCAGACTGCACTTGCACCACACGAGTCATAATGCTTCCCTTTTAAATGTCGCTAAGTTTTCTACAAGGAAACTACTCGCGAATATGACTTTTTATGAACTTTTACCTACTCGCCAACCTCCACCTTTCTAGAACTTCGACCACTCAACACAAACTAAAAATGGCCGCTCACGCGTCACCTACGCAAGAATAAAATAGGTGGCGCCTCAAGCGACTACATCGAGAGCTTTAGCGCGGGCCCCATTAGGCTCAGCAGCGAAAGCTCGAGGGAGACCGTTGCGCAGGGGCATTTGGGGAACAATACTAGTTAGGGCACCACAAAGCAAGCAATAGACGAATATTTTAAATACATCGACAGCCTTAGGCCAAAGAGTGGACTCTGGCAGTGCCAGTCTCAAGCCTCTTGGGCCTATTAACATCGCTCGAGGGCCTGAAGTTCTTTACATAGCTTGCTCTCTAGCAGGCCTCGAGCGTGGACTGATCGCCGCGTATTTTTACATTTTAAAATATTTTTAAAGATTTGGCATCCCCATGTCATGGACATGGGGGTGCCAAACCTATTTTATCTTGCAAATTTCTGAGTACTAAGGAATGTGTTTCTAGGGCGTAAATCGGGGGCCTGCTGTACCATCGCACTGCAACAACCTACGAAGCGCGGTTAAAATTTAATGGGGAACCTGACATTTGGTCTGAAATCGGATCAGCTCTAGGCCTACCATGTGGATGTAACAATTCAAACTGGTGATATACCGCCCGTAACATAATAAACTAGGTACGACGACTATGTTCATGGTTATTTTTTTTGGAGGATTGTGATGATAATGACATAATGACAATGATGATTATCATCATGTTGATGAGCCAAGTATGAAAATGAGCAAGTGATTTGTCTTTACTTAATTTTTTTTAAATTGCTAATTTTGCAAGCCAGAGCGGCCACTTAAAATCCTCCCACGGGCCGCATGGGATCCGCCGAAGACCCACTCTGCAGTGATTCCCCAGGAGGGAATGTTACGAAACAGCACGCCCGGAACGTAGTAGGCCTAGGCTGTTTTTTTGGAATTTCTCCCTCTGTGGGAACCACTGGGGAAAATGAGAAGTCGGAGGATACCGTAGCTACTCCCCATCATCTCAATGCCATCAACGTATTAAAACCAGGGACAACGGATCAGGGATTATCTGATCACCAGCCTAGGCCGAGAGCCAGTAACATCGGCGTCACGCAACCGTGGTTAATGTAGGCCTACGTATCAGGTATTAAGCTGACAAGTTAACGCTTTGATCTTAGCCAAAACGCCGAGAAGCGATAACGACATTTTATCCAGAGGTCTTTTATAGCATCTCTGGGCATCTAAAAAAAGTTTTAAATGGCAAGTCTTACTAACGGTAATAACTATTTAATTCGGTCATTCACAGAAAAGTTACTTCGAAATATAAAAGTATACAATATAATGCAATTTATAAGTAAGTCACATGTCATTATAGCATAATAGATTATAAAATAACTCTGTTTCCCATCTGAGCCTATATAATCAATTGCTACCACGTGCCGCCATCTAACGACGTCGTTGTTAACTGTTCGTTATTTGGTCTTATTACTGCGTCGTTTCTAACATGCAAGAGATATTTTGAGAACTTCGAGGAAGGATCAAAATTGGTCTTGAAAATGAGCTGGTGTACAAAGAAAATACCTAACTAAAGAAACTTTTAAAACGTTCTGGATCAGTTTGTTGAAAGATAAAAAAGAAAAACGTTTGGGTAGATAGATAGGCCATATAAGTAGGCGTATATTTATAAACCTTACAGTAGGCCCACAGTACTGGTATTTTGGTATTGCTTTGCTTCATGCTAATCAGGTTGTCTGACATGATTATTATTTTCTTTGTTAATCCACTTTTTACTTCATTCATAATAATTATTATTTTAATTAATTGCAGGATAAGAGGATGTGAAATTCACGGAGGAACTGCATGGGAAGGGCGTTGGGGATGTCAGTTCTCAAGGGGGCCCAAAGAAGCTCGAAGCCTATTATTATTTTTATCATTATTATTATTATTATTATATATGTTTCACATTATGCTATTATCGCCCATGATGAGCTAAGTGAGTGTTGGCAATGTCCCGAAGAGGCAGGCGGCGTTCCCACGCTGAAGAACAACCGAGATACGTTGGAACAGAAATGACGTCTCCGTCGGATCGTGGGTTGCAGCACTCGTTCGACTACCCAACTCTGAGATGAACTCCAGTCCTTCACTGCTCCAAGCGCCGCCGGATTCCAAGGAGAGGGCTACGAAGTCGTGGGTGTTGGTTATGGTGGAATACTTGGCCCTCTTCGTCTTAGCTGCGCGTTCGGCTGCTTCGCCAGCTCTGATAGATGTGTCGACAAGATGTGACTTGGCGTAGGTGTCGGGCACTGTCACATCCCATGCCAGACATCGACCGCGTGTCCAAGGAATGAGCGTGACGCCGTCCGGTCTCTTTCCATCTTCTCTTACCAAGCCGAGAGGTTCCTTTTGCGCTGGAATCTTCGCTCTGCCAAGAGCTCTAAAGATGACATCGTTCAACATGCTAAGTCGTTGATGTTTTCCGCTGCCTCTTCTACAAATTAGTCCATGGAGCCCTTTTGCGTCGACGCTCTCTTGACATCGGTGACACAAATGTGGCTCGCAGAGCGTCGTTCCTAGCCTCAACCCGGCTGCCATTCGTACATCCTCGTATGAGAGGCGCAGGCCTAGGGCAGTCACAGGGGGCGCTAGCATCCAGTCTCCAGAATGAGGTGCTCGTGAGGCGAGCAGGCGAGCACGGTCACATGGATTGTTATTGGACTCCAGCAGACTTTTCCATGCCTTGTCTGTGAATCGGAGGTCCCATTCTTTCTGGCGATGACTCGCTGATCCTGTTGGTGGTTCTGCATCTGTCAGGGTCTTCCAAGCGTTGAGTGCTGAACTTGCAAGTTCATATGGTTCCTCAGCAGACTCTGTTGGTAGGATGCATGCCTGGAGTTCGCTTGTACTAGCAGCAGAAGCCAGAAAGGCAGAAAGTGCCAGCGTAGATGCACAACGAACTCCCAGACCACCATCTCTCACCGGCAAAGAAGCCTGGAGTCAACGGTCATTGTCAAGGTCCATATTTTAAGTGGTTGACAGTCCTTCTCTCAGCAGTTGATCAAACCGAGCCAAGCCCGGGCAATCAGCGCAGACGGCTGTGCGCAGACTGTACAAGAGCTTCGGTACACTTAGACTGTTTCTCAGCAGAACCTGAGCGTCATGTGTATAAAGCAAGGACAATCTTCCGATTGCCCTCTCGAGGTCATTAGCCTTTGAATTAACGACCATGTTCACAGCTGGACCTGGAATCAGAGGTGCACCCAACAAGGTCATGTCCTTTATTATTATTATCATTTATTATTATTATTATTATTATTATTATTATTATTATTATTATTATCACTGTGACTACTACTTCCATCTCCCCTACTAGTCTACTAGGCCTACTACTACTACTTTTCTGCGTGTGTATTGAAATCCAATACTTACTTAAACGCAATTATGCTGGACGGATGATAATGTGTCGTTGAAATCAATAACTAGTCCGACGGTATTCAAATATAACAACGACCCATGACATACCAGAGTACTGAGCTGTACTCATTATACTTGAGTTAATCACAAGCTCGGAAAGTACTGAAATCTTGAAACCAATATCTTCCCTGGTGACGATTGGAGCTCCTGATCTCACGGTTGGCCCTCTAACACACTAGCCACTGGACCAACGTACGACATCCATGAGTAGCCGAAGCCAACAGTTAATTCTTTTACCTGTCTGGATCTGCAACAACTGTTTTAATTTTATCATTGATTCCTACAGATAATTTATTCTAAGACTCTACACGAACACAGGAACATTACCACAAAAGGACAGACAGGCGTAGGTGCGACCAAGAGTGGTAATGATTAGGCCTACTAATGAAGCGGTTAGACTGCATGGGATCTAGACTCAAACAGTTTTGTATTCATGGCGACCATTGATTTGATAATATTAAAACAATAATAATAATAATAATATTTTTATTAATTGTTTTGAAGGGGCACAATACTATTATTTACTATTATTACGGTCTCATAAAAGATTACAGTGGCAGTCACTGCACTGGTGGTTCTTCTGCAGTTATGTGCACTGTTTTATTAACTGGCGATTCTTTTGTTCTAAGCGACAATCAACATCACAAGAGGCAACGCGTACAGAACGCATAGACCCTACTAATGTTTTGAAGGGATACAAAGCTATGTGCATTGTTTTTGCTAAGTTGCGATTCTTTTGTTCCAAATGGTGTTAACATCACAATGGAAGGCTGCAACTGAATGGTAATAATAGTTATTGAAAAACATTTTCTGATAATATGGTCTTCCGTTGATGATTCAGACTGTTCAACCTCGCTTATGTTCCAGAGGTGGTTGTACTTGTAGGAGAGGGGTTCAAAGGATGCAATTATTGTCCAACTATACCTTTGACCCATAAGCAAATGCCACGTATTTATTCAGTTTCAGTATGCTGCTGAATTCTTATGAAGTAAAGATGTGAAGAGTACAAAAGTGAGGCCGCATAACGACCCCGAAAAAGTGTTTCCAGCATAACCACTTGTGCCGAGCAGCCGAGTCCTAGTTCCGGCATTTTTGCCTTGCGCTTGCAATAAACATAAGTAAATAAATTGCTATATTCCTGTAATTAAAGGATTCTGACTGCCTATTATGTACACCAGGTCACCATCCCCAACCCATGGGTTCAGCGATATTTAAAAGCTGGACCGGGTTCGCAATCAACTTTTGAAAGATATAATTATTTTATCAGTGAAGCAAATTCTATGATATAGCCTACCAGTCTAAATATAATATTACGACACTTAGCTACAATCCGTTTAAACTGCAAGCCTCTGAACTTACTTATAATGTTTTACTATAGAACACACTGATTACCGTCTATTAGAGGCCCGTGACTGCTCTTCATTGGGGCCTCGAATTTCTGTTGGCGTGCCTGGGACTATCTCTTGCCTGAAGCGTGCACCAATCCCAACCCCATAGGAAGAAACCAGCATCAAATCTCCCTGATGAACATGCAACTGTAGGCCTAAGTCTACCATTGAAGGCACATAAGAGAATCAGTTTCACATGTTATTATATTTTTCAACGGCTGATAAGCTAATTGATTTCAGTGCTTGGAGATTCTCTCTCGTTTCCTTCAGCTGCGTCTAACACATCAGAGATGCATCGGTTCAGGAGACATGCGTCTGAGTTAGAACTCATTTTTCCGCCTTCCTTCTTCTTCGTATTCTCCTCCTTCGTCTTCCTCCTTCTTCGACTTCCTCCTCCTTTGAATACCTCTCATTTGTCTTACTCCACCTTTCTCTTCATTCTCCATCATCTTCTTGCTCCTCCTCCTCCTTCGTATTCCCACACCTCCCTCTTTTTTCCAGCCCCTTCGACTTCCTCCACCATAGTCTTCCTCCTCTTCCCCTTCCTCCGCTATCGTCTTTTTCGCGTCTTCTTTCGCGTGCTTTGGTAACTGCTGTCAACATTAGAAAGACAAACACCTACAGCTCCACATACACACTAAAAAGACGAAGCAGGTGTTTACAGGATTAGCATTGGTAAACGCCGGCGGATATGCTCCCCAGACCATAGACGTAGAACAACAGGAAGATGCGCTTTTCCTCTTTCCTATTCCCATAGTCCTTTGCTAATTGCGACGACGACGATTTATTTGAATAGACGCGACGCAGAGACCGCAGTGGACCAGGGATGCTGCGATACATTGTGGCCAGAATTCATGACATACGAGTCGTTAATTTAGTTTCTCTTACAAGAAGCATTGGCTTATGTAAGCTCACAGCTGTCGAATGCCAGATAGTTTTATTTATGCACTAGCTGGGGCAACCGGCGTTCGCCCGGGTAAAGACTGTGTGTTCGAGGTGTTCCCAGAGCGAACGGCGAAAGTTACGATTGAATAGCTGTAAAAGTGTGTAAATGCATAAACGGAGAGACAGGCACGCACATAATCTAGATATACATGTCTGACTGATTTAAATTTATTTCACAACGCATCCATAACAAGGATGATATGCGCCACGCTTCGTACTATGCATTCAAACCACAACATGGTTAACATGAACAAAGTTCATAGTCGTTAGGCTAATTTTTACATAATTGTTTAGTGTTTGTTTTCTAGCTTCCTTTCTCTGTTTTTTCGGTCGTTATGTCTTGTGCTGGCGTTGTCTTTCGTCGTCCGGGTCTTGAAGGAATCTGAAAAATAACAACAACATGACAGGTGTTAGCGTGGTTATCTAGTTTTCCTCGCCCTCTTCATGGTCTCCATTTCTGCTGCTGGAACAGATGAGCAATTACTCATCTGGCAGTCTCCTTGGAAACCATTAGAGAGTAGGTAGAGAGAGCTTGATACTTTACCTTTTGCGCTATTTTTTCTTGTTTTATTGACACAAGGACAGCCAGGGTATCCGGATATCGAACATTGTTTTAAAGGCGCAAGGACCGCCTGGGTTAACATGTAGTTTTTCTTGCCCAAAGGCGCAAGGACCACCTGGGTTAACACGTATCCTTCCTTGCTTAACCCTCAATGGTTCCTTGGGGTGCAATTTGCACCCCACGGCCGTTTCTTTGGCGACTCACGTGTTATTAGTAAAATTTCAGCATTTATCTTCTAGGACATTGTTAGTGTACCGTTTTTGCCTATAGACCTGCATAAAACGATAACAAAAGAGTTTACGTCAATTTTTGCCAGCATATGTTCATCGGGGGTGCAATTTGCACCCCAAAATTATGACGTTGATGCGATGAACAAATTCAGGTAATTCGTGCTAAATACTGCAATAATTTGTTATGTTTTTATATTTTTGATATTTCCTGATATTAGTTTGATCTTTTTAGAAGTCAGCCATTTTGTTTTGCTTACATTTCAAGTATTAGAAAATAAATAACACCATGGCTAGGTATTCCACAGCTGAAGCTCTTCGAATGATTATGGAAGAGGATTCAGAAATCGATGAAGACAATGTAGCTGAAGGGGATGCCGATGATAGTGAAGATGGAGATTATTTGCCTGAAGTTGGTCCCGCCTCTGATAACCAAGATCATGCGTCTGAGGAATTTGACGAATCAGAAGATGTCAGTGCGTCTGACGAAGAGCAGGTAAATGAACCATCTACTACAAGGAATACAAGAGGAAGAGGTCCTGTAAGAGCTGGTACTGCAAGAGGAATTACAAGAGGTACACGTGGGGCACGCCGTGGTTATTATCGTGGACGGGGCGCACACAATACTGCAGATCCAACAACCCACAGCTGCAGAGCAGCTCATTGGTTGTACCAACACGATTGTGGATCGAACAGGCAGACATTGGACTACTGAGCCACCTGGAATTCACCGTCGGCAAGTTCAGGACATTATCCGGCAGCAACCCGGAGTAACATCCGTAGGACACAAAGATTCAATCAAAGAGGTATTTCAACTTTACTTGTGCGAAGAGATTCTGTCTGTAGTCATAAGGGAAACGAACCGAGAAGCAGAACGTTGTTATCGAGAATGGAACTCTATTCATCAGGATAACCAAAAACGCTGGAAGGAATTCGACTGGACAGAATGCGAAGCATTTATCGGCCTATTGTTATTAGCAGGCGTCTATCGAGGCAATCAAGAGTCACTCGAAGAATTGTGGTCCAGAAAATATGGCAGACCAATCTTTCTCGCCACCATGAGTCTAAAGCGCTTCAAACAGATCTTGCGCTATTGCAGATTCGACAACAAAAACACTCGCGAAGAACGGCGTGCTACCGACAAGCTGGCTGCTATTCGAGATCTGTGGACAATGTTTGTTGCAAGATTACGAAAATACTATATCCCGGGAACAGACATAACAGTGGACGAACAACTTGTCCCCTTCAGAGGGCGATGTCCATTTAGGCAGTATATACCCAGCAAACCCGCCAAATATGGGATAAAGGTGTGGTGGTGCTGTGACAGTGCCACGTCTTATCCACTGAACGCAGAGGTCTATCTTGGGCGGCAGCCAAATGAAATTCGAGATCACGATCAGGGAGCTCGTATTGTGAAAGCAATGGTATCACCTTGGTACAAGAGTGGACGGAATGTAGTGGGAGATAACCTATTTACAGGCGTTGCGCTGGCAGAAGAATTGCTTACTCAGGATATGACCTACGTTGGAACAATGCGCAAGAACAAACGAGACATTCCTCCAAGCATGATAGCAAAAAACAGAGACGAATTTTCTTCGATCTTTGCATTTGATGGAAACAAGACTTTGGTATCATATGTCCCAAAAAAGGGAAAATCGGTCATTCTTTTGTCAACAATGCATCACGACAAGGCTGTCGATGGTCTGAAACAAAAACCAGAGATCATCCTTCATTACAACGCAACTAAGAGCGGTGTAGATAACATGGATCATCTGGCGTGCATCTACTCCTGTAAACGAAAGATCAACAGGTGGCCAATGGTCCTGTTCTTCAACATGCTTGACACAGCTGCCATTGCCAGTTTCGTGGTCTGGATGTGCAATAACCCTGACTGGAGCAAGTCGTCCAAAGCGATACGCCGTCGCCAATTCATCGTCAGTCTCGGAGAGTCTCTTGTCGAGCCACTTATAAGAAGACGTTTGGACAAGCCAGCCCTGCTCAGAAGACCGATCATGGATGCAATCCAACTTATAGAACTGGACTCTGGAGAATTCGAAGCAGGAACTGAGGTACCAGCTAAAGTGAAGAAGACACAGGGACGTTGTCATCTGTGTCCGCGACAGTTTGACAGGAAGACACGCAAATTCTGCAATAAGTGCTGTAGGCCTGCTTGTCCAGCACACTCTGTCAATGTATCAAATGTACTGTGTGACAAATGTATGTAACTGGACGTTTTAGATGTGTAATTTTAAGAAAACATTGAACAGTACTATGCTTATATAAAATACATGGTATTCCATTACCAGTAAACAGAGCATATCCTTGATTTGTATTCTCAAATAAATAGGGGTGCAGTTTGAACCCCAAGGACCTGGAACGTCACTTTCTGACAAGGACCCATTGAGGGTTAAAGCGCAAGGCCCCTCTGAGTTAACACGTATCCTTCCTTGCTTAAAGGCGCAAGGACCGCCTGAGTTAACACGTATCCTTCCTTGCTTAAAGCGCAAGGACCGCCTGGGTTAACACGTATCCTTCCTTGCTTAAAGCGCAAGGCCCCTCTGAGTTAAAACGTATCCTTCCTTGCTTAAAGGCGCAAGGACCGCCTGGGTTAACACGTATCCTTCCTTGCTTAAAGGCGCAAGGACCGCCTGGGTTAACACGTATCCTTCCTTGCTTAAAGGCGCAAGGACCGCCTTGGTTAACACGTATCCTTCCTTGCTTAAAGCGCAAGGACCGCCTGGGTTAACACGTATCCTTCCTAGCTTAAAGGCGCAGGACCGCCTGGGTTAACACGTATCCTTCCT
This sequence comes from Bimastos eiseni, assembly GCA_959347315.1. NCBI lineage: Eukaryota > Metazoa > Annelida > Clitellata > Crassiclitellata > Lumbricidae > Bimastos > Bimastos eiseni. The sequence continues at coordinate 5,805,758 of OY365806.1, forward strand.
TGCTTAAAGCGCAAGGACCGCCTGGGTTAACACGTATCCTTCCTTGCTTAAAGCACAAGGACCGCCTGGGTTAACACGTATCCTTTCTTGCTTAAAGCGCAAGGACCGCCTGGGTTAACACGTATCCTTCCTTGCTTAAAGCACAAGGACCGCCTGGGTTAACACGTATCCTTCCTTGCTTAAAGGCGCAAGGACCGCCTGGGTTAACACGTATCCTTCCTTGCTTAAAGCACAAGGACCGCCTGGGTTAACACGTATCCTTCCTTGCTTAAAGCACAAGGACCGCCTGGGTTAACACGTATCCTTCCTTGCTTAAAGGCGCAAGGACCGCCTGGGTTAACACGTATCCTTCCTTGCTTAAAGCGCATGGACCGCCTGGGTTAACACGTATCCTTCCTTGCTTAAAGCGCAAGGACCGCCTGGGTTAACACGTATCCTTCCTTGCTTAAAGCGCATGGACCGCCTGGGTTTGCCGGGAAGATATACAGGTAAATAAACAGTGTTTACATACACTGTGTAGGCTCTGAATAGACCTCTACCCAATAATTGTTTTTCTATGGAAATAGGTGCCGGAACGCAAGGAAATGGTGCCGGAACGCATCCGTAAGCCATATATAGTCTATTGTCGAAAGAAATTACGCTAAAATTAGCTTCCAACTAAGATAAATTTGCTGCGTCACAATGATCACAATCGTCCTTATTCATTTTAGAATATACAAAATTGAAATTGTAAAGTTTTATTTTTAATTCCAGAGTTTTTGCGCAATTATCATTGCTGTTAGTTATTAATTTCCGGCGCGTTCCGCCAGAGAAAAAGGTATGCCTTTACCCTCTAACAGTATGAGAGCACTTCGTGAAATAATTTACTCACCTGTTTGGTATAATGTTTTTAATGAATACAATGTAAATCCTCGAAAATTTCTCAGCGCCCACAAAAGCCGCGTCAGGGAGACCAGCTTATTCACCCGCGCTACGCCAAATCAAGTCCGCAATAGCTAATCCTCTCATTTCTATTCGGTGCCAGGTCGAAATGCTGGGAGTCAAGCCGATGAACTAGGAAACAACACTGATGCGTACAAAGTACACGTGACCGCAAGTGTAAACGACCTGTGTTTTATGGGTGTGTGAGAGGTGCACCGTTGGTTTTTGACCCTGGAGACCAGGAAAATGGTGGCTGCCAAATTCAGAAATCCCTCTTCTCGGTGTCCCAGGTGTTTCCCGAGCCAACGGCGAAGGTTTCGAGTCCACAGCTGTAAACTATGGAAATGCATCGCCGGACAGAGGGAGGCACAGAAAGTCTACTTTATTTGTGTTATTATTATTATTATGATTTATGTTGTTGTTGTTATTATTATTATTATTATTATTATTATTATTATTATTATTATTATTGAAGGTTTTCGTCCCCATCGGGCTGAACAAAAGAGCCCCTGAACGCCACTGCATTAACACGTTGTGTACAAATAGATAGACGTTGAAAAAGACGAGTGGTTTCGCGTGGGTCTCCCGTTGCCTGTGCCATACGGTGGCCCAGCTCTTGTAGAAACTCAACGCCGGTACGGTTTATGGGACCCAGTGATTCGATAGCCACTGGCACAAAATCATGCGTGGTGGGGAGGGATGAGTATTTGATGCACTTTCGTTCTGCGGCATGCTCTGCTGCTCCACCAGCTGTTGATGCTGTCAGATGTACTTAAGAGAATGCGCATGTGTGAATGGCTGTAGCGTCTCATGCTAGGTGTCTGCCTCTCGCCCATGGGATTAATGTGGCGCCAGCTGGTCTCTTGCCATCGGTGCGGATCAGTCCCGATGGTTCTCTTGAGCTCGGAATGTCCGCTTTCAAGAGAGCTTTCCAGATTATTTCATTTATGGCAGAGTGTCGTGCTGCTCTTCTCATTGATCTTCTGCTGACCAGACCGTGATGTCCACCTGGATCGACGCTCTCCCCGCATTGACATGGATGCGGTGCACAGAGCACTAATCCTAGGCGAAGTCCTGCCGCAACCCTGACCGCTTCATTGTTTAATCCGAACCCGCAGGAAGCCAAAGGGATAGTCCAAAGCCAGTCTCCGGCGTGCGGGGCAGATAATGCTCTCATTCTGGCTTGACTAAGTGGGTTGTCGCATCCAGACCAGACTTTCGCTTTATCTTCGTTTATCAAAGGTATGTCCCATGTTTTCTGTTGGATCGGGACCGGTATCATCGTCACTGGAAGGGAATCCTTACGAACGTTGAACATTTCCTCTTGGTACACGTCGTTCCACTCTTCCACGGCTAAGATGGCGCCCACGAGCGAGACGGTCGACGCAGCTGACGCCAAATAGGCTGAAGTTGCCAGCATCGATACCCGCCTGGTCCCGAGTCCTCCATCTCTAATCGGAAGCGAAGCCTGTAACCACTGAATGTCATTGAGTTCCGTGTTGAGGATCTTCTCCAGTCCTGTTTTAGTCTGACGGTCTATTGTCTCCAGTAACGGGTGGTTCCAGCACGGAGAAGTCCGCAGCTAATATAATAATAATAATAATAATAATAATAATAATAATAATAATAATAATAATAATAATAATAATATTATTATTATTATTATTATTATTAGACTATAGCTGCGCAAAAGAGCCTCTGAAGGCAACTGCATTGAAGCGCTGGATGCAAACTGACATTCGCTGGAACAAGTAGCTTGTCTCTCTAGGGTCTCTGATGACATGTGTCAGAAGGCCACCCAAGTCTTTGATGAAGTCCATTCCGTCGTTGTTGACTGGGCCCATGGTCTCAAAGGCCAATGGAACGAATAGATAGCCAACAGAGAGCTGGCTGTACTTGATGGTCTTCCTGGTGGTCAGTGTTGGGCACGAAACAAAAATCTCGAGACCAAGACCGAGACCAAGACCTAGAGGTCCAAGACCAAGACCAGGTGGTCCGAGACCAAGACCAAGACCGAGGGCCTGAAACCAAGAGCAAGACCGATGCTCTTTTTTATAAACAATTCAATTTATTAAGACGATAAAACGGAATAACACGCTTAAAACATTAATTTTATTGCTGAAGAATACTAATCTTAATAATGGTCCAGAAAACAGATTTACCGGCCAGTCTGAACTTTTGCGGGTTTAGCCCTTTGCCACGGCCTGAGAATATCACACTATAAATTACTTACAATATATGATAGGTTCAAAATAAGACATCTGAACAAGTAGATTAACGTTCCGTTTGAATAGTACAGACCTACGTGTACTCGGAATTTTAGGTTAACAGTGACAACACGTGGCCGACCACATAAATGTTAGATTGTTACAAAACCTTGACATTTGTGAAAGCAAATTTTGAAATAGCTGGTTCCGTCGCAAATGCATTTTTGCCCATAGTAACATGTATATATAGATGATTAGCACCCCATAAATCGATAACAAGGGCGTAGGGCATAAACATCCGGTGTCTCTAATAATCGAAAATAACCGACAAATATAAAAGAAATTGCTCTGATACGGAAAATGACCAAGAACGCTAACCTAAGACGGAGACCAATCCCGTGACCGTTCCTTTAAGACCAAGATCAAGACCGACGCAGTCGAGACCAAGACCAAGACCGATGGTCCGAGACCAAGACCAAGACCGATGCGTTCGAGACCAAGACCAAGACCAAGACCAAGACCCCGGTTTTCCGGCCTCGAGACCGTCTCGAGACCAAGACCGCGGTCTCGAGACCACGTCCCTGCTGGTGGTTGCCACCTCTGCTGCAACCCCACCGAACGATGACGTCGCTTGGAGATATGATGGAGCCACGGTGTCAATCACTGTCGCATCCCATATCAGGTTCCGTCCTCTTCGCCATGGAATCATCATCAGACCATCAGGGCGATTTCGTTTTATTATTATTATTATTATTATTATTATTATTATTACTACTACTACTATTACTACTACTACTACTACTACTACTACTACTACTACTACTACTACTACTACTACTACTACTACTACTACTACTACTACTACTACTACTACTACTACTACTACTACTACTACTACTACTACTACTACTACTACTACTACAAATAATAATAATAATATTATTATTATTTTACATTATTATTTGGCATTGTAATGTCGACGAAAAGCCGCGTTCCACTACGCTGGCACTCAGCCTCGATATTACTAAATAAATAAGTAAATAGATAATCACATATGGCAGGGCTATTCAATTAGATTTAGTCAAGGGCCAAACTAGAGAAATCTGGAGATGGTGGCAGGCCAGAGGCTCAAGAAGGGTTTGGGGAGGGGGGCTGCTGAGGGTTTGGGGAGGGTTTGGGGAGGGGGGGCTGCTGAGGGTTTGGGGAGGGTTTGGGGAGGGGGGGCTGCTGAGGGTTTGGGGAGGGTTTGGGGAGGGGGGCTGCTGAGGGTTTGGGGAGGGTTTGGGGAGGGGGGGCTGCTGAGGGTTTGGGGAGGGAGGCTGCTGAGGGTTTGGGGAGGGAGGCTGCTGAGGGTTTGGTGAGGGGGGGCTGCTGAGGGTTTGGGGAGGGTTTGGGGAGGGGGGGCTGCTGAGGGTTTGGGGAGGGTTTGGGGAGGGAGGCTGCTGAGGGTTTGGGGAGGGGGGCTGCTGAGGGTTTGGGGAGGGGGGGCTGCTGAGGGTTTGGGGAGGGAGGCTGCTGAGGGTTTGGGGAGGGAGGCTGCTGAGGGTTTGGGGAGGGGGGCTGCTGAGGGTTTGGGGAGGGGGGGCTGCTGAGGGTTTGGGGAGGGTTTGGGGAGGGGGGCTGCTGAGGGTTTGGGGAGGGGGGCTGCTGAGGGTTTGGGGAGGGGGGCTGCTGAGGGTTTGGGGAGGGGGGCTGCTGAGGGTTTGGCGAGGGTTTGGGGAGGGAGGCTGCTGAGGGTTTGGGGAGGGGGGCTGCTGAGGGTTTGGGGAGGGGGGGCTGCTGAGGGTTTGGGGAGGGTTTGGGGAGGGAGGCTGCTGAGGGTTTGGGGAGGGGGGCTGCTGAGGGTTTGGGGAGGGGGGCTGCTGAGGGTTTGGGGAGGGGGGGCTGCTGAGGGTTTGGGGAGGGTTTGGGGAGGGAGGCTGCTGAGGGTTTGGGGAGGGGGGCTGCTGAGGGTTTGGGGAGGGGGGCTGCTGAGGGTTTGGGGAGGGGGGGCTGCTGAGGGTTTGGGGAGGGGGGCTGCTGAGGGTTTGGGGAGGGGGGCTGCTGAGGGTTTGGGGAGGGGGGCTGCTGAGGGTTTGGGGAGGGGGGCTGCTGAGGGTTTGGGGAGGGTTTCGGGAGGGGGGCTGCTGAGGGTTTGGGGAGGGTTTGGGGAGGGGGGGCTGCTGAGGGTTTGGGGAGGGTTTGGGGAGGGGGGCTGCTGAGGGTTTGGGGAGGGTTTGGGGAGGAAGGCTGCTGAGGGTTTGGGGAGGGGGGCTGCTGAGGGTTTGGGGAGGGTTTGGGGAGGGGGGGCTGCTGAGGGTTTGGGGAGGGTTTGGGGAGGGGGGGCTGCTGAGGGTTTGGGGAGGGTTTGGGGAGGGAGGCTGCTGAGGGTTTGGGGAGGGTTTGGGGAGGGAGGCTGCTGAGGGTTTGGGGAGGGGGGCTGCTGAGGGTTTGGGGAGGGGGGCTGCTGAGGGTTTGGGGAGGGGGGGCTGCTGAGGGTTTGGGGATGGTTTGGGGAGGGGGGCTGCTGAGGGTTTTGGGCGGGGGGGCTGCTGAGGGTTTGGGGAGGGGGGCTGCTGAGGGTTTGGGGAGGGGGGCTGCTGAGGGTTTGGGGAGGGGGGGCTGCTGAGGGTTTGGGGAGGGTTTGGGGAGGGGGGCTGCTGAGGGTTTGGGGAGGGTTTGGGGAGGGGGGCTGCTGAGGGTTTGGGGAGGGTTTGGGGAGGGGGGCTGCTGAGGGTTTGGGGAGGGGGGGCTGCTGAGGGTTTGGGGAGGGTTTGGGGAGGGGGGGCTGCTGAGGGTTTGGGGAGGGGGGCTGCTGAGGGTTTGCCAGTTGTTAGGCCTTCGCGGGCCAGATTTGGCCCGCGGGCCGCTAATTGAATAGCCCTGACATATGGTATCAAGGGTGCCTTAGTATCAAGGGTGCCAACTCTCCTCTATCATCATCATTATTATTTTATGAACACGATTCAACACATATAATATGAAAACCCAAGCAAAGTTTATAACGATAAATTTATATGTAAACCGTAAGCTACGCGTGTACAAGACGAAACCAGATAGACACTGATGTCCAAAAAAATAGTTCGCTCCGCAATGTTATTTGTTACTGGTGGTAACTGTCAGAGGGCAAATTATAAATTACCCGATAACCTGCAGCAACCAAAATTTAATTCTTACATGTCCATCTGCTCTCTAATTTCATTGTCCTGTACATCGATTGTTCTGCTAATAATCATTTCTTTAATGAACTTATCGCGTGAGAAGATCAAAGTATCAAAACATTAGTCTTAAACAGTTATTGCTCGGCTTCATAGAAATTATAGCTTCCGCATAAGCGAACGAATATGCTATTAAAAATTGTAGTGTAAATGTCAACATAAATATTTTTATTTTTTTTATGGCGTCATTATTTCTTGTTTGTTTCAAGGATTCAGAAAATGATGGTGTCATTAAACTGTTGACGGAAGTGCATTCGTTTGGCTATACGAGTATACGTGCGTGCGTGGGCTCCCCTTCGACTACTCTTCCAATGTACTGTACATTGATTACTAACTGATGCAGTGGAATGTGACATTATGTCAGTTTGCTGTTGGGATATGGATAGTCTCTTATTTGTTCTGCTTAACAGGTGGCGCCGTATAAATGTTTAATTACAAATGCAATCACAGCATATTGTAATTATTTGAATATTTATTTCCTATGCCTGGTGACTCCAGGATTAATCTTAGAGTGCAACATCAGTTTCTGCGTCTAGTAGAAATGGCGGTGGTAGAAGAGCAGACGACGTCTCAGATGTTTCGTGTGTATCTTAAATGATTGCAATGTTCACAACACAATTGGACATAGTATAAAACAAAATAGAATAGGGCTTTTGTTGCCAGATAAGAAGAGGCTGTGGATAGAATAAGCTTCATTCCAGCTATTTCTCGAGGGAAAGTGCATACAGCCCTGTTTTCAGTTCACATACGCACGCACGGACGGACAGATCTACAGGGTCTCTGGAGAAATCCATCTCACAGCTCAAGATCCATCCCTCCAAGGCATCTTATTATTTTTATCAATAGACTATTATTATTGTTATTATTTTTATTATTATTGTTATTATTATTATTATTATTATTATTATTATTATTATTATTATTATTATTATTATAATTATGATTATTGTGTCACCTGTTTCTCTGCGCGAAGAGTATTATGATTTTGATTTAATTGTTATTATCACTTATTATCATTATTATTAATATTATTATTATTATTATGATTATTATTATTATTATTATTACTATTATGATTATTATTATCATTATCATTATTATTATTATTACTATTATGATTATTACTATTATTATTATCATTATTATTATTATTGTTGTTGTTATTATTATTATTATTATTATTATTATTATTATTATTATTATTATCATTATTATATATGTTTCACATTATGCTGTTATCGCCCATGATGAGCTAAGTGAGTGTTGGCAATGTCCCGAAGAGGCAGGCGGCGTTCCCACGCTGAAGAACAACCGAGATACGTTGGAACAGAAATGACGTCTCCATCGGATCGTGGGTTGCAGCACTCGTTCGACTACCCAACTCTGAGATGAACTGCAGTCCTTCACTGCTCCAAGCGCCGCCGGATTCCAAGGAGAGGGCTACGAAGTCGTGGGTGTTGGTTATGGTGGAATACTTGGCCCTCTTCGTCTTAGCTGCGCGTTCGGCTGCTTCGCCAGCTCTGATAGATGTGTCGACAAGATGTGACTTGGCGTAGGTGTCACATCCCATGCCAGACATCGACCGCGTGTCCAAGGAATGAGCGTGACGCCGTCCGGTCGCTTTCCATCTTCTCTTACCAAGCCGAGAGGTTCCTTTTGCGCTGGAATCTTCGCTCTGCCAAGAGCTCTCAAGATGACATCGTTCAACATGCTATGTCGTTGATGTTTTCCGCTGCCTCTTCTACAAATTAGTCCATGGAGCCCTTTTGCGTCGACGCTCTCTTGACATCGGTGACACAAATGTGGTTCGCAGAGCGTCGTTCCTAGCCTCAACCCGGCTGCCAGTCGTACATCCTCGTTTGAGAGGCGCAGGCCTAGGGCAGTCACAGGGGGCGCTAGCATCCAGTCTCCAGAATGAGGTGCTCGTGAGGCCAGCAGGCGAGCACGGTCACATGGATTGTTATTAGACTCCAGCAGACTTTTCCATGCCTTGTCTTTGAATCGGAGGTCCCATTCTTTCTGGCGATGACTCGCTGCTCCTGTTGGTGTTTCTGCATCTGTCAGGATCTTCCAAGCGTTGAGTGCTGAACTCGCAAGTTCATATGGTTCCTCAGCAGACTCTGTTGGTAGGATGCATGCCTGGAGTTCGCTTGTACTAGCAGCAGAAGCCAGAAAGGCAGAAAGTGCCAGCATAGATGCACAACGAACTCCCAGACCACCAATAATAATAATAATAATAATAATAATATTATTATTATTATTATTATTGTTATTATAATTATTCTTGTTATCGTTATTATTATTATCATTTATTATTATTATTATTATTATTATTATTATTATTTTTATTATTATTATTATCATTAAAATTATTATTATCACTATAACTGCTAGTATTATTATGTTATATATATATCTAATATATATATATTTATATATATATAATGATTAGGCTGCTGATATTTTGAAATCGTAAAATTCGAATGTCTGATGTTATAATTGAAATCTGATGTTCAATGAAGCAAATTTTTATAATATCTCATTTTACACTGAGACTTGAACAAGACTTTGAGGACATTGTGGATTCGTGGGTCGAGGCCAATGGGCTAACGATGGACAAAGTTGGACGGACAGCCTGCGTTGCCCGATGTGCAGGCTCGCACAAGAAGGCCCCGTTAGGAAGGAAGACCTATAGGTACCTAGTTTTTCCTATTTCCAAATGACTTTTGCGTTGTCCGTGTGAAGTATGGTTTTATGGAGTCGAAAGCTTTCTGGAAATAAATCTACCTGATTACAGAAGCTGACCTTCCTCTTCGCTTTTTATACCATTAGCCTCAGGATTAATACCTGCTTTATCGCGATACGATACCTCGTTAAAAACCTTCTTACTCTTACACTGGGCCTGCATGCTGTGGTGCTTTTAGACGAGACAGCAGAAACGTCATTAGCTTGTTGCACCTGTGTTTCATGTGTCGTGTGTGGGCCCACGTCTTCGCTATCATATGGCCGTAAACATTAGAGTAAGCATAATGCACACGATAAGAGCTTAATTGGAGAACTTGGAGATAAGGCTGCTAACATTAACCAACCAGTTAATCAGTCAAGCAACCAATCAAACAATCATTTAGTACGTCAATCGTCAATCAAATCAATCAATCAATCAGTTAATCAATCAATCAATCAATCAATAACTTAAAATCAATGATTAAATAAATAAACCAGTTAATCAATCGATCGGTCAATCAGTCAATCAATCTGACAGTCAATCAATCCAATGACGGACCAATCATTCGATCAATCATATTCGAAGGCTGCAGAGAAAGTTGTTTTATAAAAGTGAAGACTTTGTAGAAATGTCATTCTCAACTGTTTTATTGCAAACCGATCCGAAATACAACAACGATGATGTTGATATTGACGACGACGATGACGACGATGACAAGGAAGACGATGACGGTGATGGCGGCAGTGACGATGCCGATGACCATGATGATGATGATGATAACGATGATAACGATGATGATGATAATATTATCTTCATTGTTATTACTGTTATCGGACTTCATTTAAATAAAAGTTCGTTGTGTGTTGTTGCTGTTGTTGTTTAGTACATGTTGTTGAAAGCCGATACTAGATTGAATGAATAAGTTACTAAACAAATTAACAAGATTTACAAATGAGCCAGTTAACCAATAAACAAATGACTAATGAATGATTCGTTGATTCAGTGACTATTCTTTGTCATTGTTTCCGACGCGGTCATTGCGGTATATGACTTCCAAAGTGTGTATATGAAACGGATACATCAGATGGAATATCAGCGTGACAGAGTCTTGACACAAATCATAATAATAATTATCGGTGTTATACGATACAGTTAGACAACTGTCATATTGAAATTGAAATTTTTGTTATTTATTCAAGGTCGTAGTGTGATATGCTTGTTGTAGGAAAAGGCTGTTGCCTTTTCAGCAGCATGGTGTAGATTTGCCTTCCCGATAATGTTCCTACCTCCGGGTGGCACTATCTACCGGAACCTCTCGATCCCATACTGGGTCTCATAGATAATCTGTCATTTAATTGATTGCGAAGCTGTGTATTTTTGTCTACTCTTCGGATTAGCAAATAAGAATGATGATTGATTGACGGTCGATTGTTTGATTATCTACAAGATTTTAGAGCACAGAGGTCTGCCTATAGGTTAGGCTGCTGGAGAGAGATTGGGTTAAGACTATGTCACGCCTTTAGTTAAAGAGATTTAATTTAATCGTGACTGTGGGTTTATACAGTATGAGTTTGGCTACCAAATGCAAATAGGGTATTGCCATAGCTATACTGGACAATACCAATTATAGATCGATTGGGTTATGCAGTCTACATTTGGAATTTTACTTTACAGCATGGATTGGTTACTGGTTATAGTAATGGTTGTAGCTGATCTTGGATTGCTGTATCGCATGCTAGATCGTCCATATGGAGTTGGGGTTGGAAGAGAAACAATTAGCAATATCTCGGATGATAGAGAAATCTGGTTGGTCGACATGTTATGAGAACACGTTGAATACTTTGATTCGTCTTCGCTCACCTGAGTTTGGTCTTGGCGTGGAGAGAGACAGACAGACAGACAGACAGACAGAGAGAGAGAAAGAGAAAGAGAAAGCAAGTAAGAAAGAAAGAGACAGACTGACAGAAACAGAGAGGGAGAGACAGACAGAGAGACAGACAGAGAGACAGACAGACAAGACAGACAGAAAGGACAAGTAACGAGAGAGACAGACTCAGAGACATAAACAGCCTGACACCGATACAAAGAGACGGATAGAGACAAAAAAATGGATATACCTGATGACCTAGAAATCGAGACTGACGAATGAACACATAGTGACAGACGGCGATAGACAGATACAGATATATAGAGAGACACAGCAATATATGGAGAGAGACAGAGAAAGATAGATAAAGCGACTGAGGCACAGTCCATTCCAAAGAGGCGCAATATAAATTTACAATTGCAATACATCACTGGGTTACAAATTCCACACCTCGTGGTGGCAAGGGTCGTATAGGTCAGGCTATACCATGTCAATCGGAGTGTTATTAGGGTCCTTAGATGGCAGGCGCTTCTGATGATCGGCCTTTGCAGATCGTTTACAGCTCACGGCCGATCGAAAACTGGTGCGGAAATCCTCCGACATATAGTTATAGATGACGGGATTAACGCACGAGTTGCTGTACATCATGCAATTCCAGAGCACGCGCAGGATCTGGTAGAACTCGTTCTCTGGCAGCTGACCATAGATGGCGACAAGGGAGTTGGCGTGGTGCGGAAGCCAAGAGATCCCGAAGACGACTACTACGAGAACGATGACTCGGCAGGTACGGGTGTTGCGTTCTCTGGCCCTCTGTTGGTCGAGGGTTGAGAGCTTCTGGGAACGAAGGTACCTAACGATGAGGATATAGAGGATGCAGGTCATTGAAAGGGGGACCGCGTACCCAAACACGAAGAACGTGACGAAGATGGGCTTGATGGAGCGGTCCTCGATGCCGCAGTAGCGGTAGTCGTCCACCTGTTTGGTCTGGTGTGCGGTTAGGGTTGGGATGTTCAGAAGGAGTATGGTCAGCCACAGTCCCACGATGAATAGAACGGCGTTCCTTGCATCACGGTAGGCGGCCGAGACATGCGACCAGACGATGGTAAGGTAGCGCTGAAGGGAGATGGCAACGAGGGTGTAGATGGTAACGTAGGCGGATACGTAGAGGAGATACTGTAGTAACTGGCAGGGGATGTCTCCGAAAGACCACTGAGGCGCGTAGTACTTGTAAGCGGTGAATGGACCGCAAAAGAAGAGGAACGCCACGTCGGAACTGGCCAGATTCAACAGCAGGAGGTTCGTCACGCTTCGCATCCTCGGATTGGAAAGGATGACATAGATGACGAGTCCATTTCCGGCGATTCCGATGACGGTAAAAACGCCGAACACTCCAGGAGCCAGGAAGTTCAGTAAGTAGTAGTAGAACCCCGCGTCATCCCTCTTTCCTTCTTCGACCGCTGAGTCGTTGCTGGCGTTGTAGGGACCTCCTCCGTCTGGCGACAGATTAACGACACCCGGTGATTGTTCGCTGACCTGAAACACGTCATCGTGTTCGGCCATTGCGCACGCTCAGTTAATCTGATCGCTAATGATGTGCGAAACCGGTTTTAAGAGAGAGTCCCCACCGGTTCTGTTCCGGATGTTTTTATGTGATCCGATGGTCGTTGATTCTCTTTTAGGTTTCTCACTGCATGGACGGCTCTTGGCTTGTTCACGTCGCTCCCTTCCGGATGTTCGTCCCTATCTGCTTGTGTGTCTATTTGTATCTCTCCGTGTCTCGGTGAGTTTGTCACTGCACGCTTGTTTGGATTTCTTATTATGCGCCGATATTCGGGTTTATTGTTATTCTTTCTGCTCGGATGCTGCCTCTTGTCGGTTCGCCTTACTCCCGTTCAGACTTCCTATCAATGTTTGTTTGTCTACTTGGATGTCCCTCTCTATACGTTGATCAGCTTTTATTTATTTTTGTGTACGGTTGCCTCTACATTTCCAATCTGTTCGTCTCACTGCTACTCTTCTTCCTTATCCGTCCCTCTACCTGTCTGTCTGTCTGTATCTCACTGTTCACTTAAGGGCTTATCCGCATGTATTTTGCGAGATGACCCTCGGTGTCTCATTTTCTGTAGTTGTGTTTTCATACATGCATTGATCATGAAAGATGGTTTGGTGATTTTCTACAGCGCCGTGCGAACGGAGTACTTATGAAAGAACAGTAAAAACGCCTATCACAACAGTCCGAAGACAGTCCGAGTTCAGTATTTCTACCTTTTTAGTGATTTCCCACGACTCATAAACTCACAAATTCCTACTCGTCTCCGCGTCGAATGCTGCCCTCCACGAAACGCTCACTCAACAAAGAGCGAGTCGAGCACACTCCCGCTACAGGAGAGTCGTAGACATAATCCAGTCCAATGGTTCGGCTTTTCTGGAGATTGTTAAACGGTCTTCCGGTTCATCACACACCGTCTAAATCTCCGACGAATGCAGGAGTTCCAATTGCCACGGATTCTTCTTTGGTCGCGAGTGAATCCACTGCATCGCAAGCAGACTTTTGCGAGTAGCCTGCAATTACATGTTGAGAATTTATGCGTTCCCAAAACTAATCAGGGAAAAAAGAAGCGTCTTGTGACAGAGTAAATTATGAGAAATAGCCAAAAAAATTAACATTATGCATACAGAGCTAAAACAATTCCACAAGACGTACCCGTATCAAATGGCGTTCGTAATTTTAATTAAAAAAATTGAAAAATCACCTGTTAACATGTTCGCTTGAATAACATGTGGGCGCATATGATCTCCAAGTTAACTAGTTTAGCTTACGCTTTTCAATCTGAATTGTCTTGTTATGCCGCTGATTAATGTATTCCAAGAAAATGGTAGATTATCAATGTTTGCTCACGTGTTCCGCTGTTGGAAACTTATTGAATAGAAACAATTGAATAATTATGTCCTTTGGAAAATCAATCTACTGTTATATTCGTTAACAAAATGACATGGTGTATGCTGTGTATTATAGTCCAGCGTCACTGTACGGGCTTTATTTAGCGCCATTATTAGTCTAGCACTATGCTACATTGCTCTATGGCGAGGAATGTACATCAAATAAAAATACACTTTAAAAGTCACACGTCCACTTCCAATTGTTTTCCTAACTTGGCGCAATGCTGCTTAACGATAAGCGTCGACCTAAACGTCACTGCACGATCAATCTCTGCAGGAAGTCACGAATGCAGATTAACACTCACACAAAAGTAAGTACAACTATAGACACGAGTCCACTGGGAGAGAAAACAAGCGCACGCATATACGATTATACATATAGACACAGGTGAACACATTTCTATACACGATTCCAAATGCATATACCATGTAAAGGCATATAATTAATGTATTTTTATCACTAATTGATAGTCATAATGTGCCTTTATCGACGCCTAAAAATACACACACAATGCTCGCGCGCAAACATACACCTATAAACACACACACACACACACACACACACACACACACACACACACACACACACACACACAAACACACTTCGAAATAGGTTACACAGCAACTTTAGCAACACACTCATAACATTAGACTGATGTAAATGACTGATGACAGACACAAGCTCGAGCCTGTCCAAAATAATGATTATGGCCATACTGTGTCGGATAATATTGATTAGCCAATCCCGCATTGTTTCCCATCACGCCCGTTAAATAACTACATAACGGCCGAGTCTAAAATAATAATAATAATAAAAATAATAATAACAATGATAAGAATGACAACAGGAATAGCAATTATGGCTACGATGATGCTGACGATGATGACAACGGCGACGACGACGACGATGACGATGACGATGACGATGATGATGACGATGACGATGATGATGATAGTGATGACGATGACGATGACGATGATGATGACGATGATGATGATAGTGATGACGATGACGTTGACGATGATGATGACGATGACGATGATGATGATAGTGATGACGATGACTATGACGATGATGATGATGATGACGATGACGATGATGATGATAGTGATGACGATGACGATGACGATGATGATGATGATGACGTTGACGATGACGATGACGATGATGATGATGATGACGATGATGATGACGATGATAATGACGATGACGATGATGATGATAGTGATGACGATGATGGCGATGACGATGATGATGATGATGATGTTGACGATGATGATGACGATGACGATGATAATGATGACGATGACGATGACGATGATGATGACGATGATGATGACGATGACGATGATGATGACGATGATGATGATAGTGATGACGATGACGATGACGATGACGATGATGATGACGATGATGATGACGATGACGATGATGATGATGATGACGATGACGATGATGATGATAGTGATGACGATGACGATGACGATGATGATGACGATGACGATGATGATGATAGTGATGACGATGACGATGACGATGATGATGATAGTGATGACGATGACAATGTCGATGACGATGATAATGACGATGACGATGATGATGATAGTGATGACGATGATGGCGATGGTGATGGTGATGATGAAGATGATTATATTAATAATAATAATAATAATAATAATAATAATAATAATAATATTAATAATAATAATAATAATAATAATAATAATAATAATAATAATAATAATAATAATATAATATAATATAATAATATAACAAAAATAAATTGCCTATGAATAAAGCACCATCTATCATGGGAAAAGAAGCATGAAAGCAAAGGTCATCGTCAATGTCGTCTTTTAAGATGATTGATTGCTCTTCTCTTTACAAATGGTCAAATCGATCCAAGCACGCGCATTAAGCGCAGATGACTGTGCGCATTCTGTATAGAAGCCTAATAAGTAAGTAAGCAAGTAATTTCGTCAGTATGAACACCTGCAATCGCGCGACATGTACAACCAAACATTTAACACACATTGTACATATAGCTAAAAATAAGTAGTGTAAGAATAGAGTAAATAACTAGACGTGAATCTCATAAGCGATTCGTACTCTTATAATAAATTATAGCATCCTTATTATTAATGCACAGCGGGTTAAGTCATTGTGAACGCGTTGGCGCAGATGGTAAGACGAGGCATTAATCGATGGAAGAAAACCTCCTAGTATGTGGTCGGAGTTTGTTACATTAGATGTGAAGAGGGAATTCATCAGCACGATCACATAGATCATCAAATGATGGGTGGTCATAGGGAGCATCCCATTCCACACTAACTTGCGCTAGACAGCTTGAATTGTTTCTCGGCAGAAGTAGGGCCAAACGCGTATTAAGTAAGGAAGGTTTTCTGATTGCTTTTTCAATATCAATAGCGTAAGAATTAACGACCATATCCACAGTTGAACCTGGAATTAATGGCGTACCTAACAAAGTCATTTCCTCGAAGACAATGCTTGTGAACTCTTGAAACGCCGGGTCATCCTCACTGTAGATGAGAGCTATTTGGAAGTTAAATTCTTCAAGCTTTCTAGCAACGCGAGGTACTTGACTTGATCGTATTTAATAATAAAAACAATGATAATAAAAAAAAATAATAATAATAATGATGATGATGATAATAATAATAATAATAATAATAATAATAATAATAATAATAATAGTAATAATAATTATTATTATTATTATCATTATTATTATTATCACTCTTATAATAACAATAATGGTAAAAATAACAATGATGATAAATAACAGTCATAATAACAATAGCACTAATAATAATAATAGTAACAGTAATGATAAAAATACTGATAATAATAATAATGATAATGATAGTAATGATAATAATAATGATACTGACTCATTGACATATACAGACTCACAATGAGATGAACTTCGTCCATCGACTATAATACTTTAGTTCCTTCTCCAAACTGTTTAATGCGCAGAACGAACAGTTTTTATTTCAAGGTTATTGTGACATATGGGGCATAATACATGCAAATGACATAATGCGTAATGACAGTCCATAATGACAATAACAGCTGTTCCTAACTGAATCTTATTCACTAAGTTCAAAAGCTCTGTTCTTCCTAGTTCATTCTATTATAAATGTGTGCCAGAGTAAGATTCTGCCCAATATGGACACCCGCTGTTCGGAATGTCTTAATGTTACTATCTTTCAGAATAAACAAATGAAATGAATGTGCGTAAAATCGAATTTGCCCGGACATATCTACCCGAAGGCGTACTTAACCTAATTCGAAAGGTCCTTCATTTGGACTACCTGTCGTGGAAATAAATTCATTGTACAAGCCCAAAACAGTCTGTTTTATTCTCAAGGTTATCACCTCTTTCACGACGAGTGTGTACTAAAGAATGTTAAATGGAAAATCAACGCAGTGTTAGAAGGTTCGGCGATAAACCATCATTCATTTTCCGATCAATGCAACTCCGATCATGCAACGGAAAACTACTTTCAATCTAATAATCTACTATGCATCAAGATACTTATTGCTGTAGCTTTCTTGCTGATCCCAAAATTCATCGTCATTATTTTCATCATCATCATCATCATCAATGGTTTTTGACGCCAGGCATTTGGTGGCGATTTGCACAAGCACATGATTTCCAAGGTCTTTGGTAATTTTTCATGCAAGCGTCCGTCCACATGTTAGTCCAAGTCTTGTTATAAATGTACTATAGTTTACGCTGGCTATCCAGCGAAGTCTTTTTCTTCCGTTTGTCTCTTTCCTCCTCAAAGTCCTTCTCACGCCTCAGAGGGCGAAGTTGGGTGAAACAGTGCAGTAGGGTAGTACCTGCTCAGACTATACCATCCCTCTGATATTTTGCGGAAATATCGTGCAACTGTCCATAAATGGTTCGCACTCTTGTGCGCAGGTTATAGGTGAATGCGATGATAGATAAATTAAACTCATATCTAAATGTTTAGGGTGATAAGTTCTGAAAACCTAAGAGTAGTCCCTTGTCTAAAGATAAACAAAGGGATGCAACAGCCAAGGAACCAAACTTTCTGGAGTAATGTAGTTTCATACACATTTGTGAGCGCACTTTAAATTCTTGTTGCGCTTGCTCCACGGCTCATGCGCGCGCGCACATCCGCACAGCTTAGAAGTGTAAGAACGCTTAAGGGTTCTACTTAAAACTAGCTCTACTATTATATTAGATACTTAATAAGTTAGATTATGTTAGGGCAACTAGCTACACATGAAGAGACAGTTCAGATACAAACTACCTTTATTAAACAAGGAATAGATAACGTATAACATAAATATGGTTGTCTAAATACAGAATGATATAAATACTCGCAAAGGGATGATGATGTGAGATGCTAGAGGTTGAACATGAAGCTGAGTTATTAATAAATTATATATATTATAATAGACAGTTCTGTCGCACTAGATACCTGATAATTTCGGAAGTCAGACTGCAAAGTTCTTAACAGTGCTGTAGCTTATAAGAGACTTTCCTCAGCCAAAGAGGAAACTGGCCTATCCTAGATCAGACTACTTTGATTGGCTAGTTACTGACCACTCAAGGATCAACTATTGACCACTCTAGCAATGAGGGCTGACTGCAACTGCTAGAGCCTACACGAGTGACTGACAGAACCTATACTGTCAGAATTAGTGAATGTTCAGCTAAACCTAATGTATAATAATGATCTATATATATAAATTGTTCGAGGCTATCTATTGTAATGTAATGTACAGAATTATCACGGTTACAGAAGGAACATTGGGACTCGCGAAGGCCTTGGCCGAAAGCACAACCTACGGCGCTACGCGAGGTCGAAAGGCTCAGCAGGAGCCCTGAAAAAGGATAGCTAACGTGGGAGGAAGCTCTGCCTTTGATACTCGGCAGTATTAGAGCCAGTCTCAAGCCTTGGACTCTCTATGAGAGAAGTATGAGAGTCGAACGGGTAGCTGCAGATACTCTGCTTATAAATAGCTAGACGAAAGATACTAAGTGCAAGGATAGAGGCAGCACAAAACAAAAACTCAGGAAACAAGAATCGGGTTGCATGAACACCAACGGGTCTTCGACCCAAGAGCTACCTAAGCAGCAGCCTGGATCTCTGGAAACAGATGACATGCAGAAGCTGCAGTATAGGGCAATAAACTCTGGAAATGGAGATCAAGGTTGCAGTGGACACCTATACGGGTCTGCATGGTCCATGTGTCGAAACTCATGAACCACGCGGCAGCGCCCCATATATACCATCAATTTCATTTGCTCTTTCAACATAATTATCTAACTAATTCATAGTCTACTGTAAAAATGTCAATTCTTCTTTTCAGGTATAAGAGTCTACGCATGTGATGTGGACAGTTATATGGCTGGTGATTCTCTATTATGCCTGCTTTAAATTTTACCTTTTTATAGTTCGTCTAGTCTGTTTCTATCTTAACAGGATTTTTAAAGGCTCCGTGCCTTGTTTGCAAATGGTCTTTTCCAGCTGTTCCATCTCTTGGAATGCACAATTTGCCCGTGTTTTTGTCGAAAAGAAACGATCGCTGCGCGTTTTATGAATTTGCCTTTTCAAGACAATGTGCACCTTCGAGACTGTGTGAGAGTGGAAACATAAATTATTCCAGAGCATTTAATCAAATCGAGTTCTTTTTATGGCGCTGATTATTCCAGAGGAGGAGTTGGCATTAGTGCACCAAAGTACAGCAGCAGCCCAGTAGACCTCAAGAGACCCGGTAGCCTAGTTATTGCCTCAAGTAGGCCTACATAACATAGTGTGTATCATGATGTCAAAAACGAAACAACCCTTTTAGTCGACTACGAAGCCAACGAACTGCCACTCTCGAGTGTAACTATACACGCTAGACCCCGACAGTCAATCAGACTTGAGAATGAACGTATGTAAATGTAGACCTACATGTTTTTATGGTTCCCGCATGATTTTTGCAATGAGTTAATCGGGCCAGCGTCTCCTATATAGTGGGCTACGACCCGGCACAGAGCCACCAACGAACGAGTAGCCTAAATCTTTCTATTTAACATAACGGCTTCATTAATTTTTATTAAAGTAAACAAACAAAAAAGTGATTGTATGCTGTACAGGCGATAACGAATTGAATGAGTCACAAAAAATAGTTTTAAAATAAGCGGCAATGTGACCGTGCTAGCCAGATATTTAAATCAATTAAATTTAGCCGCGATATTGATGCGTTAAAATGCGACCAAATATTATACTAGACCGTTGTTAGCCGTGAACGGTACGCGCAAGCACCAGCTTATTCAGGAGCGCCGCGTCGTGTAGTTCAATATAGACGTGAAAGGAATATTCGAATCCGTTTACCCACGAGATTACGATTGCGAGAACAAATGTGGGAGAGGTTTTAAGGCTGGTTTGGATAAGAACGAATAAGATACAGACCCTAGAAACTCATTGACGAACGGTTTAAGCCAGGGCTATTCAATTAGCGGCCCGCGGGCCAAATCTGGCCCGCGAAGGCCTAACAACTGGCCCGCGGACCTATGCCAAAATTTTAAAATTTTAAGGATTTTTTTTAAAATCTATGTTTTTGAATTATTGTTATTATAATTATAATTATTTGAATTATATTATATATTTTGCAAATGTATCATTTAAAAAAATTTACTGGAGGGTGCTCAGCAGCCCCCCTCCCCAAACCCTCAGCAGCCCCCCTCCCCAAACCCTCCCCAAACCCTCAGCAGCCCCCCCTCCCCAAACCCTCCCCAAACCCTCAGCAGCCCCCCCTCCCCAAACCCTCCCCAAACCCTCAGCAGCCCCCCTCCCCAAACCCTCCCCAAACCCTCAGCAGCCCCCCTCCCCAAACCCTCCCCAAACCCTCAGCAGCCCCCCCTCCCCAAACCCTCAGCAGCCCCCCTCCCCAAACCCTCAGCAGCCCCCCCTCCCCAAACCCTCAGCAGCCCCCCTCCCCAAACCCTCAGCAGCCCCCCTCCCCAAACCCTCAGCAGCCCCCCTCCCCAAACCCTCAGCAGCCCCCCCTCCCCAAACCCTCAGCAGCCCCCCTCCCCAAACCCTCAGCAGCCCCCCTCCCCAAACCCTTCTTGAGCCTCTGGCCTGCCACCATCTCCAGATTTCTCTAGTTTGGCCCTTGACTAAATCTAATTGAATAGCCATGGACTTTAAGCAATAGGCGTAGGTCCTATGCATGTATGCCAATAGGAACGTCATTTCAGCTTTTTTCAGAGGGGGCAAACAAGAATTTTTCTGGCGACGGGGGGAGGTTTCTCCTTCTTGTTTTAAATTTATTTTGATTTCGTTTTTGCGTTTTCAGTGTTACCAAAAGATTTGATTTGTTAAATCTTGTATCGGCAAAAACGCTGAAACAGTTTTACGAAAGTGAAATTATTTAGTTATAGGCACCTGTGTTATGATACAATGTCATCATGTGAAATTCACTATAATCGAAATCACGAAATTCAGAGGGGTCAAATGACGTCCCTGTATGTCAAGACAGGCAGTCTTTCGAAAAAACCCAATCTTGGAATTTCCTAACCAGGAGTTAATCAACAGAAGATCCGTTTACAAAGCACATTCTTCAAGCAACGCAACAGTAAAAGACAAGTGATCCTATATAAAATGCTTAAAAATGCTGATGCATCAGTTTTCGGGAATAATGTTTATTTGTAATTTCAATTTGAAACTTATAATTTATATAGTACAAATTCATGAGAACTGTTTTTATATTGCCGCGCAAGATTTTAAGACAGTTCACGCGAAACTTATCGAGACCGCTTGTTCGAGACAGAACAAGACATTCACTTCAAGACAGTTTCTAAAAATTCGAGACACTACCTTGAGACCGAGACCGAGACAGCAGGCTTCCGAGACTAAGACCGAGACACTAAAAAACTGTCTCGAGACGCCTCGAGACCGAAACACTGTCTCGAGACCATACAACTCTGACTTTAGATATATATATATTTATATTAGATACGGTAGCGCTTTACATTCGATTGTCTATGAATAATGCATGATGCTGTACAACACTCGTTTGCAATCTTTACTGTCTGATAAGTGTCTTAAAAATTGACTATATCTACATTTTAGAGTGTTTCGGGTCACTATATCGGCCCATTATTGTTTATTTTAAATGGATAAAAGCTTTACTCAATAAGGTTTTTCACTGGATAAACTTTTCGTTCTTTTCCAATTAATATTAATTTATTTCCTAGGCTAGATTGTATAATTATTCCCATCCTAGAAAAAAATATTCTAATTGCAACACAATTGAAACAAACTACATCTGCTGCAGTTAAAGTAACTTATTTGTACGCCATGTGGAGGAAATACAGGGCTTAGTGTGAATCCAGTATATTTTGGTGACGGGGCTTAATCTACACATAATTGTAAATAACTAAATATTTGTCCGTACTAAGACTGGAGATTTTCGCAAGCTCGGGCGGACTACTCCCACTTCTCCCTCATTATAGCCATGATTTTTCGCCGTTTTCTTTAACTCATTCTTAACCATTTTACTCTGTCTTGAAGTATTAGCCTATTCCTTTTACTTGCCTAATCTTTCGGGCTATCAGAACTATCATTAGAAGAGAATAAGATGGTTTTTTGAACGAGGTTAATTTGGTTATTAACGAAGTTCGACCGTACGTTAGGGCAGAAGATAGCGTACGCGTACGGTACGTAATTTACTAAAAATAATAGCGTACGCGTACGGTACGTTCGTATTCCGTACGTATGAGCAGCCTTTAATATTAGTTGCTTCTCGTGACGTCACATTATTTCTCTCGTCATTTTCTCGTCGTTTTTTTCTCGTCTTTATTACGTCACTTTAGAGTTTTTATTTGTAGTTCCGTTTCAGCGAAGAGGTAAATTATTATTTTGGTTTTATTTTGTATAATTTGATTATTTTATCAACAGAAATAAAACAGACTGACGGATTCATAGTTTTTTTGCATGGGTTAGTATGGCCGAGTGGCAATAACGCACATGGCGAGTAGAGAAATAATTGTAGAGGAATAATACACGATGTTGGCCGCAGTCAATGTGTTAAGGCACTTGAAAATTAGCGGAGTTGCGGCAATTTATGTTTCGTGTCTGCAGTGTTGAAGTTTGGTGTCGTTGTTTTAACTTCCGCGCATGCATCATGCAATCTTATCATGTATAATAATAATAGTATATCATTTTAAGTGGTAATCATAATTTAATGTAATTTTTTGTAATTTTTAAATATTTTTTATTTGATTTGTGTTATAACTAATAACTTAATAAGCATCAAAAAGAATTTTATTCTATTGATTTTCTCTATTTAATATTGTTTACATTACAGAAAATTAAAAATGCCCCACATGAAAGGAAAAGAGTGGGATCACGTCATTGTTCTTTCAGAGACCGCCAATAACTTTCAAGTGAAATGCATATACTGTTCGAAAGTATTTTGGGGTGGTGGTAATCGTATCCGAGCACACATGGGTATTGAAACTGCAACAGGCGTAGCCAAATGTGACAAGGTGCCAGTTGAAATTCTGGAATGCTTCAAAGCAACAGATGCTGTTAAACAATCTGAAAAACAAGAAAACGCAAGAAAACGAAATCTAGATAAAGCGATTACATCCACATCGTTGTCCTCATCGTCCGCAAAGCAGCCGAAACTAACCAATATGTTTAAAAATATTTAGAAAGCTGAAGTGGATGAATCTATTGCAAGAATGATATATAGCACAGGCATTAGTTTCAATGTTGTCAACAACAAACATTTTAGGGAGATGTGCTCACAAATCGGAAAATATGGACGAGCATACAAGCCACCATACGAACAACATTGCTTGACAAAGAATATGCTAAAGTACAAAATCGAGTCCAAACGTCTATTTTTACTGATTTAAATCTCAAGATGGGTACTATTGTAAGTGATGGTTGGTCTGATGCGCAACAGAAGCCATTATTGAACATTTTGTTGGTGACCTCATCTGGGTCAACATTTATAGAAAGTATTGATATGACTGGTAACACAAAGGATTCTGGTTACATTGCCAAAGTAATCATGTCATCAATAGAATAAATTGGACCTGAGTTGATTCTTCAAGTTATCACAGACAGTGCAGCTAACTGTAAAGCAGCATGGCACATAATTGCAAAAAAGTTTCCACAAATTGTTTGTGGTCCATGTTCTGCCCACTGCCTTGATCTTTTACTCGAAGACTGGGGTAAATTAATTTGGATTTCTTCAGTTTTGAAAGACGTGATTGCTGTTGTAAAGTTTATAAAAGGACATGATGGCTCACGAGCTATGTTGAAGAAACATTCTCCTAATAAGTTTTTGCTCCATCCAGCTGAGACACGCTTTGGCACTTGTGTTATCATGACTCAACGTTTAGTGGAACTTAAAGATGCTTTGCAGGAAATGATTGTGAGCAGAGAATACAAGGCGTGGTTAAGCAAAAAGAGCTACAAAAAAGCGGGTGAAGAAGTATCTGTTTCAGTTCTCTCTGAACCATTTTGCAAAAAGTGTCAGTTATACTTGGATATAAACACACCAGTTTTTGAACTGCTACGACTTGTTGATGGCGATGCCCCTATTACAGGAAAGATTTATTTCAAAATGTTTACAATCCAAGAATCTACTAACAACTTTCCAAATATATCACAAGCTCAGCGTAAAGAGTTGTACGATTCATTTGCTAGAAGATGGGCCATGATGCACACAACGCTTCATGCCGCTGTATTCCTTTTAGATCCGGAGTATGTGAACATGGCTCAGCATGCAAATTGGGAAGTCATGACAGGATTCTATCAACTAGTAGAACTATTGCATCTTGAAGTGGAGGAGCAAGTTATTATAACAAACCAAGTAAATAACTTTAGATCAAGTCATGGAATATTTGCACGCCCAGTAGCAAAAGCTGCAGCAAGTACTATGCCAACATATCAATGGTGGCACAGTTTTGGATCGGCTGTACCAGAGCTCCAGAGATTTGCTATACGTGTATTAAGCCAAACCGCAACTTCGAGTGCTGCTGAAAGGAACTGGAGCTTATTTGGTTTCTTCCAGAATAATAGGAGGGCTCGACTGAATCCGAAGACCATTGAGAAGACGGTCTATATCCATGCCCACACACGTTTAATGAACAAAGTGGAAGAAGTGGATTATGTGGAAGAGAACGTGAAATGGAATGAACCGAATGATGATATCAGTGATACGTCAGAAGACTCAGTACAAGAAGAGTCAGATTACTCAGATTCTCCAGATGATTAGAATTTAGATACAGTTTTGCAACTTCATACATTCATTCTTTATAATACTGTTGATATTATAGTGATAAAGATGAATTTTTTGATAAAATTCAAAACTCACTGCTAGAATTTAATCAATTTACGACCGTAGTTTATTGTTAGAAAATTGGAATAAAAATACACAATTGTTCACGGAATTGTTTTAGAACGTTTTCCATTCTTTAATTTTTAATTTTTGTTATTCTTTGTTAATTCTATAATAAAAAAAATATTTCGACTAACACGTAATGCAGAAAAATTAGAGTATGCTATTTATTAATTTAGTCAAAAAATAGCGTACGCGTATGGTACGCATTTCAGCAGAAAAAATAGCGTACGTTCCGTACGTACGGTCGAACTCTGGTTATTAACTCCTTCGGCAAAATCCGGCTGTAGGGCCTATATAAAAAAGCCACGGAAGGCAATTACGTTATATCGTTGAATAGCCACTGATAAACGATGGAATAGTTATACGGCAAAAATGTTTTCCTTTAAATCCACGGCGATTATAGATTATTAGATGTCTCAGTCTCTGATGAAACCAAAGCAATGGTCTATCTTTTTATAGTTTTAATTTCTTATTTATATTTTCTTATACTGTCATAAATTTGTACAAATTTGTTATCTTTTTTCACTCATACTGCAACAGAAAAATTGCTTGAGAATCAGCTCAACATAGAATGATTGTATTTGCATCTTAAGCCATTAGATAATCTGCCAAACCGAGATGCGTGCGATTGTAGCATTCGTATTGCTTACAGTGTGATTATATCTTATGAAGGGAGATATATACAGGTACTTCCCAGAGAGCCTACTCGACCAATTTCGCGACTTACCCATTTTCCAAATCTATCACCTCCTGAGACTTTCCACTCCGAATAACATATTTCACTTCTTCAAGAATTCGTATTCATTGACAATTATCCATCATCTTTTTGTCCGCCTTCCAATCTTTCTCTTCGCAGAAAGAAACCACATCAGCTTCCACTTTGCTTCTTTTTCATCTCGTCTCCAAGCAACCGAACTTTAACCTCCACTTCATATCTCTGAAACCTTACTGACATTGGCAGCGCCTCTGAATAAGCTGGTGCCCTGCACGTGGCTTTCTAGTAGAGCCTTAGAATTATCAGGATAACAATAGCGATAATAGACTATATATCAGATTAGATTAATATGTAGAGCAACAATGAGAGGAGCGTTCTGGGATTATTGAGTCCATGAATCATTGCGAGGATATCAAGCCACAGGGAAGAATAATTACTCAGCACAGGCAAAGGGCAAATCTGTCCAACTATAAACTACCGGATGAAATCCCACAACGTGCACAAGGCCCAGAAGAAACAGAACGCGGTAAGCAATGCGAACCTGAAGCCTCAACGTGCAATATGATTGCAATAATACACATAACGATCAGGCTACGTGAGCGTAATGAAAAAAATACAAGAATACGTAACTATGGCGGAATATTGTAATCAGCAGTGTTTCTGGGCAGTGTGTGTGGTTTCATAGAGATAGCAAGGTGAGACAAAACGTCACCAGAAGCCTTATAAATATTAAGTATAGGCCTACGAATGCTGGGCCGTACAGCAAAGAGGACTATCGTCGCCCTCCTCCTCTAGCCAGAATTTTGACTAGCACCTCGAAACTCTACCGCTACTAGTCCGTGCCAATAGTACCACGTAGTGTCTGTGTCAAGCCTCGAGAAAGGAGGGAGGGAGGCCAATGATCTTAGCAAACACAAGATGTCGCGGGCGACACGGGTGAATACGGTATCTCTATTCGAAACGTCAACGTCGACTCCATTATGTAATTGAAATTGTAGTTGTAATTGAACGTTTAAAATCCGATCATAAGACCATAAATAGCATTAAGTGGACCTAAATTCACATAATTATTATACCATCAGGTGACTTTAGGTTTTACAAATGTGTCTGCGTTGGATTAATTTACAGTTGCTTTTGATAGTGGCCTCCAGTAATTATATCAGCCAAAACAATTACTAGGTCCATAGGAGTTCTTGGTTTGGCGTTTGATCCTAGTACAAAGAGCGACTAATGATAGAGGATGATCACGTGTTTCAAATGATTTCAATCGACCTCAGTTTATTACAGTTTCTGTGCAATCAAACACAACATCAATGGAGCCGAATCGATTGATAAAGCCGCCAATTAGCCCAAGTCTTGTGATGAAATTGACAAATGAGGTTGCCGTCTAATTATTCGTCTAATTGCAGATACAGGTTAAGGCGTGTTCACGCACACAGAATGAAACAGCAGTTTCCTTATAAGTTACTAAAGCTAAAAGTCAAAATAAAATGTATTTTCGCTAAGTCATGAAACTAGATTTTCGTCTGGCGTGTCTTGTGCATGTACACCTCAGCTTCCCTGCTTTTTCCGCTGTCCCGGTTTGACCATGGACCAGCAATTGACCTCCGATCACGTGATCATCGTCTACCACGTGAGCGTTTACTACCTTCGTCAGATGTGCAGCATCCGCCATTCGCATGCAGCACGGGCAATCTACCCTTACATCTGATGATATGCACTAGAGTTGACTAATTAAATCATGCAGACATTATACTCTCTCTCTCTCTTTCTGTCCCTCTCTTACTCACTCACTCTCTTTCTCTGTCTCTCTCTATCTCTGTCTCTCTGTCCCACTCACTCACTCACCCAACCATCATTAGCTCATCATTAACTCATACTATGTTTGTAATAATACTATGGCTTGTCAGTTTTACATTAAACTATTATTATTATTATTATTATTATTACATCCTGACTCATGGAAGCAAATTAATCCCAAACTCAATCGAATTCTATAGAATGAAACTTTACCTGGCTCCAGAGTAGCTCACCAAAGCCAAGGAATAAGCACCACAACCACTGCTCAACCGTCAACGAATGCGTAAAAACGCATGGCCTCCAAACTGCACAAGGATGATCTGAAAGAGAAAAACTGATTCATCAACACAACAGTAAAATCAACTTCTTAGTTGCACTTATTTAAAATATACTCTCTCTCTCTCTCTCTCTCTCTCTCTCTCTCTCTCTCTTTCTCTGTCCCTCTCTCACTCTCTTTTTCTGTCTCTCTCTATCTCTGTCTGTCTTCCCCACTCACTCACCCAATTGAAATCAACAGCGAAAACTCGTTGATTCTGATTGCATTGTAAAACTCTATGGACGCAAGCAGTGCTCGTTCTTACACTAGCACTGATTCGGTATTTGCCACCCTTAAATGACTTTTTCCCAATACAAGGATAGCCTTAATTGATGAATGGTGACCTTGTCGTATTTCACTGGTAACAATTTACTTATAATGACCTGATGTTATTGAACTTTTCTTTCCTACCTTATTAACTTCCGCTTTCCCTCATTACATAACCTTAACTTACACATTTTGTTTTACATTAACTTACAATTCATTACCTAGCTACACAGTTTTCTTTCAAATTATTTTCCCATTGTTATTTTGACGATTTGCAATCTACATGTACACGTCGCCGGAAAGGGCTTAGTAACAGACACTCAGTGAAGAATAGATCAGCAGTGATCTTGCGCAAAAATAGAAGTTAAAACCTCTAGATAAAATCATGCAGGCAGGCAATCTAACGCTGCGGTCGATGGTTAATATGTTACAGCAATTGGAGCAGCAAGGGAGGAAGGGAGAGTAAGAGGTGGTTTCGAGATTTCGAGATTTATGGAAGAGGAAAGCGTTTTGCTTCGCGTGAATGACCTGTGCAGCTGCTACGAGATGTGTAGCGCTAGTATTGCAGCGTATCATAAATTTATATTTATATAGCGCTTCTCGCATAATTAGTGTGCTGATAGTGCGAGTAAGATGATTGCAGTAATTATTAAGCAGGTATAATTAAATAATGTGACATGATAACCGAACGAACGGCTTAGAGCGATCGTCTTGTCACGCGGTGAGTAGGTCTTATAGCTTCTTCTGAGATAGTTAATGTTTTGGGACGTTGAGCAAGTACTTCGCTCATAATTGCTCAGTCACTCAGCGCCATCCCTTGTTGATTGATAAACAATGGTGCCTGCCAAATTCGTAAAAATGAATGGATAAATAAATACTTGAATGCCAAGCTCATGGCTGCTTGTCACCCGTCGCCGATTCTCAGATGAAATCTAATGTCTATAGTTCATAATAGTCGCCGATAAATTTAGATTGACGCGTTGCTAGTGTGTTCGTGGTTATGATGCATTGGTGATGAGCTTTACCCTGGGTTTATTCTGAATTTAGTCTGCTTTTATCGATCCAAACAGATGGACATGTTTGTTAAATGCAGACATTGATTATAAAAGGAGTGGAAACAGTAGGGAGGAAAAAGACCCGCACATAGACTACGTATGTTATTCGAGCGAAATTGTCAACAGGTGATTTATCAACTTTTTATTTAAATTACGAACCCTATTTGAAACACGTAGGCCTATATCAGTTGGAATTTCACTCCATGTATATGTACAGGCGCATTTATAGGAAAATATTTAACGAGTATTGTCGGAGGAGCGCAGGGTATTGAGACTAGTGCTTGATATAGATACAAAATAGCTATAAAAATTAGAGGTAATTACTTCTGACTGAATGGTGTACAGTTAATCTCCTCATTATCACACCATTTCAGAGGAAAGTATACACGAAGCAGATGCTTTGAACCCACGACCTTCGAGTCTACATTTTCACACTCTAACCACTAGGATATACAGTTGCTCTAAAATAATTGCTTAATAGGAATCGAGACAGAGTTGTCCATTCAAAATACTAATTAGTTATAATCCAATAAATTAAATATGGCGAAGGAATAGAAATGGATAGATTTTTAAGAGCTCGGTTTAGAATCATGAGTTGAAAGCTGCAAATAGAAGGAATCCCTTGTGCTGGTCAAAAAGACGGTGATTTTGTGAATAGACGTCCTCATTAGGTGCTCTTAAAGTGAAGGCGAGTTAAAGAATCGGACTTAAGATGCGTTGAAGACGTCTGTACAGCGTTGAAATTGACGGGCGAACACGATGACACATATTGGTCACCGCCAACGCCGAACGATGACACCAAAAGATCACCGCCAACGCCTGACGTTAGTTACTGACTACGTTGGCAGAAGTGGTGATGATGCAGGGAACGACAACGGTGATGACTACGATGATGACGACGACGATGATTAACGTGATGATGCAGGCAACGACAGCACTAATGATGACGACGATGACATCGGCCATAATGATGATTAACGCGATGACGATGCTGATGATAATGATGATGATAATATTCAGCTGACGATGTAGCCTACCTCGTTCTTGATACGTCGCCTCTTAGGACCTCTTAAGATGATATAGTTCGTTAGTCTCGGCCATAGCTACATTACATCTTCGTCCTTTGCGAGTAAAATGGTAAAAATAGAACAGCTGCACTATGACCCACGTTTTACATTACATCAATTTATTTCAACGACGTAACGTTTGATGCTGACCCAAAGAATATATTTTCTAGATTACAGGAATGGCTACTAGTTATATTTCGGTGTTCACATTTTGCTCCTACACATAGATATTGCACCAAATTAAAATGTTGCTTCTATTTGAAAATATGGTGTTTTATGCCCCCCAAATTTTTTTAAAATTTTGCTGACGGTTTCTTTATGACTTATAGTTAACGAATCAGCTTTTTATGTCAACAAGACATGAAAATCTTTGCTCCCGATTAACTAGTAACACTACGTTACATAATTTATAGCTTCTCGATGTATTGATGATTGATAATTATGCTCGACACCGTCAACACAGGAGCTGCTCGTCAGTTACTATTTATTTATTAACAATTGCGCTAAAATTTCATGTTGCAAAGTACTTTACAAGTAGCTTGCTACAGGCAATGGCAATGCTTAATAAATTGCCGGGGTAACAAGTTACGATTACGGTTACAATAATAATTTAGCATTAGCACGAACAATCCGTCAGATAAATAGGAGCTAAGTGAAGGAGCGTTGTAGCGTGAACGTACCTGAGTGAGGTTATATTGTGAACGCAGTGAAGCTGGTGATGCCGATTCGTAATATGCAGCTGAACTGTCTTGGAAGAAAGGAGCTGTTAGGTCATCCATCCAACGTTCCATTCATTCCTAGGATGACAGCTACGCATGCGTCGGAAAGAGACTGCATGGTACACTGCATGCAGTCAATCGCAAAGCAGCCACACAAGAGCAGCCGTAATACACAGGCACATTTCTGTTCAGCATAAATTATATTCATATATATATATGCATATATCTATACAATTATACATATATATATACATTGAATATAACAGGCATAAGCTTATTGCCCATACTAGACGGTTTGTGAGTTACTAAAAATGCACAACGTCACGATTCCTCAGTATACGCGTACTTTAGAGCAAAGGTGTCAGAGAGCCAGCCCGCGGTCCATTTCTCTTCTCACAGCGATGTTTTTATGGCCCGCAGAACTCTGGCTGAAGACTACACAATTAGAGTATAAATTTGAATGTCATTTTTACGGCATAATGAGATTTATGTGATATTTGTGACTGTTGATGAAGATCGAAATCAAAATTTACTGTCTGAATAGTGAATTATGCTTGATAATGCATCATTTCGGATTTAGTTTTCGATAAATTCTCTCGGCACTTGTTCTCCGAGCCTACTCCCAGATCCTGCCCCTATTTTTTTTACCCCATCCTGGCCCGCAACTTTCAAGAAAAGTTGCCAATGGATCACCGTTAAAAAAGGTTTGACGCTCAGCCTCGGCATTAGAGTGCTCCTGATTTTTCAACTTTGGATTTATTAAAGTATCACTTTTAAACTGTTTTCCATGGGTAAATTAAAACGTGTGTAAAATTTAGTTATTTTGGTTAACCTTTTAGGGATGGGCCAACATAGCAGAATTTCTTGGGTTGCACGTGACTTTTGTCTTACAGTGAATACTGTACACTGTACAGAGTCGAACAATGAAGAATCACATGTTTCAAAATCTCTTCTCTTCTCTAGTGGTACGTTTAAATTGGTCACGGGACATCCGTATCAGTTACAATACTGTCGACATGATGTATGACTGTCAGTTGCCATAGGGCATAGAATCTATCGACGATATTTCGTCTGGTGAAAATTACAGTAAGCTTAATAACCTCTCTGTTATAGCGTCAAGTGATCCTTTGTCAATTGATCCCCTCATCAATTGATCCCATGCTTAATCTTTCCACGTAAATAAATCTCTAGGCTGCGCGTCACAGACTTAATAATAATAATAATTATTATTATTATTATAAAAAGATGGAATAATATATAAAGATGGAAAAACCATAGAGATGAAAAAATAAATAATAATAATAATAATAACGATAGTTATAATAATAATAATAATAATAATAATAATAATAATAATAATAATAATAGTGATAATAATAATAATAATGATAATAATAATAAAAATAATAAAAATAATAATAATAAGAATAATAAATAATAGTAATACTAATAAATAATAATAACAATAATATTATAATAATAATAGTAATAATAACAACGCCGATTTATAAGGCGCCGTAAACGCAGCCCTAATCACTACAAAGACGCGTACAACCTAAACTGAAGTCAGCGGAGAGGGTAGGCCTTGGAAAACAGGAACACTTTCAACTTAGTTTTGAAGGAGGCTACCGAGTCGGCCAATCTAACGGTAGATGGAAGACCGTTCCAGCACCGCGGACCAGCGGCTGAGAAAGCACGGTCGCCGAAACGCGACCTCATCCTCCGCACACGGACTTGTAGCTGAGACAGTTAGTAAACAATGGTCCTGCTTTGTTTCAAATTGAAACATGGAACAAACAGAGGATCAATAATTTATTGACGAAGGAATCAATTGACAGAGGACAAGGTGACGGCAACCAGTTGACGGGGATCGACTGATGGGTATCAAAAGTCTTAGAACCATACATGCATCAATACATACATACATATATATAAATACATACATACATACATACATATATACATATATACAAACGTACATACATACATATATATATATACATACATACATACATACATACATACATACATATATACAAACGTACATACATACAGACATATATATATACATACAGACATATATATATACATACATACATACATACATATATACATATATACAAACGTATATACATACATACATACATGCATGCTTGATTACGATATATATTTATATATACTTGCGAACATACATTTTAAATCATGCAGACACGTTCATTGCCCACATCTATATGTACATGAACCGCGAAATACTATTCGTCTGTGTTATATATATATAATATATATATATAATATATATATATAATATATAATTATATATAAATGTATATATATACAGAGGAGTCTGAGGCCACAGGTTACAATAATGGCGTTCTCTGAATACCCTATAAACCATCGTTGCCTCTCAATTTCCATATCATTCACTGCGTTTTCGTAGGAGTCTTGCTGGTCTCAAAATGACCTGGATGAATATTTACAACGTCACAGAAATCTCGGTATTTCTAGATTGCCAAAATACTAAGGAATCAATGCTATGACTTATAAGGCTGAGAATATTACTTTTTTGGTTAAGTGGTTTGAACAATCGCTTTATAACGCGATGATACGGGCCTACCTCATTAGCTCTGATGGTCTTCGTTATAAGAGAACTATGGAGCAAGTCCATCAGAATTGCTCGGCCCCAGCCGTTGGTGTTCGGTATTAGATATACTGGCGTATGATAAATAGACAATGATACTTATTATTAGCGTCATGATAACGACACAAAATATAATGAACAATCAATGGTCATGAAAAGAGGTCATCACCGATCTTACCAATATTAACATTAACAATCTCCACCGTATTGCAATATTAGCACTTCCGCATGGATTTTGGATTCTTATTAAATGTTGGTACTGAAACCGACAAATCAACGAAAGGAAGTTTGATCTTGCGAAGTTATTCGCGATTTTTATATAGCGCCAATGTTATGCTGGTATCTCTGACGTATTGCTGAGAAATTTCAGAGACTTTTAAAAGGTTTTGTTGCAAGGTACTCAGATACTTACGAAGTTACGATAGGGTGTGTTCTAGTTGGGATCATGTGTTCGTGGGTATTCAGATTGATCTTATTCTTCACGATCTGATAGATCATGCTTAGTGTGTTCTCATTTCGATCATATTTTACATTTTCTGAGTTTCATCATGTTTCGCATGATCGCATTTCAATCATGTCTTTATGTTATCTTGCATAAAGTGTACTCATGTGGATTACGCTTGCATACATTGAGACGGATCACATTCCTCTATATCCACAGATTGGATCATGTATTCTCTGCTATCGTATAGATCATGTTAGATAGATTTCCTGACGGATCATGATTATTTCCACCGCATTTGGTTTATGGTATTCAGTCGATTTCCTGCTCAGAATGTATTATCGCCTGTCCCTGATCATAATATTTGTCTTCTTCCACTTTGTCCCAAAGGCAGGCGATGTGTTTTACGATTGACATTAGCGCTGACTGGTTCCTCCACGTCATTAGGAAGATCTCTCGAGATGTCCTACTGGTCGACAGTTCTAATGAAACTGTCTGGATTGCAGCCAGTGGCTAATGATGATCTAGGCCACGCATAGCGACCCTCTCCTGCAGTGGATAATTATTATATACACTTAATCTAATAGAAATTTCTAGATACTCATTTGTCTGACTTAATTTTCATTTACTTATTTTATTTAATCACTTAGTGTGAATATAATTCACAAGAATCAATGGCGAAAGAACAATTGGTGCCATATTGAGGACAATCCAAAAGTAATTGTTTTTGCAACAAACGACGCCCCGTCATAAACTATTTGTCCTCCTCCATTTTCCTGCCTCGTGACTGGTACTACCGAAGTGCCGGCTATGAAGCAGTTACTTGACGACAGGAGTACAACGTTCCAAAGAGCTGCGTCAAAATGTCTTATTCCCTTTTAAGATGATGTAATTCGAAAATTAATGTTGTTAAATGAGGTGCGTATAATCTAAGAGGTACATGTATACCATTAATAAGTATTGTTCTGTTACACGTAGGTACGTACGTACATATATACATACATACATAAGCACGTACATACATGCATACATACATACGTACATACATACATACATACATACATACATACATACATACATACATACATACATACATACATACATACATACATACATACATACATACATACATACATACATACATACATACATACATACATACATACATACATACATACATACATACATACATACATACATACATACATACATACATACATACATACATACATACATACATACATACATACATACATACATACATACATACATACATACATACATACATACATACATACATACATACATACATACATACATACATACATACATACATACATACATACATACATACATACATACATACATACATACATACATACATACATACATACATACATACATACATACATACATACATACATACATACATTAATACACATACATACATACATATAGGCCAACATGTTTAAAAATATACATGGAATACAGCATAGACGCACAGAATAACATGGTTCGGGCGTTTTGCAGATCAAATCAGTAACTTATTTATCAACACATGTTAACGCATGCATTTCTAGCGTGTCAGCTTTGATCAATTGGCTGGTTACGTGCGAGTTTTACTGATCAATTTTCTCTGGTTATGACTTTAATGTGACCAGGTGTACAATCGAAGAGTAATTTCTTTTAACTGTTGTTTCCAATTGATTATAACGATATATGAACGTTTGTCATGGAATTTTTTCTTTAAAACAAAGGTTTTGATTAGCACAGCGTCAAAACCCAATTTGGAAAGAACGCAGCAGAGTAAGATGGAGATTAAGAAAAGTAGTAACGGAACAGAACAAATGAAAAGGAATGAGATGAATAATGCTGGCATGATAAGGAATAGTAAAACTAGGAAAGGCGAAGCAGGTATAAGAAGAGGATGAAGTGGAAATTCAACGATAGAGATTTAGAGAGACAGAGAGAAAGAGGCAGAGACAGACAGAGAGATTGAGAAGGACACGGAGACGGAGACAGAGATAGGCAGAGACAGAAAGAGAGATTCAGGAAGATAGACAGACAGAGCAAGAAAGAGAGAGACCTAGAGAACAACAGAGGGAGAGAGAGACAGAGAGAGAGAAGAGACAGAGAGAGGCAGAGAAAGAAAGTGAGAGACAGAATGAGAGATACAAAGACAAAGAAAGAGTGAGACAAAGAAAAAGATAGAAAGTGATCTCGTCGGTCAATGGTTTCCCAGATTCAAATAAGCATGCGCAGGAGATTGTCGGAATTTGACGGAGCTTCCATTACTCACCTCATACACTTCGTTCTACCGGAACACACTCAAACACACGCGTAGACGAACAGCAGCACCAACAAACACAAGCATGCAAACAAACATTCACGTCGCTTCTATGGGCAAAAATTCATTGCAGGATTGGAGGAGCGTAAACCTAGAAACAGGTGGTAGACCCTTAAAGTCAACTCAACAGAAAATCTATTTAGCAAACGGTTGACATTCAAGTCACGTGTTAAAGTTCATCTATCAGACAATGAGTAGAGACACAAAGTCTCGCATCCGACAAACTGAGAACTGAGGAATGTGCCTGAAGTTCCAAAGCACTAAGCCCACTATTGGAGACAGTGACATCCAGAATGTATAAATACTGGGAATTTAAGGCTTATTTACACCTTTGTTGATACATCGCCAGCCACACGGACAGAATCATTATTCACTTTTGGGGATGTATGGCGCTTGTGTGGAATTTCATTTCCTGGGGAGATGGGTGTGAGTGAGTAAGATATATATATATATATATATATATATATACACACAAACAGGCAGGCAGGCAGACAGACAGACATACAGTCGTACATACAGAGATACAGAGAGAGAGACAGCGACAGATACAGAATGATATAGACAGAGGCAATAACAGAGACTGATAGAGAGAGGGGAGTAAGAGTGGGTGAGAGGAACAGAAGAGGGGCAGACGTTCTGCTCGTATTTATGCGGTCAAATCCCCTTCTGTGGAGCAGAAAACCGTTTCTTCATTTCGGCTTCAGTTGCGTCTCCTAGCCAACTCAGCTGACAGCTCTAACGAGTGTATACCGACTGGCAGTGGATTGTTGAAGGGTCACACGGCGACGGAGGGGCCACTCGCCCTCGCATGTAGATCCAATGAAAAATCATTTAGACTTTCACAGCGAGGTTTCAACAGCGAAATTGACTGTCCTTCTTTGCAGACTGTTTAAATATTTAGATATCTACAGGTATCCAATCACTCAGATAGCCTTTAAGGTGTTGGGGGACATATGTCGAGCTTAGCCTCTGAAATATGTATATATATATATATAAGCATTAGGAACATCGTGTATGAATATATAATGTGAACCTGCGAATCACCGATTTTCGGTAGAATAGAATCATGAATCGAATCGGGGTCAAGGCTAAAAATGAAATAAAGACCCGAATGGAATCATCTGGTAGTACTATACCAGTCTAATATTCATATATATATATATATATGTATATATATATGTATATATATATATATACTGCATACTCAATAACTCATTTACAAAGTAATTAATAGTCAATGTAGGTATGATAAATTGTGGGACGTTCTAATAAAATAAACAAAAATTTAAATAAATTAACAGAATTAAATGAACACAGATGGCTTAGAAACATAACACTGATTATTCGTTGTTTTTTATATAAATATGTATATTGAATTTAGTGCCTAGATCACACGTTTAGTAATTCACGAAATCTCTGTTGGGGTCTATGCAATGTGAGAATAACAAAGTAGGCGTTCATTAATCTTGATGCATTCATAGTCACGTTGGTTCGATATACATAAGAGTTAAAAAATTCGATCAGCTCTTGCCCACTTGCACGCGTGTCTTCACGCTTCACACTTGTGTGTTGAGGCCGAAGACAAATCGTTGATGCTTGGGAGACACTTTGAACAGACCTTGTAACCTAGTAGGCCTACTGTTCAACTATAAATTAATATTAACCAAATAATTTCAATTGATAAATTACACTTAAAATTATATTGACATTTTCTAAGATTATATTTTGTGACGTTCTTAACGCTTGTATTTTTTGTATGCAAATGGCGTCGTCTTGACGTCATTATAGGACTTCGATGCTTTTAACCTGTGTCCTGATTAAAAGGACCTTCGAATAAAAAAATAGATGAATATGTAATAGTTATTTTTTGCAATTATTCTAAGGGGCTTCTAATATCAATATAAATTTATATTTATATTATATATATATATATAGGTGTGTATGTGTGTGTTGTGTGTGTGTGTTTGTGTGTGTGTTCATGTGTGTGTGTGTGTGTGTGTGTGTGGGTGTGTGTGTGTGTGTGTGTGTATGTGTGTGTATGTGTGTGTGTGTGTGTGTGTGTGTGTGTGTGTGTGTGTGTGTGTGTGTGTGTGATGAGCATATAGGCTACTAACGCGAAAGTGCTCTTTACGCTTGTTGCAGTCATATCCGGGGTCTTGAGAGGATTTCTAAAAGCTCATAGTCCATCAATATAATATTATACCAACACAATTATATGGCTTCATATAATTTTATAGATAGCTGTATATAGTTTATATAAAGGGATTAATTCAAGCCTGAAGGAGAGAGCATATATAAATAAAATTATATATATACTTAGCAAATACGTATAGGCCTACATACATATATATATATATAGCATAAACATATATATCTGTATATATATATTGTTGAAAATTTAATTGACTACCGACTGAATGAGTCACTTAATTAAGGGTGGAAGCTGAAACTCGTCGCAATTACGTCACTCAGAGGACCAGTCCGTCGTGTTGTGACGCTCTACGTCACGCGATGACGTATTAAGACGCGTTGCTGCAGACCAGACGTTTATAGACCGGGTATACGCTCTCTCCGGATAGTAGGCCTATATTTAACGGTGTAGCACCATGGAGCGAAATGGATCAATTGCTCCAGGGTGCCAAGGGCTGGATGAGGGGCGCCTCCTCGGCCGATGCAAAATTGTTTTTTTTAGAATTTCGGTTGATGGTTAGATTTACAGATTCATAAACCGTAGCGTCGTAGCCCGTACGCGTCTGACGAATATTGTCGTAGCCCGTACGCGTCTGACGAACGCGTTAGATTCGCGATGGTCTATTTATCACGCGTCAGTCCTACATGCAGGTCCTGGCCCGCAGGCCAGGGCCCGCAGGCCAGGGCCCGCAGGCCAGGGCCCGCATGTAGGCTACGTATAAACAAACAACCTTCGATATTTACATGTTGTTAAAATTAAACCATTAAGTGATAGCTAAAAGAAACCTGTTGAGATTATTCCACTCGTTTCTTAAATACGTCCTATAGACTTACGTGCACAAATTGAGTCTAAATAGGACGTTAGGGTCTACTCAAATTATTCAGATTAGTTGCTCGGCTGCATATAAATGCAGTAAGTCTAATTAGCTGTGTTACAGAATAACAGTAATGTAATTGTATCTTTTTCTTTTATGTTACTTCTTCTGAGGTACTGAGTGGAAGGGAGGACGTTTGAGCAAAGGTTCGCTCCAAGGCGCCACAGAGGCAGCTACGCCATTGAATATATGATTTATATAGCGGTCTGATGAAAGTTTCCTAGAATTACCATCAGCATCCTCAGTCGTGACATTGTCCTGACTCGTGTGACCCGTCACATCAATGGGTAGCAAGATGAGCAGCTCAACGTACGCAATTGATAAATCTGAAATTTTCGAGATGACGGTTAGGGGCCATCGAATTTTTAACCTCTGCGATCTAAATTTCAGTAGCAACCATCAGTTGAAAGACAAGCAAGTGGGCGAGAGACCACGTTTTGCTTATGGTCTTGTGTTATAGCATCATCTATTAGCTTAGGTCGTCGTGGTAGATTGAAACTCAGAATTATACGTAGCCGTCGTGGTATCATCACTCGCAAAATACCTGGCAAAGTCACAGACGGCTTTCCCAGAAGATTGCTCATAAAATTCATGTGAGGGGAACAAAAACAACTATGTTATGTTAGATTGATCAATTTGTATGAAGGCTCAAAAGTCTTTTGAAACGATTCGTTTTGCGTTTCCTATATTGTATGGATGAGAGGTCGCGTGCGGATAACAGCTGACAGAGGATGATAGGTAAAAGAAGGAAGAGGAGAAAGAAATAAGCAACGGAGGGAAGGAAAAAGGGAAGAAGGGAGCGAGGGAGGCGGTGGGAAATGGGAGACGTAAATGTGGCGGCGACGATCGAGTAGGTGTTAGACGCCGACGAAGAAGCTCTAAGAGGATTAGAAGTCTCGGAAGGATACGACGACCATTTGCTGGCAATAGGTATACGCACATATTTTCATACATACACACATGTGAGTACAAATATACATATGCGTGTGTGAATGTACAATTGTACATGTATATATTTATAAAGATTGTTATGCACAAGACGCTGAATAACAGCGGTACTTGGAAAACCATACAGAGTCACAATATGCGAGTGTAGGCCCGTACATATATGTTGGCCTACATATTAAGGCACAGACATACACACACATACACACACACACACGCACAGGCGCACACAGATGCCTACGCACGTACGCACGCGCACCCGTATGCACCTGTGTGTTTTCTTTTGATTTCCTTTGGGAAAAGCTTCTTTTCTTTCTAGATCTCATATGATTTGTATCCGAGTCCAAGGCCGTACCTAGGGGAGCCTGCGGGGACGTGGCCCAGGGCGCAAATGTGGAAAGGGCGCAAATGAAATGCACTATTTTCAAAATGTGGAGGCGCCAGATTGATGTTATAGGCACAGGGCGCAATTATAGCTCGGTTCGACCCTGTCCAAGTCTTACTTTTTAATTTTCCTTCTTTTTCGGTTACGTCTCATCATTCTTTAGTTAACGTCTTCTTTATTCTCTCCCAGATCTCTCTTCAGCTTGACCTCCCTATATTATGACCTGGCACCACAACTGACAGAGCAGCCAGACTAATTTCGGAGTTGATTTGATATAGCGCTGGACATTAACCTGGCCTCCTTCAGTGGAATTTCGAAGATTTACATTATATTACATTCTTTTCAGATTTCCTATTATTCATATTATATCTCTACCTCCGAATTTCCACTTACGAGGTAAAGCAGTGTTCCCTCTAAGCTGTGCACATGTGAGCCAGTTATCCAGCGCACATAAGAATTTAGTGAGCTTGAGCACTATTTTCTCTCTCGAAAGAACAAATAATTATTAAAATATTTAGTTGAGCAGAATTGAAAATTGCAAACAAACTGAAGGCCAATTACCATTGCGTACAATACGATGCTTGCATTATCTGCTCTAAACACATTGTAGACAAGGGACTTTGCTTAGGTTATCCGACTTTATCACCAGATACTTTCAGTTATGGTGCTAATTTGACTATCATCAGTTTCAGCTCGGATCTGCGCACAAAAGTGTGAACGATTTCTAAAATATTTCACACAAAACATTTATTGCGCACACTTTCTCCAAGGAATTAGATGGAACATTGATGAGGTTCTAAACAAAATACAATAACAATCCTATATTATGGTTTGCGTCGTGTTTCACTCCCCATCTCTCTTCCTCCTTGTTGCTCATGTCAGATTGCTCCTCATCGTAACTCCATTGCCTCCTCTCCACTTCTTCATCCTCCCAAAGCTAATTAATTCTTCCTCAATGTGTTGTTACACTTCCTCTTACAACATCCTCATCCCTCCTAGCATTCCTCTGTCGTAATCCTTCTCTAATCCTCTCTGCCTCTTCTTCCTCCTCTTCCTCTTCCTCCTTCTCTGGTTCTCTTCCGTTCCTCCTGTTTCACTCAGTCTCACTCCAAAAGCCCTGTAGCCAAACCGAGTATTTAGACGGCTCAGTCGAAAGATGTCTCTGACAGATCCTCAGAGCAAAATGCATTCTGGGATTATGCGACGCTCGTCACCAGCTGTCATTTGCAAATGACAATAGACAAACACTCTGTCGCATTTCTATTATCCCCAAACGATAATTATCACAACCTCTGCCAACAATGACCATCACAACCATAACCATGGACGTTACCATCATCATTATAATCGTCA
This sequence comes from Bimastos eiseni, assembly GCA_959347315.1. Classification (NCBI taxonomy): domain Eukaryota; kingdom Metazoa; phylum Annelida; class Clitellata; order Crassiclitellata; family Lumbricidae; genus Bimastos; species Bimastos eiseni. Next base: position 5,848,145 of record OY365806.1, read on the forward strand.
TCATCATCATCATCATGATAATCATCGTCATCGTCGTCGTCATCGTCGTTGTCATCGTCATCGTCGTCATCGTCATCAGCAGCAGCAGCAGGAGCAGAAGTACCACCACCACCATCATCATGATTCATTCATTTCCGAAATTTGATACCACCCTTCTTCCAACATCGTTTTGCTCAGAAGTGCATGCACGCGCCTCGACGGCGCAATTGCAGTTGTACTGCAGAGCAATGGTGCGCGAAAGACTTGCTCAAGGTCCCGACACAGGGACTGACGCCCCGGACGAGGCTCGAACCCGCACACTCAGCACACACTGAACGTTACGGGCTGACCGCTCTAACCGATCGATCGGCCACTGTGCCACACAGTCATCATCATCATCATATTATTGTAATTACAAATACTAGTCATCATTGTCCATATCGTCAGCAGCATTGTCATTACATACAATCATCGTTTTCAATATGGTCATGATCACTACCATCATCGTCATCATCATTACAGTCATCCAAAGCATCATCGAAGTGATGATGATCAATATCGTCGTCTGCATCATCATCAGCAGCATCGTCATCTTCTTCATCATTGTTGTGAACGCAGATATAGATGTATTTTGGTATATATCTATTTTATATATATTTATTTTATTTATTAAAAACATTTATAAGGCGCCCCTTCAAGATTCCTACACAGAGGCGCCTCCTGCGCTGATCTACATGATGTTAAAGTGAATATGATCAAATAGTCAAGCGAACACGGACACACTCGAATAATATAGGGTGACTCGATAGGTAGAGAACGATTTTGAATGCAGACAAATATATGTTATACACAATATAATATGGAAAGTTGTATACTGGAGGATAGGTTGTTCAAATGAGAATGTTTTCAAATGAAAAAATTAGATCACTAGCTCACTTAGTAAAATTGTAACGCCAATATCCGTGACGTCATCGAATTCGTGCCAAGCAAACGTCCAGTTACGCCGAAAACAATATTATACGACCATCAATGTTAATCCACACATAATTAATTAATACAAATTATCATTTAGTATTTAATAATGTTTCCTTTACTCTTTATTACAGCCTCAAGTCGATTAGGCATCGAGCCGATTAGATTTTTCAGAGTTGTCAGAGGTATCGATGCCTATGCCTTACGAAGCCGACGTTTTAAGGTGTTCAATGTCTGGGGTTCGGGATCGGCATAAACAGTTGCCGCCATAATACTCCAAACATTTTCTGTTGGTGACAAATCCGGCGAATTAGGTGGCCAGTCCCCCGGTGAGATGTATCCAGTGATATTTTTGTTCAACCATTCGACTGAGGCTTTTGATGTGTGTGCACGTGCACCGTCTTGTTGAAATAATCCTTCGCCGTAATTATGAAACATTTTTGTGGCTGTTAACTGAGCGCAGACTCAGAGCGCTGGAATGCGGGTTTGACCTCTTTCTCCAGTATCTCATTAATTTAATAACTCGCAGTGACTGAAGTTTTATTTGGAGTGATATTGTGGCGTTCTGCCGCCCGAGCGCCTGCCTAGCGCTAACGGACGGTGTCGACCCCAGCTCGCTGACACGCCTGGAGTCGCCCGAGTCACTTTCTTACCAAATCTCAATGCCAAACGGTTACTCTCTATATCTACCAGGATGTTCACTATCACCAGGCAAGATTAGGGACGGGTTTCTTCTCCAAGAAAGGTAACACGGCTCGAATTAGTAACGAGGTCTGACTCTGCCTATTCCGCGGTCGCCGGATGGGCAACGTTCTGAGGATGGCCGTACTCAAAACAGGGTTCATAATCATACCGGCAGGAGTCTTCCTCGCCTTGCATACCTTCCAAGCTACTAGCCTCGTCTTCCTCTACCTGATGTCGTACCGTTCAGCATCTTGTGACTCTGAAACTATCGCCATTTAGGGACGCCAACCGTTCTCTTAAGTTACGAGGTTCAGACATATTTGAAACAAGTCCATAAGCCATTTCGGCCTATACAATTATCGGTAGCTAAATTCAACGTCTTGTACTCTTAGACATTACTGTCCCCAACTCTCTAACCTCTGTCGTCCTAGACACCACAAGTCGCACAGCTCTTAGTCATGTAATCTCCAACACGTATCTATCACGCCTTCTGCTCGACACGTATATTTTGTCATGCACCACAATTGACGGACTAAGTTCCCATCCTCTGTGTTAGCAGTTACCCACCAACACTGATATATTCTGCTTCGATAAAAATGACACTGGCATGGTATTCACGGACACTGATAGTGAAGGTCTTCCGTCTATAAACTTCGCCATCTGCACACAGATCTTCGATCCGACCTACGCACGAGGGGGCCCGACCTCGCACTTTAGTCAGCTCTCAGAACTGTGTGTGACGACAAACAGCCATGTATTCACCTGGGTACCCGATTACCCAAACGTACTCGTATCGATCACTTCGATCAGACACGCAAGTAGATACACTCCGGGAAAACGGGAGGAGTATCTATGACCTACGTAGGTAGCCAACAGTAATATTTACGCATCGATCAATTCTTGGTCTGCTTACTATCTTTACCCTGGGTTCCGACTGCCCAGACTTTCACGTCGGCCTCTTGGCCCATTTCCGTGTGTGGCATACCGGCCTCACACGCATAAGTTATCATGCACACGATTGACCGTCCTCTGCGTTGGCAATTGTCCGCCAACACCGTAATATATTCTGATACTCGGGAAACCGGGAGGAGTAACTATGACCAACGTAGGTAACAAACAAGAGTATCTATCGAACGATTATAAAGCCATCAAGAAGAGTTACTTGACTAGTAACCTGAAGGTATCAATCGGCACCAGTGTTTTCTCATGTTTGTCACGTGCTCTTCTAACGTGTTCACCCTCCACGTGTAATTCCAGCGGGTCCTTCGGGAATTTCCCCGATATTTCTATCGAACGTATTCAATGGGGAACTTTCCCCGTATGTGCCAACGCTCCACCGGCAGCTCGCTCGGTTTGTACGGCTGCTACTGCGGGAATCTACTCGGCTTGCATTTCTTGCGGCCACCCGAATTTTCATGTCTCCGACAACCTGGAGTAAACGGGAGGAGTATCTATGACCGAACTAGGTAGCCAACAAGTATATTCCTCGGCCTGCTTGCATCTGTCATATACTTTAATATCCGATCACCCAGACTCTCACATGTCTTTAACTCTCATCGACTGCATTTATTCATCCCATCGTAGGAACATATTTGTATTCGTCACCTAGAGATCTGACCAACGGTAATGCACCAACTCTCGTTTCTCAGACTCGATTCTCTCACAGCCAACTGAGGTAAGTGTCACCACGTTACCTCTATGTTTCACACAGACCTGTATTATTATAATCACTTTCTCTGAAGCAATTGTACTCTGTCTCTTATACACTGGAACGAACCACTGGCAGATCTTTCGAGGAAGTCCTCGAAAAGAGATTATGTAGTTAGATCTACAAGAAGAAATTAATAGACGCCTCGCGGGGAAACCGCGAGCCAAGATATTGCAACTAGACAGACAAGTGAATAGATTTCTGGAAAACCGAGAGGAGTAACTGTGACCAACATAGGTAGCCAGTAAGAAGATTTACCGAAAGATCGCAAGACAATAAAGAAGACATACTGCGGGGACACCGCAAGTACAGATATTACGTTTAGTAACTCAAGTAAAGATACGCGGGGAAACCGCGACCTAAGACATTGCGATCAGACACGCAAATCTACAGATTGCTGGTAAACGGGAGGAGTAAGTATGACCACGCTAGGTAGCCAAGTATAGATATTTACGGAAAACCGTAAATAGAAAAGAATATGCAGAGACGCCCACAATTGATCAGGTTTTCGGCACCAAAGGGAACATTCCCTGTATCGAACGCACCAATGGGGTCACCCTCCCCGTATTTATCGAATGTATTCATGTTTCCAGTATTTGTCAACGGCTTCTCCGGTATCTCTCAGTCAGTTGCGATCGACGGCAGAGGGGCCCACCCCACCAGATCAGCGAAAAGCAGCACCAGCCTGACCGCGAGAGCGGCTTTCACTAGAGGTCGTATTTATATGGCAACACTCAACGATCCCTGGAGCGGTACGAGAACCACTCTACGCATGAAGCAGTACGAACCACTGCTTCACATATATAGCGATGCACCGCATGTCAGGCTATACTCAAGCCAATTCATGCGTCTGCAAGCTATGCACTCGATTAAAAACCGCCGATCGGTCTTCCTTCCTATACGCAACACTGTAAAAAAATATACGTAAAATAACGCTGTGGCGAGCCGATTATTTAAATAAATCATTCATTCAAGCCTTGTGGCCTGTCCGCCACAATATGAGGTTTTGTTAATCCAAGAGATGTCATGCCTCCCCACACCAGAACTGAGGGACTGAACTTCATCTGTGGAGCGCACGGAACAGAACTTTCTTGGGATCCCCACACAACGTCGTTCTTACTGTTAGGTACGTGGTAGAGTTTGAAGGGCGATTCATCACTGAAAATAACACGCGACCAATCAATATCCTTAAACTTCTTCGCGAAGTTTACTCGGCGAACTTTGTAAGCATCAGTTAACTTTGGGACTTTTTGTCTCTTGAAACTCTTCCATTTCAGCGTCGTCTGCATATAACGCCTGATTGTCTCTTTGCTTCCAGCAAGGCGTTGGCCTTTTAACCGACGTTCTAATTTTCGCAAACTCTGTCCTCGTCTATATTTATACTGTTTAATCAGTTTTTGAGCGGCAGCAGTCAGCACGGACTTTCTACCACCGTGATATCGATTCCGCAGCGTCTCGTTTGGACTCTGCTTGTAGCGTTTGGCCCACTTGCTAATCCACGACTTAGAATGACCCAATTTCTTTCCTATAACACTGTAACTGTACTTTTCTTCCAATAATGTAATAGCTTGAGCCCTAACTTGCGATTCATTTAAGGCCGCCATTGCCTAATCGACGTATTCACTAGTCAATGATAATGCTGCTTGTTTACGTTTGCTTGGCACGAATTTGATGACGTCACGGATATTGGCGTTACAATTTTAATAAGTGAGGTAGTGATCTAATTTTTCCCCCTAACATTCTCATTCGAACAACCTATCCTCCAGTATACAACTTTCCATATTATATTGTGTATAACATATATTTGTCTGCATTCAAAATCGTTCTCGACCTATCGAGTCACCCTATAGATGACAAGAAGAGTCACTATATTGGTAAATTTGGTATAGTTGCATTCTTGTATAAATAAATACGATATATACAATAGTAAATGTGCATAATGCGTCAGTGGATGCGGCGCTATATAACACCGAACAGGTGTTTGGCAGTCATACCTTGCATGGTAAACTAGAGATAGCTGAAGAGGTTTACGAGTTGAACGATTGGCAGAAAAACCGAGGCTGTAGCTGTTGTTAGCAGTGTTTAGTACAGCATATTAGCGTCGATTTGACAGTACAAACTATTTGACAGTTTGCATTTTATGTGCAGCTATATTTTACAGTATATTACGCTGGAAACGTATAAAACGATTTAGTTGAAGTTTAATATTGGTTTCTTTCGATTTGAAAGAAAGAAGAATGTTTGATACGTTGAACGGTGTGAATAGTAATTAGCCAAGTACTTTGATATACCAGAGATAAGCGATATATTTGTAGAGGTATACTATGGAGCAAGAAAGTTGATTTAGGTGAATGAGAATAAGAGAGGTAACTATTCGTCTATTATCACATTCTGATGTGTCTCCTTCTTTAGTACTGAGTACACCTTGCTCTTTTCGGTCTGCTCCTGCATTTGCCCTGTTCTTTCCCTCTTCCACATCCTTCTCCCTGCTTTCCACCTCCCCTTCTTATTGTCTTCCTCCTCCGCCATCTTTTTCAGTCGGGGAAACACATCACGCGCCATTTAAAACAGGTTCAAAGCCCTACAGAGATGACTAATTTCACAACTACTTCATACTCTGACACCAGGTGACATAATTAAGAGCATTTTTCTCCCCTCCTTACTCATAGTAAGTTGCAGTATATTGAAGCCAACTTCACTTTCACTAATTATATAGCGCAAAGTCAGGTTTTTGTGTCAGCATTTTTCTGCAATAACTCTTCAGGTGCAAAGAAAACATGGATACATTTCTCGTGCTGCTGATTAAATTTATTTAGCGCTTTGTCACGACTTGACGGAAGCCGAAGTTGTAGATGCGTGCACATAAAATTATGAGTTTTTGCAATGCGTCTGTTTTGAAGCATCCGAAGGTTGACTGACCTTTAAAAAACTCGTTTTGACACACGCGGCGAGAATATCTTGAGACGAATAATCGCGATTGTAAAGAGGGACGTATGCGTGCAAGTAGGTAACCATTTCTTGGATGTTTTAGGTTTGGAGCGTCCAGTGAGTTTTGTTGTAGTTTTATAATTGTTTAGCTTTTGTAACTGTGGTATATTATTGCTGGGATTGAACCCGTAAACCCCATTAATTAAGTCGATGATCGTAAACTCAAATGTTTTTAACGAGCTGCTCTACAGCTAAACGCAGGACATAGACTTATTTTGGTTTGCTGAGATCGTGTGAAACGAAACCTAAGCTTTATGCTACTTTCAAAATATATTCAAAAGCCACTAACAGGAATAGATATGTAATTTATCGAAATAAAGAAAAAGGCCGAAAAAGATTACTAAAAACTTGAATTTACGAAACGTTTAATACCTATTTCAATAATATTGCCCAGGAACTTGTTGAAAAAATTTCTACTACAACAATCATCTAAACCAGACCTGGTAGACTATTAAGTTAATACCTAAAACGAAAAAACTTACTGGAAAATCGAAAATATATCTCTTAATGACACTGAAATTACTGACAGTAGTTGCACAGCAGGAAAGTTTAATACTTATTTCACTAATATTGCCCAATAACTTGTTGACAAAATTCCTACTACTAACAAGTCGATCTCTACTTTAATGGACCCCTCCAATCCCGATATCTTTGCAGTCTATCCTACCTCTCCAGAAGAAGTACTCTCGTCAGCATGCTCTCTTGACACCACCCATAGAAGCCTACGGGTACAGAGGATTTTTATCCTGTCTTCTTAGCCCGATACTCGACCTCATTGCCACTCCGCTATCTGCTCTCATAAACTGCTCTCTGACTACTGGCTTAATTCCCTCTACCTCAAAAATTGCGAAAGTGATCCCCGCGTTTACACTGTAAACAGGCTCTCACGGTGATCATTAAAAATTACAGACCAATCTCCATTTTACCTTCTCAAAAATACTTGAAAAACTATATATGTTAGACTACATGATTTTATAACGAAACAAGGTAAACTATATTCAACTCAACATGGTTTTCAGTCAGGATACTCCATTATAAGTGCCCAATCGACCTACAGGGTAAGATATCTGATGAATACTTTCTTGGTATTTTTATCGATATTGCAAAGGCACTAGATACTGCCTTCTCTTAAAACTAGAAACCTAGGAATAAGAGGTATTGCTCTTAGCCGGTTTCAGAGCTATTTACACTATAGGGAACAACAGGTATTATGCAATGGCTCCTTATCTACTCTAAAATTTACCCGCTATGGGATTCCTCGGGGATCCATTCTAGGCCCACTATACTCTTAACTTTTCATAAATGACCTACCTCGTGCAGCCCCACTACCACACTTTCTTCTTTTTGCTGATGATACTAAAATCATTACCTCACATAAATCATTATGATGCATCATGCAAACTCACTCGTGAACCAAGAACTCACACACGTGAAAAACTGGTTCTTAGTCAATTTGTTATCTTTGAATGCAACAAAACCAGCAATATTTTATTTAAATCACAAAGTAAATACTGAAAATAATGTTTTACTTATTAATAATACTCTGATTCCTTGTCTCCCTTCAGCTAAATTTCTCAGCATTCTGATGGATAAGTTTCTTTCATAAACGGATCATGTAGTCAACATATCGTCTAAAATTGCAAAACACATAAAATTAATATTATCCAATTACAATAATGCACTTATATATGCATGCATGCATGCATGTATGTATGTATGTAAGTGACCGATATCGGATGTAGCCAAAGAAAAATGCTAGTTTGAAGTGAGTGCCTTGCTATTACATTATTGTGTTATTACCTTTGTAAGACGTCGTTATGTAATGAAGCGAAAATCATCGCCTTGGCATCCATTACAGCTGGACATTCTCCCTTCTGAGGCTGAGAAGAGAAAATCGCCTCTATCTCATGACTCACACGTGAACTACCACCCTGATGTTCCGTTAAGAGCGACATTAAATTGAATTATTGACTTCATGAACTCGCCAGATTGAAGAATTATTATCGACTAGTTGGGGAGCCCGGCGTTGCACGGGTTTAGACAGGCTTTTGGCCGTGGAGAGCAGGAAGACAGCGGCCGCGAGTTTCACCAACCCCTCTATTGGGTGTCCCAGGTGTTCCCCGAGCAAACAGCGAAGGTTTCGAGTCAATAGCTGTATGTAAATAAATAGTGTATACGTCCTACCTGTACGATATCTCCCAAGCTGTCGTTTCATTCATGACGGTGTAAAAGAAGAAGAGATGTTGCAGACAGATATCACGTGCACATGTCGGCAAATGTGTAGTGTTTCGTCCACACGTTCCTGGCAACTGAGAAGGAAACTTTCTTTGAGTGAGTGTTCCTGAGACAGATTTTTTGACCTGGAGATCGGAAAGACGGCGGCCGCGGGATTCACCAACTACATGTAGCTGCGTGTCCCAGGTGTTCCCCGAGCGAACGGCGAAGGTCTCGAGTCAATAGCTCTAAAACTCTGCAAACGAATAGCCGGACAAACAGACGGTACAGTATCTCTTCTTTGTATATACATGTATAGAGATGATTCATTTCACAATATAGGCTCGAGATTTGCATATTAAATTAGCCCCGCCTGCGTATGACACCGTTATGCAACTAGATGCATAAATATTCAAATATCACCCGCAGTCTTGGCAATTTGAAACTATGAATGTCAAAAAATCGGAACTTACAGTTACATAAACTGTTTGCTGTAAATAATCACGTTCGCTGAGCCATTGGAAGAAAGACGTTGTGTAAATATTTCATATCGTCAGAGCGTTCAATCCGTCAGCCTTTTCAGTCAGTCAGCCTTTTCAGTCAGTCAGCTTTTTCAGCCCAAATAAAAGTTTTTAATTGATTAATAGTTAAAATGCACCGAACAAGAGTATCAAGATGTTGAACGCAAATAAAACTAAACATATACCTCAAATATCATGTTAAAATGTCTTCATTTGAGTTTGTATTCAATTAACGACGCGTCGTAAGTGTGTCTGGTCATTAAGTGCTTCCCACTTCCAAAGTTCAAAGCACCTAGGCGCCCCCCATTAACAATTTCCTATGAGTTCCCGCGTAATATCACATTTCTGGGATGGTTCATTCTGTAATGATCAGATTCTTAGAGGAGATATATAGATTATGACGATCACACGATCGGACGAGTTACACAGTGTACAAATGAGTGTGGTGATATGCATGGAGACAGAAAAGAGAGAGACAGACAGAGACAGATAGACAGACAGAGAAAGACAGCCAATGACAGAGACAGAGACATGGACAGAGACAGAGAGACAGACGAGAGATGCATTAAAGCGTGTGGCATGGTGGCCGGTTCGACTCTCGTCCGAGGAGTCAGGGACCTTGAGCAAGTCCTTCACGCACAATTGCTCTGCTTTACAACTGCGGTTGCGCCGTCGAGGCGTGTGTATGCACTTCTGAGCTGATTGTAAGAAAGGCAATATAAAATTTCAGTTGTATTGTATTGTAAAGCGACCTCTTTCGATGAATGAGCTTATGTCTTGAATCTAGGATGACTGAATATGATCACTTAGTCTTTTTTATCATCATGCGACTCGCACTCGACAACAGCAGACTTAAACAATTGAAGACTTAGACAACTGACGACAACAGGAGACGTCGATAATTGAAGTCTTAGACAATTTAAGACTTAACAATTGAAGACTAAAACAAATAGAAGCCTTAGTCAATAGAAGTCTTAGACAAGTGAAGTTTAGACTAAATGAGTCCTTGTAGTCTTAGACAGTTGAAATCTTGACTGCTCTGAGTTTTCTAAATAGGCCTACTATAGAATAAAGTTACTGCTGATTGGCTAATCCAAAGCTTAGACTCCGAATGCTGTATAAAATTATGTTTTGATAAGGAGACTATAATTTTATTGGAGTTACACCGGGGCTTATAATGTCTAGGAATGCCCACCTAGTCTGGAAGGCATTTGTTCATCAATCCTCAGAAATGTTCCTCTCCACCAATCGACATCTATGGACTTCTTCCACTTAATACTTCGCTCACTGTTTCGATTTGACGAATAAGACTTACAGCAGCGTCTTTATCACAGAAGCAACACTTGCTAATTAAGTAGTGGATCAGAGATTAGCAGTCTACGTCGTATGGCGTCACGTTGTATGACGTCAATCGGCTTCATTTGAAATTACATTATTTCGTTTAGAGGCAGAAGTCGTCGCGTTGAAAATTCGCCTCTTACAACGTCGACGGCCAGTCGACTAAGTGGCTTGTTCATTAAGTCAGCCTGCTTATTTCAAAGTGACTCCTGAAGAATCACGTGTAATGAGCGTGATGTCTGTAGTTCCAGTCCCAGGTCGTACGATCGGATACGCATACCTTAGCTATAGCCCTGAATACATAGATCCCGTGCTGAGACAACGTGGACTGTCGTGGCAATTTCATTTGTTTCTACTTGGAATTCAAATCAGGATTAATATCCACTAGGTGCAGGAAATTCCATCACTCAATGTAATGGCTCGTATTATAGCTTACCTAATACTCATATATATAAGTTTGTGACTGTCTTCTGTTCTTGTCGCTTGAACGATTATAATGATAATTTTAATATTATTCTTAGGCCTACCTATTCTGCCTAATCGCACCTTGATAAGTTATACAACAACAGTGTTAAAGAGCAAGCCTACGATGTATTTCTGGCCGGCAACATAATTGACAATAAAATGTCTAATTTGTCATGTTAAGGCTTTATGAATTTTGTGGGATGTTTGTAAATGATAATGCATAGCCTATTAGAACCAACTGTTTGTATGGCCCCTCTGGGAACCCAACCCCATTTTCCTCATGCGCCCTCGGCACCCTGGCCCGCCAATTGCTGGATAATATTGCCAATTGCTGGATAATATTGCCATTGGTCAGCCATTATTGCCATTGGTCCGCCATTAAACTAGGTTTAACACCTCTGTAATAGAACAGAATTGCCTTGCTAACAGTCACAGGACACTGAAACTCTACCAGATGAATATCAATTTACCCTATTTTATTATGCGATCGTAGCCAATAATATCATAATATCCCCGACTCTGTTCAAGTTTTAATGAGCTGACCCTTCACCACGGTTGCCCGTTTCAATGACTGCCACCCTTTCAAGGTCCCTCTGTGTGTTCTCCTACTATCTCTGGATTCACCCTCTGATCCAATTTATGTCTAGTATGGCGGCGGGTTATTTGCATTTGATTTGATCATAATAATAAATTTTTGGTCGGATGATTTTTTCTGCGGGTTCTTTGAAATTGAATAACACTTGATTAGAATAATTGTATAAGATCTTGTCACATCACTGACAAAACATCAATTCCTATTCTATCATGCATCACGCCTTGGGTAACAAAGCAGCTGATGCCGACTACAATTATCCCCAGCGTCCATTTGTGTATGTGCATAAGGTATACATGTCTGTATATATATGTATATATATATTTTAAATATTTATATTTATATTTATTTATTTACTTTTGTGCATCATGTGTGTGTATGTGTGTTTGCATATATCTATGTATGTATGTCTCCGTGTATCCGTGTATTCGTGTCTGTATGTGCAAATGTATGTATTTTTGTAAGACCCGTATGTTTATATGCATGTACACATGAATGCCTTCACATATACATGTGTTTTTTGTTTTTATGTACATGTTTACACTTACATAGTCTCCCAATTACAGTTCGTCAAGCCACAACCGTTGCTCTTTTCAAGACAAAACTGAAGACCTATCTATTCTCCCTGATCTATGACTAAGAATGCAGCACAGCGCACTCTTGTGCAAGACTTGTCTTGTCAGAGCGCGGTATAGATACCCAGTTGTTATGGATTGTAATGGCAATGGACCAGGGGCAGTTGAACCCGTCATCGTCATCGTCCATTGTTCCAAGTGTTTCCTTCGTATGCTCGGTGCACCTGGATTTGAGAAGACTGTTCAGTCCAGCTGTAAACACGAATGGCGTAATTAGGCGAAGAACGTCGGATGCGGTGTTTGGTTGCTGAGACAGGGAACGAGATAATGATGCTAGACGGAGAGGTCGCTCAGCCACGCTAATCAGTCACAGCATCATCGATCGTCTGTGCGTCTGTGTGCCTGTCTGTGTGTGTCTCTGCGCTTGTCTGTGTGCCTATGTCTGTGTGTGTACGTTTGTCCGTGTGCTTATGGCTGTGTGACTGTGTATGTCTATGGATGTCTGTGTTTACGACTGCTTGTGTCTTTGCGTTTGTCCGTGTGTTTGTGTGTATGTCTGTGTTTGTGTCTGTGCTTATCTCTTCGTTTGTCCGTGTGTGTATGTGTGTGTATGTGTGTATGTCTGTGTATTTGTCTATGTGTATGTATGTGTTCATGTTAGTGATTATGCTTGTGTGTCTCTGAGGTTGTCCTTGTGCCAATGGCTGCGTGTGCGTCTGTGTTTCTTTGCCTGTTTGTGTGTCAGTCAGTGTATATATATGCGTGTACCAATGTGTGTCTGTGTATGTGTATCTGTGATTGTATGCGTCTATGGCTGCCTATATCCCCGTCCGTCTGTGTCCCGTGTATCTGTTCGTGCGCATGTCTGTCTTAATATGCCTATGTTTTCACCTGCATGTGTTCGTGAGTATTTCTGTTCGTGTGTTTTTGCGTTGACATTTGTCTGCCTGTATGCCTAAGTAGGTATTCGTGTGACAGTGTGTGTGTGCGTCTGTGTTTGTGCGTCTTTCATCACCTGTAGGATCATCACAACTGGATACAGAGACTGAGAGGGTGAAAACCTGACCAGTCACAATGGAAGATGAATTCTATGAAGCGATTGTCTTCGCGAACATCAAAATCCACTTCTGATGATGACGTTTATTTCCGACACGATATCTTAGGAGACTCCTCTTGAAATCTTTACATTGAAAAGCTTTGACCACCCTTTCGTGATAGCAAGTGCTCTATCCCAGAAGTGAAATCCGTCGATGCAATCAATTATTAAATCAGAGCTGCTTAATTAGCTTAACTAATCGATCTATCTTTAGTTACATTTGGTTGAAGTCGCCAACACTTCATACCCATGGCAACAATAATGGGTTTAGAGACTCTGAGCTATAGCTTAATAGACTCAGGGATATTGCTGAAAGGACTCAGGGCTAGAGCTCATCGGACTGCTACTCGTCTTCGTATAATTATAAGCAATGAAAGAATCGCAAAACAATCACAATGCCCAATTACAAAGCAAACGTCATAAGAGCTTTGAGAAAGCAAGCAATAGGAATACGAAGGATAAAGCTGCACCCGGTCGAAGTATCAGCCAATTTTACACGGAGACTCAAGCCAAGGACGTCCTGAGACAGGAGAAGGTAAAAGTCATCCACAAAGATGAAAGGGTGCATCACAGGAGAAAGAGAGAGGAAATATTATTGTCCAACTTCGAAGCTAGACAGTTCAGAAAGTCGCCTGAAATATAGCATATTAAATGATGTTACCATGAATGGAATCCTGAATTCCTGATGCCTCACTGGCTTAAGTTTAGGGGCAACTACGCAAGTTGCGTGCGAATGTGTGCATAAACATTGGCGCTATATGATTCTAAATTAATATGCACGGTCACAGAAAAAGACACAACATTTCGTCTCATTCGTATTACCCTACACATCTAATCTCATCTTAATTCACGTTGCGTTACTAAATCTCACGAAATCTAACCATACCTTCCCTTCCTTTGCCTTTCCAAAATCACTGTACCCATCCATTCATATACTGAACTACCTTACCCTAAAGGACATGTGTGGATTTAATATGAGCAGACATTTTGGTGAGCCTGAGCCTGTTGTGGGTAGTCTATCGTTGTTGAGCGCTTATGTCGGCGGAAGAAATTTTTTACATCTTGTTGACACAACAAGCTGATTCGTTAACTTTTAGTTATGAAGGGAAATTGACAAATGACTATGTCAGCAAAATAAATAATGCATTTGAAGATCTAAAACATCATATTTTCAATTAAGAAGCAACATTTAAACTGGGCTGACATCTTTGTTTAAGAGTGGAACGTGTTCAGGGACATTTGACGAGTAACCATTCCTCTATTAATAGATTCCTTGGCTTTAGGCCTACAGTATGCAGCGCACAGTGTGCAGCTGTTGACGATTAGCCATGTCTAGAAGCCCTGCGTATCTAAGTGTTCGACAGATTGAAGTGTCCTTCATGACGGCGCAGTTCCGATTTCCCAGGATGGACAATTCGTTTGGAAGCCCATCACTTGGGACAATCGACGCCATTGAGAAATTCCACGAAACATGACATCAATGTTGCACCGTCCAATCTACCTAGAAACGGTTGGGTGTCGGGCATGAGCAGCCTGGACAAAAGGGGGAGGGCGACGTTAATGATCTTCGCTATCACGTAGGGTCGTTTAACCGAAACGAATGCTGTATATTATGCAGATCCCTTTTAAGACTCGGTTTCTCACGAACCATTAATATCCCAAATAAGATCACTCAACGAGATATTTGCCATGGTCTAACACGGTTCAACTCTTTAACGATGTTCTGCATAGGTGCCCCGTACATTTTAGTACGCGCTCGTCGTTATAAGATTAAAAACAAATTGAAAGAGCACCGAAATGAAGTGAGTCTTACAGAGTGCCAAAGAAAATTGAGGTGGGGTACGAACTGTGTTCTCTTCTGCTGCTCACAGTGCTCTCTTATGCTCACTGTATGTGATCTCTTGTGTCCCATATACCATTCCTATTACACCATCTCTCGCGTTCTCCTCCCCTCCCCTTTCGTTTGCCTCCCCTACCTCTCCACTCCTACTCCTCGATTACACAAGGTGATTAGTTTCTTATATTTATGTAGAGTCAATCAAGCTGATCGAATAGTGTATTATCCCAATTAAAAATTTAGACTGTTATTAACGCGTGCGGATACTAATGTTGCGATTATGATGATGATGATGATTAATCAGAGTTTTATGTGTCGTGGCCCTTCCCTGGGTCGTCAGCTATAAGCGAGAACATCGACTCGACGCTTGCTACGGGAGACCGATAGGAACCCCCATTGCTGCTGAAGCGTACACTGAGATTGAGTAAACGAAGTCGTTAACAATTCATGCGCATTTTCACCTCTTGCCCGGCGAACACCGTCACGTCTTGCTTTGACAAATGACGCCGTTCACTCGCTGTGTTCTCTCCCTTCCCTCTTTCCTTCCTCGCTCCCACTGCCTCTCCCTCTGCCTCTCCCTCTTACTCTTCCTCTCCATCTCCCTTTCCCTCTCCATCTCCATTTTCCTCTGCCTCTGCCTCTGCCTCTCCCTTTCCCTCTCCCTCTCCCTCTCCCTCTCCCT